>JAPZDY010000026.1:25305125-25316581 GCA_029783645.1 Ctenochaetus hawaiiensis | reverse complement strand
AGAAAAGGTC
Organism: Ctenochaetus hawaiiensis; assembly: GCA_029783645.1. NCBI lineage: Eukaryota > Metazoa > Chordata > Actinopteri > Acanthuriformes > Acanthuridae > Ctenochaetus > Ctenochaetus hawaiiensis. The sequence continues at coordinate 25,316,571 of JAPZDY010000026.1, read as the reverse complement.
AATTTTGTAGGAAATACAATTCTTTTCAGAGGTGAGATGTTTTACTTTGAGTTTGTGCAGGATGTTGTTGGCTGAGCTTTGCACAAAGGCTGGAGGCAGGAAAGAGCTCGCTTTGCTCCGTCTAGAGTAAAAAAAAGTCCAGTTCCAAACCTCATGCTATGCTAAGCTAACAGCATCCTGTCATAAGAATCAAAATATTCATTTACACAAAATCAGAGGTTTGTGTTTTTCTCTAAAAAGTCACTTAACTGAATTTCTCATCGGTGTGTTTCTGTGTTTTGTATGAAGGTATATGTGATCAAGTTGTATTAACCTTTTGTGTCTCCAGGGGGCGCTGTGTGAGGTCTGACACATGTCCTCAGGTGACGTCCCTTGAGTCAGTGTCTGCTGAAGACGACAGACCTGGTCACATGCACACCTGTGTGTCGTCTCTGCTCTGTACACCTGTGACAGGAAGGTTACCTGTCCTGCTGCAGCAGGTTAGCATGTTAGCAGCACCGTTAGCTTAAACACACAGAGAATCAGAGCGAGTAGCTTCATGCTGATTTCCTGCCTCGTCCCGAGCGAACATAAAGCAGCTCAGGTGTCCGTGAGACGCTGAGCTCGTCCTCCTCAGGTGGACTGAAGCAGACTGCTGCTAAAGCCAGCTGGCTTTGTGTTAATATTGTTCTCTCCACCTCCTCCTCCACCCGTCCTCCTCCCCGTGGAAGCAGCAGTGGCCGCGGAGCCCAGGGCCCTCGCTGCCATCTTCTATTATTTATGAATCTGATTAATAATCTGCCTCCCTGCTGCAGGAGAGGCTGAGATCCATAAAAGCACCCAGAAGAAAAGAAGCACTGGGGGTGTGATTCCACTCCGGCTCTGCTGGCAAGAAAAGGAGAGAAATCATCTTCTCCCACACGCTTAATGAGAATAAAAGCAGAGACGATGCTGCTCCACAGCCCAGACTCGCTTGTTAAACTCAACTTCTTATCCAGGGTTCAGTCACAGTGGTGGGGGGGTTAAACACTGCGGGGGGGGGGTTCAGGGAGGCTCAGCCTGTGTTTGCTGACACAGAACAGAGCATAAAGAAGGGATGAACACACCCTGACTTTCTTTAGACCGGTTCCTGAGCTCTTCATCGCCCCCCCGAACCCCCCCAGACCGACTGTGATGCATCAGAGCAGCTCGCAGGGTTTCTACAAGACGTCACCCACCGAAAAACACTTTTCAGGAAAAGTTTGACAAATATTAAACTGTGATTACAGTCGAGTTTGTGGCTTCAACCCAAAGCTTTAGATCTATTTATAATTTTGATCTCAGGCAGGAAGCCGGCGAGGTTCCACGAACGCCTCAGTGATAAAACTCTTCACTTGGTCAGAGTCAGGACTCTGAATGTGAACCGTGTTGGCTGCTGAAGGCCTGTCACCAAAAACACAACATCATCACGGTGCATTCGAGCCTCCAGAGCCTGACAGGTGCATCTGCTGTGGAGGGGAATAATCATATATAATAATGGGAATTACCACAATGAGAAAGACCATGAATGCACCAAAATGCACAACGACACCATGTTGGACTCTTCTTGAAGAAAAGCAGGAGGTTGCGGCCTCTCGTCGCCTGTCTGCCTGCCGACAGTCACGTTGTGTGTGTGTGTGTGTGTGTGCATCCACGTAAACACACTCACACACACACACACACACACACACAGTCATGCTAAAGACTCTAATGTGCAATTATAGGAAACAGCAAACAGTGTAATCAACACAGTCAGCGAGTGTCAGAGTTTATCGTGTTTATTCTCAACTGAACGACGCAGTTATGGGATTTTAATGAGAGAACAGGCAGCTCAGAGCGCCGCTCATCCTCCCAACGTTCAGCCGGCGTTCGCAGCTCTCTGAGGACCAAACGTCATTAAAACTACAGCGAGTCGACTTCCACCGATATCTTTAACTGCTGCATGCGAACAACAAGCTGCCTGCGCGATGATCTGCAGGATCCAAACTGAGGAGAAACCAGAGAAGTGACGCCTTCAGTTCCTCTTCTAAAGGTAATTCACAGAGTTTCTATAAGACAGAATTATTTTCCACACAACTAATCAAAGTCAGAGCTTTGCACTGATCCGCCTCAACAAAAGTCACATGTTTGAGCTGAAACCTCCGGTCGCAGACCTTCGATGATCTGACGGCATGTTTGTTCACGCCGCGCTCGTCCTCCTCGCTGAGAGCCGACATTTTGAAGAAGATTCAGCAGAGAGCATCAAGGACTCGCTGAGGGCTCCGGCGTCACGTCGCAGAGATGAGAGGGATTTTATCAGCCGCAACCGAAATCAAACTGTCAGAGCTGTGAGCTTTTAATGGAGAAGGAGAGAAGCTGAGAGCTGAAATGACCAGACGGAGAGATTCCTCTTCGCTCCGCGTTTCAGCTCCTTTATCGATGATTTCTGCCGCTTTTTTCTCCGTCACCTCCGTGTGAGTGATGACTGGTTTTATCATCTGCTGGTTTTCAGGCTTTTTTAATTCATATTAAATGTATTTTTCGAGTGTTTGCTGAGCGTTTTGCTGAACGTTCCGGGCAGCAAAGCGTCGACACTCTCACTAATCGTCTTTTAAGAGGCAGCAGAGAAACGCTTCACATGCTGCAGGAAAACACATCCAGAGTGTCGCCGCCGTGTGTGATTATTAAAGTTAATGACAGATGAAGCAGCACGGAGGCGACACTGTTTAACTCAGGTCAGAGTGTGTGTGTGTGTGTTACAGGAGAAACTCTGACCTTCAACTAAACGTATGAAGAGGAATCACCTCATGTTTTATTAAAAATAAGACTCGGCTCAGGAGTTTTCTAATGGCAGCCTGCACATTACATTTGAATATTTCTTGTGTACAAATGAAGATTTGTCCTGATGGTGGCGCTAATTAAAGGTCAGGGGTGTCGCTGAGATGATTAACTGGTTTCCACACTGTTTCACATCCCAGTGCACCTTGTTTTTAGGAGGAAAAAACCCCAAAAAAGTTTAAAAACTCTCCAACTAAAGTTCACAGTTTTCAGTTTTCAGTTTTCAGTTTTCAGATCAGTCAAAAAGTAACAGGAACTTCAGATTTCATCACAGAGGAGACCTGAAACCAAAGTCTCTGTCCAGGTGTGAAGCAGGCGTGAACCAGATGTGAACCAGATGTGAACCAGGTGTGAACCAGGTGTGAACCAGGTGTGAACCAGGCGTGAACCAGGCGTGAACCAGGCATGAACCAGACGTGAACCAGGAGTGAACCAGTTGTGAACCAGTTGTGAACCAGGTGTGAACCAGGTGTGAACCAGGCATGAACCAGACGTGAACCAGGAGTGAACCAGTTGTGAACCAGGTGTGAACCAGTTGTGAACCAGGAGTGAACCAGTTGTGAACCAGAAGTGAACCAGGAGTGAACCAGTTGTGAACCAGGTGTGAACCAGGCGTGAACCAGACGTGAACCAGGAGTGAACCAGGCGTGAACCAGGTGTAAAACAGGTGTGAACCAGGTCATGGAAACAGTCTCATTGTTCAGCGTCACAGAAAACTGACCCAGGATCTGCCATGATCCAATCACACGACAGCTGTGATTTTGTCTCTTTTCTGCTCTGTGACTTTTTATCTCACAGTTTTGTCTGATTTCAGGTGTTTCCTCTTTTCTTCCTCTCCATCCTCTTCACCTCTCTCAGTTCATCCTCTTCTCATATTTCCTCTCCTCTTCTTCTTCTCTCCTGTTCTTTCTCTTCTTCTCTCCCCAACGCTTTGCTCTCCTGACCTCCACTTCTTCTCTTATTTCTCCATGTTTCTTAGTCTGCCTCTTTTCCTCCCCTTCACTTCTATTTCCTGCCCTTCCGCCTCTCCTCCCCCCTCCCTCCGTCTCCTCCCCCCTCCCCCCTCATCAGGTCATTTTTCATGCGTGTCACCTGCCTGATGTCACACCTGAGCAGTGTGTTTTCTCTCTGCTGAAGATCTATGGGTCCTGGATTTCATATTTTCAGCTTATTTACTTTGTCGTTTGTTCTCATTTTTTTCACTGATGCAGGTCATTTGACAGTTTGACGTCGTTTGCACAAACACTCGTACATTACAGCTCTGCGTCGCTCCCTCGCAGGCTGCCATTGGCTGCAGAGGGAAGGAAATATGTTTCCACCACATGCTGATTTACAGCGAGCTGCCGGTGGAGGCAGACGTACATTTGTTTCCACGCGGCCGCCGGGAGTCAGAAGGCGACCGTTGCTACGTCTTCATATCCTCGACACCAGCTGATGAGCTCTCACACCCTCGTATGGAAAATTTATGATCCGACATGAATTCTAGAGAAAGAAGAAACAAGGTGTTTGGCTCAGCGGCGACATGAATCATGATGGAGGAGGAGGATCAGTTTGTCAGTCGTTAAAACAGAGTTAAAACAAACAGCAGGTGAACAGTCGTCAAACTGCTCCGACAGGAAGATTAATGCTTTTTAACTGAACATCCAACATGGAGGCCGCTGGATCTGAAGCGAAACAGGAGAAATGAAACCAGAACAGCTCAGTTAATCATCTGTAAGACTCAGCAAGAAGCTTATTAAAAGATAAACCACAGATAAGAAATATTTTCTGTTCAAAAGAGCAAAACCTGAAGGGATAAACTGTGTTTGTGTTTGCTAATGTGAGCTGCAAATGTTAGCATGCAACGCTAACTAGCTAGGTATCCACAACAGTGACTGAATATTGCCTCAAGTCCAAGATTTTGCATTTGGATCATCTGAACACATTATTTTATGATGTGAACCATGTTTATCTACGGAGGCCGAAAGCGCCTGAGGTCACTTTTATCTTTTTTAAATTCTGTTATCTCGAGATCACAAAATGATCATCTTGTTATCACGAGATAATGGCTTCATATCTCATCATAACAGGATAAATTAATGTGTTATCTCGAGATAACAAGCTGTTATCCTGTGATAACGCCTTCAGTTATCATGAGTTAAGGAATGTAAAAGATATTAGCGACCATGGCCGCTCTCGACTTCCGTATTTATCTGTGTTTTTAAAGGTATTTTGCTTCTGAAAAAGTCCAGAGTTTTGTTTGTTTGTTTGTTTGTTTACGTTCTTGTTCCTGGAAGTCAGCACCTGTTCTGATGACATCACACAGGTTGAGGAGGAAACAAGCCATGATTGGTCAAAGACCAGCATGTCTGGATCTGACATTAAAGAGCTCCAGCTGTCAGTCACATGAACTGTTTAAGGAGGAAATAATGAATATTTTCACTTGTAGAACCAGTCGCAGCCCGAGTTAAACTGGGAAATGCAGGTAACTTACCTGAGACCGTAAACATGCTGCAGGAATCAGTTTATCAGGCTGTTAGAAAAAAAAAAAAAACTAGAATGTTTGATTTTTTTAATGCAAAGTCTAATTTTTAAGAGTCTTTATTCATTTTGTTCCATTGTTTCCGATGGATGGTGATGAACTGATGCGTTTCCTCTTCGTGTGACGTCGTGTCTCATGAATTTTAGATGCCGGTCAGCGATTCACTCGAGGTCCCAACATGAAACTGTGATGCTGCTCCTGAACAAATAGGCCTTTAATTTACTTTTTGATGGCAGAGCGATGAAAAGTACTTTGAATTGAGTTATGAGCTTTAGAAAATAAGCTGCCCTGATCTTTATGCTCCATTATCTGCAATCCTTTCTCTCTCACACACACACACACACACCGGCTGTGGGCTGGTTTTCTTTACGACGTGGACTGAAAAGAATCCACTGGTTTGTAAAGTCTTTTCTCCTGGAAGTCGGCAGTAAAAGGTTAACAAGCTGCCTGTGATAAATGGAGGCAGTAAGAGCGTGATGAGTTTCTGTGTGATATTCCCTCTGCTAACAGCTTCACATCAGCATTTACTGCCAGAGGTTAGCAGCTCTGTCAGCTAAAAACTCTGGTCAAACTCTGATTGAGGTCAGCGGGCAGTAAAAAAATAGCAAAAACAGACTTTTGCATTCAGGATTCCTCATCTGGGTGAGTCGGTCGGCGTCTCTCTGGATGTGATTAGTTTCTCAGGCTGTGTGTAAATATCAGAGATCTGCCGTCAGTGATGTTTATGGATTAACTCGGCTTTAAAGAACAATCCTACGACATCTCAGCGAGGCTCCGTTTCCCCAGAGTCAGACGAGATGAGCATCACGGCTGCTGAACACAAACCATGAACTCCTGGTTTACAGCTCCTTCAGCAGGAGAACCGGACAGGAACTCCACATTTAATCCCAAACTCCGGCCGAACCCGCGTTCCTGACATCCACAGAGCCGAACACTTTATGGGCTCACATTTACACACAATCCCACCGAAAATTTACGAACCTTTCACCATTTGTGCTGAAGGGAAATCATTTATCTGATGTTTTATTTTTTATTTGGATCCTGATTTGTTCCCACACAGTTAGCACAGCATCTCTGAGAGCGAGCGACTGAATCAGTCCGTAAATGTTCTTCTCTGCAGGCGACAACACAGGTGAAAATCACGAGGAACTGGTGCAAAAATACAACAAAACTCTTACAAAACAAACTTTTTACCAAATGAATCCAATACAAAATGTTCTTTACTCTGCTCTCTCCATGTTTTTTAATGTTTTTAATTTATTTTATTTTCTTCAAAATAAAAAAAAGCTTAAATGTACTTGAAATAAAAATCTAAGATTTCCACAATAAAGTCAATAAGATCCAACTGGAAGCAGCCTGTTAATGCCTGAACAAACAGATGAAGATCGGACTGCTGGGATCCTTCATCTTCATCTTCATCATCACGGTCTGCTGGCATCATTCTGGTAACGAGACGACAGCGGAGCTCTCCAAAGTTTCCGACGTGATCCAAAGTCGCTCTGTTTAATATCCAACAATTAAGAAGAAGAAGTTCATTTAACTGTACAGAAATTAAAAATACGTCTCCGTGGCGGAGAGAAACAAAAGAGCCGTCCTTCGAGGCTTCATATCAGCAGCCATCTGGATGGGAGTTTAGCTGAGAAACAGCGATTCCCTGCAGACACTTCATATGAAACTTTAATTAATGGGGAGAGCGTGTGATCACGGTGCGGAGCTTCAGCGGCCTCAGCGGCAGAAACGTGCTGCCTGACAACAACAACCTTCCTGCTCGGGGAAACCTCGCTGTGGCGGCTTTGCAGAGGGAGAATGCGAGGATCTAATTAAATCTGGGTCGTGGCTCGTTGTGTTTGCACCCGGCAGCAGCTGGGAGCACTGGGAGGACTGGGAGGACTGGGAGCAGGGAATCGAACACCGACACGGTCAGTTTGGCCTGTGATGCCTTCACGGGCAACAGGAACATCCGACTGTCGATGTACTACAGTGATGCTAAAGCAAGAGGAGCCAGCTGGGCAGATTTAACTTGTTTAGTTGTAAAAGAGTCATTTTAAAACAGTTTTCCTTCAAACCTTCTTTTCTTCTCAGCGGTGAAACTTCCTGGTTGATCTTCATGTGAACTTGTGATGAAACCAGCATCAACACACTCGACAAACACAGACACCAGCGCTGATTTGTTTCGTCTTGTGCAGTGAATGTGTCACAACTGAACTAGGTCGTGAACCCAAATGCACAACTCAGTAGACAGTTCAAGGTTCAAATAAACAACCTTTAATGACAAAGTATCAAATGAAAATCACTCTTAAAGAGGAAAACTACTCCGACAAGACATCAAAATAACTTGAGACAAGAAAAAGCAAAGTAACAAAGAAATCAAAACCTGGCGTGACGAGACAAAGCGGCATGGATCGGCGTAGGTTCTCTCTGGTTTCACAAACAGGACGAACTAGCACAAGACAAAGGGAAACACCGACGATATACACACATGAGGGCGGGGAGACAACAAGACACAGGTGAAACACATTAGGATAAACACAAAAGGCGGGAAAGGAACAAAGGGAGGAAGTAAACATGGAGACGAGACTATCAAAATAAAACAGGAAGCCACGAGACAACACTAAATATAGCTTAACATAATTTTTTGGACATGACAGAATGATGGTGTTGATGATCAGCTCTTCATCCTCATCACCACGTCTGGACAGAGAGACGAGTGTCGGAGGGTTTTTCTTCACCGGCTTTAAGTGATCACATGACCTGTGGATGATGTTGACCAAAAGGATCCTCATAAACTCACTGGAACAGGATCAAAAACTCTCAGGAGGTTTTTTTACAGCTGCACAACGAAAATCACATGAACTTTTATTCGTTTAGAATAACAAACATGTCGTTCATAAAAAAAGATTCAAATCATGTTCATCCGGTGGAATTCAGATGAAAAGAAACGGACAAAAGCAAAAAGCAACTTCAGCTCTGACGTTTCTGACTGAAGCTCAGAGAATCAGAAACAAGATCTCTGAGATCAAACCAACATGATCCACCTGCAGATCTTCAGAGACACACAGACACAGTTTATGTCAAACAGTTCGTGAACAGTCATCTCTCTGAACAGGTGAAACTCCAGGTGTTTAATGAGACAGAAACTCCGCCCTCCAGGTGTGACATCAGACATGATGCTGCTTCCTCTACCTTGCCTTAAACCACACCCACTTCCCTAAGACACGCCCCCAACTACTTTACCATAACCAAACTGTTTCCACAGACGTGGCTGACAGATCGGTGTGAAGGACGAATGATTCGGCCTGAAGAGTCTCGTGTTCTCGCCTCCTCAGTCGTCTTCAGTCTCCGAGTTCCTGCATCTCAGCCGCTGTTGTTAACTTGGCGGGAACGATGAGAACGGTGAACTTTTTACTGACAGAAATGACGGAGGAAACTGTGAAAATGACACCCGAGCTGTAACAAAATTGTACCAAACAACCGTCGGAAACGGCTGTCATTGAATAAAAGTCCCCCAAACTTTAATACGGAACAAAGAGCAGGCACAAACGGTGGATCAGATTTAATGCCTCCCATTGAGCTCTTTCAGACATCCAAACACCAAAAACACGCAGACAGAAAAAAGATTATTTAATGCTTTTTTCACGACCAGCGGAGCCGTAACTGAAGGATTGAATGGAAGTGAAGTGAGCTGTTATTCCGCTAAGAGTTCGTCTTTCTGCCTCCGCTGAGCCTTTTTCTCCCTCTATTCATCAGACCAGGAGAAACACACTGATCACAGCGCCGTCAAGGTCTGCTGCCTCCGTCACCAAGTGCAACGCTTGAAATCTGCCTTTTATTTGACTTTTTTTGCAGTTGGGATCCTTCAGTGCCGGGTCAGGGCCGACGGGTTCACGCTTCATCCGAAGAATAATGAGAAGAAAAGCTCAATCAGGAATCAAAGACCTTCACGATTTGTTTGCAGACCCTCATGAGAGACTGAAGGGAGCAACACGAGGAGAGATGTGATGGAAATGTGAGCAGGTCTGCTGGACTCAGACGACATGACATCAGTCAGATAACACACTTCCTGTCTTTCCTCTGTGTGTGTGTTCCACCTGCATCACGTGATTCAAAACCACCAGCAGAGGTGGAGAGAAACTTTCCAGAAACAGGAAGACTTTTTGAGTTTATTTGACATTTTTTAATGCAGACTGACGTGTTTCTGCAGCAGGTTTGTTGATGAGCTTCAGTCCGCCTGCGTCACACCTTCTCAGCTGTGCAGAAAAACACTACGAATCATCGTGAAAACTGGCAGTTTTTTTTTATTTTAAAGTCTGAGGATGAGACTGGTTGACGTGTGTTTTTATATCTGCGTTCGCAGCCTGAGGCAACAGAAACAAAGACAAACAACATGTGTGAGTGTGATCCGGGAAGCGCGACAGCTTCCGTCAAACACCCAACCAGAGGAAAAATTCAATAAGGTTAATTGCAGGAGTGTGTGTTGGAGGGGTTGTAATTAGCTCGGCTGTGATTTCCCAGCTGCTTTGATGAACTCGTGAACATGAAACGATCGCAGTGTGCGAAGCCTCGAGGTCGACTCCCATCAGCTGATACGGAGATGCGGTGACGCGTCCTTTGATCTCGCCGCAGCAGCGAGAGAGGAAACGCAACTCGCAGATTATCTCACATGCAAATCACACAAGCAGCTCGCAGCTCAGTTTAACACTTTCACACTGTTACATCATGAGTCCTGCAGAAGAAAAGCTCTGCTTTCTTATTTATGTCCTCACATTTAAACACTGTGTGGAGAGAGCGGCCCGCGTGCACGCGGAGGAAAAACATCCATCGCAGCTACAGCTTCATCCAACGCGTCACTTTCACGGCTCCACTGCCCGATCAGACGACAGCATCACATGCAGGGACGTTATGAGTCTCTGCAAACCAAAGACAACGTGATTTTTATATTTCACATGCAACACATCAACGCTCGAACAACAACAGACATGAAAAACAAAGAAGTTATGTAGTTCAGGTTGAATGTCGACCTGTTTGAGCTGATTTTCCTCTTCAGGAAGTGGAAGGAGATGCTGAAGGTGTCGATGCTCATCTACAGACGAGGGTTTGAGACCAAATCAATATTTAGAGATAACTGACATATTTTCTTTTTTTTTTTAACAAAAAACATGATGTTCTGAGATTTTCCAGCTGTTTGTGGTAGAAAAATCAGGTGTTTAAAGCTGAAATATGATCTCTTCAAACACATTTTAAGTTCTTTTGGTGATTAAATGTAACCAAACATCGAATCTTCACAAAATTTATCACATTTATTATTGTTACCATGACAACAGGTCACATAATTATGATGATAAATATCAACAAAGATCACCTGACTTGTTTCTTTCCTTCCTGACCAAAACTCATAAACAAACTGTGTTAACTGACACACGAAAAGCTTCAAATGTGTCACATGACACATGAAACGTTCATATGACTGTCGAGGTGTTTGTCTTCCGTCCAATCAGATCGCGTCAGCAGCCGGTTGGAAGATGCTCCGAGTTTCCTCTCGGGGGTTTGAGTCTTTGTGATGCAAGTGATTTCTGTCTGGATTCATTTCTTAATAAAAATCCTGAAACATTCATATTGCAAAGAGCAGAATAATTTGCATTTTGTGGTCATTTCCAGCGAGTCTCATCTCATGTTCTCCCTCAGAAACATGTCTGCCCCCCCCACACGCTTCCTCTCTTTATGGTAAATATATTGAGAGCTGTTGCATCAGACTGCGACGCTGTTCATGAAAAGCAAAAGTGGATGAGAGATAAAACACTGTTAGAATTCATTCACTGGAGCTGCTGGTGATGAGAGCGTCCTGCCACCAGGAGAATGAAGCACATTCATCCACAAAATGAAGCCGAAACACAAACACGGTTTACACTTAAAACCGGATTATAACGGCGTCGTCACAGAGAGGTTACCTGCACGTAAACACCTGGAGTACAACGAAGAATCTGAGCCTTAAAGTTTCATACCTGAGCTCCTGAGAAAGACGGACAAGGAAAGGATTTATGAAACATAATCTGGTTTCTGTGAGGACGAGCTGACGGCAGATTATTGATCTGGATCCTCTGAAACAGAACTGAA
>JAPZDY010000026.1:25227041-25241404 GCA_029783645.1 Ctenochaetus hawaiiensis | reverse complement strand
ACACACACACACACACCCACTCACACACACACACACACACACACACACACACACACACACACACACACACACACACAGGCCGGGTTCAGTGACATTGTTCTGAGTGAGGCAGTCGTCCTCCTGATGAATCCTGAATTTTCCCAAAGTTTCTTTTGTCCTGTAAAGTTTGAAAAGCCTCTTTCTGCACACACACACACACACACACACACACACACACAGTGTTTGTTTGCCATGTTTTGTTGACAGTAAAATAAATATAGAATATTAGTAAACTTACGTTAAAACAAATTATAGTGTTACAGAGTTGAATCTGCTGTTTGTCTCATTCTAACGAGTAAAAACTCTGACGGGCTGAAGTGGTTTTTGCTTTTACATTTTTCATGTTTAATGATGTTTCATACACACTTTCTGCAGATTTATCTCTGTGCTTTAGCTGTATTTTTGTCTCTTTTGTTTGTTTGTGAATTAATAACTTTTGTCTCCTTGTTCCTGTTTGCTTTCTGTGGGTTCATTTGAATTTCCTCTGTGATGAAGCTGCTGTAAAGACTCACAGAAGCTCCAGCAGAACCTGATGAACCTTGTTATCAACAACAGGTGAACTTAGAGAACCTGGTTCCTGTGCGATCAAACAGTCGTCATGTGAGACCAGCGAGCGTCGTGCAGTGACGGTGTGATGAGTGAAAAAATCAGATTTCATGCATCTTCGTCCTGAAAAACTGCAGCGATCTTTAAACAGAGTGAGAAGGAAACAGACCGAAGCTGCTCCGACCCGTTTGTGCATTAATGTGACTTATTTCACTGCCATCACGGTCAGAAATGAAGATTAACGACACAAAAAACAGGAAAGACTGTTCCAGAACAAACCGTCATTACTGTGTGTGTGTGTGTGTGTGTGTGTGTGTGTGTGTGTGTATGAGTGTGTGTAAAACACGGCCAGGGAGAATAAGGGTTTAGATAAAGGTTGGACGCAGGAAACAGACAGCAGAACATTTCCACTCGTCTCACACACACAGACAGAAGTAATCCTCAGACTTTACACTCCGTTCTTTATCTTCACACACACATCTACACTGTAAAAAGAAACTGTTCCAGGTTTAAAAACAGAGGAAACGCCGACATGAATAAAATTCATCCTATTAAATGTGATTCACTCGTAGTTTTTACTTGAGCTGTTTGTTTGGAAATCAGCCTGTAAAAAGATTTTGGTGCTGTTGTGATTTTTTTCTTGACTTCCTTATTGTCCTTTATTGTCCACAGGTAACAGGACTCGTTCAGGCAGGTGCAGCTTCATGGTCAGGTGGTTTCAGGTCCAGGATGTAGGACAGAGTTCAACAACAACAATAAAAATCAGGCAGCGACTCTGGACAAACAGGAAGAACTGACAGGTGACTGAGGAACGAGACACAGGTGAGCAGGTGGGAAAGTCCACCTGCATCAGGTGAAAAGGTAATGTGATGACTGCAAGGCATCATGGGATTCAGAGTCTTTGTAAAGTGGGAATGTGACTGAAAGGAGGCACAGAAAACAGAGTTTTAAACAGATTGTAAAGTATTTTAAAAGAAAGTTGAATATTTTTACATGAGATAAAACCTGAGAAAATGAGGTGAAAAAAACAAAAAACTAATCTCAGACAAACTTCCTGAAAGAAACAAAGTTTTTTTGATAAAATTTTTCTGATAAAAACTAATTACACTCAATAATGCTGTTAGCTAAATATGTGCTGAGTCTTTGCCTTTTAATTGACGCTCAGTTATTTCTATAGTTAGTGAGCTTTTTATCAAAGTGTGCTAACATCAGTGTCCCACATCAAACACACACACACACACACACACACACACACACACACACACACACTGTTCAACATGTTTCTTACAGTTCTGTTTCTGCGACTTAAATTTCTTTAAATTTTCCCTTTTTACAAATAATCAAACAGGCCTTTTGTTAAAAAATCTGTATGAAACATGATGAAGATTCTTCAGTGTGCAGATTCAGTGTTTGTCATGTGAAACAGAGATCACACTCATTAAAACAGGAGCTGATCGTGTGGAGGATTTTTTACAGTGTGAGAACAATCGAAGGCTAAAAATAGCAGACATTTGGCCCTGTGCTGGTAAAAGCCTCCTTTAAGCGAAACCATGTGGGAGAGCCGATTCTGCTGCAGCGTGCATGAAGAACAAAGAGGTTCATGACGAGCGATCAGGGACCTCCAGGAGCCACGGCCTGCTGGGACTCATCCCAGAATGCACTTTGGTGGGGGGGGAGTTATGGGAAGAGGTGTGTTTTTTTCCAGCAGAGTGAGGGTTGATGACCAGCCGCTGAGAGCTGCAGCAGGAGTGAGGGGAGGTTTCTCCAGGAGAGAAGAAGAAGAAGAAGAGGAAGGAGACGCGTCGGCCTTTTTTTGGGTGTGATTGGATACACCCAGTGTGTGTGTGTGTGTGTGTTTGTGTGTGAGTGTGTGTGTGTGTGTGTGAGTGTGTGAGTGTGTGTGAGTGTGTGTGTGTGTGTTAATGTGGGAGAATATAAATGAGCTTCTTCCCACAAGACGGAGAGCTGTGCCAATTACTTCTTCTTGGGAAAACACTTGCAGAAAGACAGAAGAAGAAGAAGAGGGAGGGAGAGATGAAAGAAGATCACATTTTGCCTTTTTGTTCCCACTGATTCGTCACCGGAGGCTTCGGGGCAGTTTGTGAGGAACACACACTCACCTCCCACTGAAGTGTCCTTGAGCATCACGAAGACTCCCACCTGTACGAAGCTCCTGACCTTTGACCTCTGAGCTCCCTGTGTGTGAAGGTTCGTCCCTGCAGGGAAACAGCTGGGTCACACTGACAGTCACAGCTGGAATAATAACAATGATGATGAGAAACAACTGTTGTGTTATTAGACTCAACTTCTGTTTTTTTTCAGTAATCAACTGCAGCAATGCGACTAAAACTCCCCGGTGACGGTGAATAAAACCGTCCCTGTGGAGCTGATTTATGAAAAAAGATGTCAGTCGAACAGCTGACAGAATGAAAACAAGGATATTACTGTTTGCATTGTGAGTTTTTTAATCTGAGAAGGGTTTTATACTTGTTAGTCTCTGTTAGATTGAGGAAACATATTTTGTGTACATGACGTCGTCCTGATGTGAAGTCAAAGTGCTGAGCAGAGAAACAGCTTCAGTCATGTGCAGCAGGTTGGAAAATGTGACGGCAAACCAGGATAAAACCAAACGAAGGGCCTCCATGTTCCTGAATCCATTGTTAAGACCATTTTCGACCTCACAGACTCATGAAGTCCAGACATCAGTCAGAAATTCAAAGTCAACTATGCTGGGTTTACGTTTCGATGCTCTTTATCATTTAATCCTGGATCAGTTTTGGTTTGTTTCACCAAAGTTTTGCTGTTTCCTGTCTTCACTTTCTTTCTTTAAACGATGCAGACATACCATCACATTCACCTCCAGCTCGTCAAACACACAAGGTGCTCGATCGTTTTGGTGAAATAAAATGTAAAATATTTCATCTCAAAGAGTCAATAAAGCTGCTTCAGCTGGAGTTTTGGCCACTAGGGGGCGAAAACCTCTGAAAGGAATCTTCTCCATCACTCCATCACTGTCACACAGAGCTTATGTGTCACAGTTACAGTGGAGAAAACAGCGGCTCAGACCTTAATGATGATGTGATTTCCTTGAAGATGGTGTTTTATTGAAGCCAATGTAAATGTGATTTATGTGGAGCGACGCGGTGAATATGATTCCACATCGTTTATCTTCAAGTGTGACTATTTTCCATCCATTAATTCTGGAAGAATGAGAAAACAGTCTGAGAGCGAGGAACCGGAGTGGAGCGGAGCAGCCGCAGCAGTGGGGGGTTATGGGAAATAACATAGGAGCCAAAATGGTTCAATTAGCCTGTCAGTTTATGTCTTAAACCTGAATAAATTTTTAATCATGTGCATAGATTACCGGGGTTTAATGCCTCTCCTGATGCAGCGTAACGTGGAGGAGAAGTTGCAGCATGAAGCCGAGCTGCTGCGGGCGGCTCGCGGGGGACTCGTCTCCACCGAGGGTTGCTAAATACTCCTCCTCTGCTTCACTCTCACAGCTGGAGGAATCTGATCCAGAATCCTCTCATCATCCAGCCATCAAATCTTCAGATGAGACGAACCTGCAGAGGACAAAGATGCTCCGTTGATTTGTTTCCCTCCGACTGCTGAGGCCTCAGGACTCGAGAAATGTGAAAAGCAGACAGCAGAAGAGCATTTCTGCTTTTATTTAGCCGAACTAAACGAGTCAATACGAGATTTGATTCTGATGTAAATGTTAATAATTGTAGTTTCTGACCGTTTTAACACCAGTTTTAACAGTTTTTTCTCTTTTTCTGTCAGCGATCTCAGCTTCGGTTCAGAAATGAGAAAGAGGAGGTTGACGTGAGCTTTTTTCCGCCTCTTTGTGCAGTTTGACACCAACATGTCGGCGTCCTGTTCTGCGAGCACTCGTGTGTTTAATCCTGCACTCTGAAACCAACCTGCGTCCTTGCCCACACACTCGCTCGCAGCACAGTGGAAATGATTATATCACATTGCTAATTTATTGTCCAGGCTTTTAAAAGTTTGAGAGGCTTTTTATACTTTCAAGTGGTACACAGTGTTAGCAAACAGCCTCCACACACACACACACACACACACACACACGCTGAACATTACCACATATTATTACTAATTTATCAACGTTCGAGCTGCTGCTTTTAAAAGTTTGAAACGCGTCTCTTTTTGAAGGCATTGTGTGTTTTGTGAGCGGCTGCAGCCTCGGGCTTCACTTTGTAAAACAAGCTGCTCCCTCTGCGACCTTAACCCGCAATATTTACCCAGAATGCATTGAGTTTGCCACAATAATAAAAGTAATCTCAATCCAAATGTCAGCAGTGGCGGGCGGAGAGGAGAGGTTTTTAAACGGAGGAAACGGTTGCCAGAGCCCGAGGCGAGTGTTTGTGGCGCGAAGGGAGCAGGAAGTGAGACGTGTGTCACCTTTAATGAAATGATGCTTTCTCATTATCTCGCCGTCTGAAAGGTAACAGGAGCCTCGTTCTGCAGGTAACACCACTTCAGACTGACTCCGAGGCCGTTTTCACACCAAACAACAACAGCAACAACAGAAACATCAGCTGTGAATGTGATTTCAAAGCTGTGGACGCACCTGAAGCCTCAGGCCCCAACAGCACGGCTCAGCTTCCCAGGATGCCTTTCTGCTCCCCGACTCCACCAAACCAAACAAACACAACCAGCTGAACGATCACACGAAGACGGTTAATCAACCCAGAGATTACTAATCCAGACAGGAGCTCATCTGCATGAGAGAGGCGGAGTTTACAGCATCGACCAATCACAGACAAGGACAAGTCTGACAGCAGCTTTTACAAATTAAGAGCAAACTGGAACAACAGATCGATTCATATTCATTAAACACATAATTCAGACTGAAACACAGCTGCAGATGACAGATGTGGGAGGGACAGCTGGCAAAAATAAAAAAACATATATGCAAAAGATTTATAATATAAATGCAAAGATAATAAAAAATCCCGTGATCCATCCTGAATCACCAAATGTCTGCAGCAGAGTTTGAAGAAAAAGATCTGCAGACCAAAACCTCCTGTGTAAGACTGTTTCTGTATCTTTTAATCACTGAGATCATCACAGCTTCAGTATTTATGATTATTATTACATGTCTTTATTCCATTATTCATTCAATCTCTGTTTCAGACTCAGTTTTAGAGAAAAGACACAGAATTAGGGACACAAATGCACATTAAAGGTTGAAGGTTAAACAAAGAAAAAGAAGTCAGACGACTGTCTCGGTGTTTCTGCTGCTGAATTATTTGTGTTGATAAGAAATGAAATAAAAATCATCTGAAAGACGGATTCACCAAACTACAGGAGGAAACAAAGGCTGAAACACTGAACACACATTTGTTACAGAGAATACACACACTGAGGAGGAGGAGGAGTCATCAGACACAGGTGACGTCATCACACAGGTGAATCACATCAGGCAGGTAAACACAGGAACAGGAGGCACGAGGACAGGAAGTGACAAAATAAAACAGGAAACAACAACTGAAACAGATGATAAACAAACATCACAGGACAGGAAGTGACAACAGCAGGCACCAGCAACTTTTAAGGTGGAATGATTACTTAAACAGTGTTAGAATCAGTCAGCACACCAAGTGTCAGTTTCACATATCTGAACATTCAGTTTGTGTTTATTGGCTCTCTTGATTTAAATGTGTCTTTATTATTGTTGTTGATCTGGATTTTTTATTTAATGTATTTGAACTTTATGTGGGAGGAATCTTCTTTCTTTAATGTTTTTTTGCTCACTTTGTTTATGTGTTTTGTTTTTGATAGTTTGTTTGTTTACATGAAGCTCTGATAAACTATAAACAAGTTTGTTTACATTCTGTCTCAGCTGTCAATCAAACGCTGCCCCGCCCACTCAGCATTTCTGGTA
Organism: Ctenochaetus hawaiiensis; assembly: GCA_029783645.1. NCBI lineage: Eukaryota > Metazoa > Chordata > Actinopteri > Acanthuriformes > Acanthuridae > Ctenochaetus > Ctenochaetus hawaiiensis. Next base: position 25,234,908 of record JAPZDY010000026.1, on the reverse strand, counting down.
AAATCTGTGATAAAACACCAAAGTTTTACTGTCGACATATGATTTTGTTTTTGTGAAACTCCTCACTTCAAGTTTCTCCTCTGGTTTCTGTTTTCTGTAACTTCGCTGTCAGTCGGTGAGTTTTTGTTTTCACACGTACAAAAAGGTGTTAACGATGGAAAGTTTGATCCTGTCAGCTGAAACTGAGATCCGTTCTCTCTGATTATTAATCTGTTTCTCCACTGAAACTGTTCACATGATAATTACTGACAGGAGAGAAACTGAAGCTCAGCGAAACATCACAAGAAGGTTTTTTTTTTTTAAATGTGACCATTTCTGCCTTTGAAGCAAACTGACTAATTAAAAACAAACCACCCAGGGTTTAATATTTAAACTGGATAAATATTTCAGACAGGGGGAAAAGCTTCATTACGTCCTCAGAGATGTTTTGACTTCGACTCTCAGCAGCGACTTTTCATTTGATGGCTGCTCTTTTTTTTTTTTCCAGAGGCTCGTGTCACCTTTTTATTTTGGAGTTTTATCTCATTAACAGACAAAAACTCCCACAGAGACAGAAAAGACTCCGGAAAAATCAAAAAGTTGTAAGACAAGAAATGTATGAATCCCAGATGAGCATTTTATTTTAGGTTTAAACTGACTGTTTGTTTGTGCTGCAGTCAAACAGCAAAGACTTGATGTTAATCAGATATTCTGGAGAGACACACTGGGATGTTTTTGGGTTTTATAAATGTGATAAGCTCTGTCAAACTGCTCCGTCTGTGATGTCATGAAGAGCAAACTGATGATGTCATGATGTTTGTTTGTCTTTTTACATTCAGGATTTGAATCAGTTTCCATGTTTGATGGAACATTCGTCAACAACGCTGCTCACAGACAAACACTGGTGATATTCTACAAAACCTGCACTTAGATGATGCTCACATCACACACACACTCTGACACACACACACACACACACACTCACACACACACACACACACACACACACACACACACACACAGGTGATCTCAGCTCTGAGCTCTCGGTCTGAACGTGGACGGAGCGTCGCTGTGTGTCCACACCTCCACGGCTGGTTGAATCCTATTGGCTCAGGCAGCCAGAGCAAATAACCATTTAACACACTCACACGGCCGCTCTGTGTGTGTGTGTGTGAGTGTGTGTGTGTGTGCCATCGCAATGTGACCAAACAATTGTCTCTTTTTATTTACTGGGAGGATGTGCTGATGTTAAAAGGCCAGTCGCCAGCTGCCATGCTGCTTTTCGTTTGACTCGCTCTTTATACAGCGACCCCCGCCTCTGCAGCCCCGCCCCCCCACCGCCGCCTCCGACTCTCTGCCTCTTCAGAGTCGGCGGGTGGTTTGATTGAGTTTTACAGGCGATGCTGAAAGCGTGCGGCTCTGCTTCCCCTCTCGATGTGACAGCGGAGCAGAGCGCTGCCGTTCGCTCGCTGCTGATGCGGCGTCTTCCTGGCGGCGCTGACAGAGACCTGACACCGTCACACACTCCGCCGGCGCCGGCAGGAAGACATTTCTGAGGGCAGAGAGCAGCCATGAGGGTCAGGGAGGAAGAGGAGGCCCAGAGGAAGAGGAGAGGAAATGTCAGGCTGGACTGTGTTTGCAGAGAATGCTGGGAAATTCATCCTTTGTCTTTCTCTTTAAGAAATGTGTTTTTTCTTTGCTTTTTCAGTCAGATAATAAGATTTCTCAGTTGTGTAGCTCAGCTGAACACAGACACTGGAAGCACAGGAGGCGGCGGTTTTCTGAACACAGACTCTGAATCTGTTTGGTTTCAGCATCGTGTTGAAGAGAGAAAGCTCAGCAGCTCAGCACTTCCAGGACCCTGATACAGAAACTGAACCCTGAACTTTGTCTCTCAGGCACAAGAATCACATTTTTAATAATAAACAGAATTTAAATTATGACCCAAAGAGTCAAATACAAGGCTGATCTGCACAAACTGATAAAAACTGATCACAAACAGACATGAACATCCTGTTTGGCTGCACTTCAGTGCTGCTCTGAGCGTTAGCACAGCAACATGCTAACATTGATGATGCTAACATGCTGATATTTTGCATGAGATGTATTTGGCTGAAGAATTCAGTTGTTGGGTTTTTCTCAACTAGAAGTCCAGAACAGTGCAACATAACAGGCCTCTTTACTTGAATGATTTAAAAAGTTGATGGTGATGATGTTTTGTGTTCATAAATTGAAATGGTGCGACATGTTGAAAGAAAACCTGAAGCAACCCGAGACGATCTGATGGCGGTCGAGGAAACATAAATGTGAGATGGTTACTGCAGAGACTGCAATGTGTTTTTATTGTGATGGAGCTGAACTGAAACTGTGTTCCTCCAAAAATGACAAATTAACATGTATACTATGTTAGCTTAGCATATTAGCATGCTAACATTAGCAAACATTAGCTTATAAGCGTTGACATTTCCTAAACCTTTTGCTGTGCTTGGCAGTTGAAGTGCCAAAGGTCCTAAAATCAGATAAACTTAAAACATAAATGAACCTGCTGAAGCAAAAGGGAAGATAATTAAGAGTGATATTATTTCCCATAATGCACTCTGATGGTCTCTAACCTCAGTAAGAAACTAAAAGAACACGTCTCTTCCTGTTTCCTCTCTGCGGCTCGATCTGATCTGAGATTCAAACCTCCGCTGAGACGAAGGAGGCGTTTCATGTTAAATGACACAGTCCTCAAAGCCCCAGCGCGTCTGTCAGGCGGGCGAACGCTGCGTACAGCACTCAGCGCTTGTTCGTGTCATGGCGGCGGCTCACGGTAACACCTCGGGCCGGCGTGGACGGGGTGGAGGCTGACTGCGCCGCAAATACCAGCTGCCAATCGTCCAAGCCGTGACCTTTTCTGTGATTCTTCTGCCTCTGAGGAGAGAGACTCTCAGAGCCGGTGGCAGGTGGTGAAACAATGCAGCGCCGTTAAAAAACACTCCTGACTTTCACTCAGAGTCACGTGCAGGAAAGTGCAGGAGAGCCGGGAAACGTCTGCGAGAACCGAGCACCAAACCCACCGAGAGACGAGTCAGCTGAACTTTGATTCATCTGCTGTTCCTGCAAAACAACACAGACCAGTTTACTGACTTAAGTTTAATCACACATGATGAGAAACAAAATGCAAAGAATAAATTAAAGCTTAAATGCAAAGAAATCCTCTTTTGCTAACATTCATCCATTTAGTCAGTTCAGTTATTTACAATCAGCATTAATGTAAATAGTATAATTAAACATCCTGATTGAGGAATTATTCAAATTGAAGTCACAAAAACATAAAAAATGTTGACACAAATGAGTTTTTATGGATGAACTTTGAGTTATTTGTAAAAAAAATGATTTTTTTCACTGTTCTCTTTAAAAAAATGGAGACCAGCAGATGTAAAGATTTATAAATATGTTTCCTCTTTCTGCTGTAAACTTTGTTTTTGTTCAGTTTCTCCTCTCACACACTTCGGTCAGAACTGAGATTCATATTTGTCCATTTCTTCATCTTTTTCTTCATGTTCTTCCTTTACAGACACAAAGACAAATGATCGCTCCATTCTTTCTGTCAGAGCCCCTGAACGCCTCACAGCAGCGAACGCCTCCTTCATGAACTGTGAGCAGGAAGCCCAGGTGTCCTCCCCCCTCCCCTCCTCCCCTCCTCCCCCCCGTTGTGGAGAAATAAAACCAACTGTGACTAACGAAGTAAACTCCTCACCTGAGTCGACGGGCCTCCTGAGCCGAGCTCCATCCATCCAGAGCCGGACGTCACCGGGACAAACGAGGAGGAGAGCGATGCTTCAGCTGCTGCGTGACAGGCATGACCAGCGACGGCCGAGCGGACGCTCAGAGGATCCACACGCTCACTTTTACCTCTCACAAACACACCTTCGCCTTTTCTTCCCCTCCAACGATGAAACTGATGCAATTTGTTGGAGAAACATGAGAAAAGTTGGTGAGAGGGGGGAAGTTGTTGGAGTGTGAAGCACCACAGGGATTTCTCCTCCTCTTCCTTTACCTCTCTTTCTTTATTCAGCTGTCAATCAAATCCGAGCTGGAGGTGAGTGGGGTGTGGATCTTCTTCTTCTTTGGTTTGTGTGTAAACACATCTGAGAGCGTCTCATGGGCATAAAAACAAGCCGAGCTGGGTGCTGACACCTTCGGCCCGGTGAAGAAACGACGGTCGGTGGACGCCGGTCGCCTGCAGGTGTTTCCGTCCGGATCGCAGGTTTGGATTTCAGGAGCTGCACCGAGCTGCAGTCTGTCTTCACATCACTGTGTTTATCTGCAGTTTGTCTGATGGAAACCTTCTGATTTGGGAATGTTTTTAAATATTAATATTTTCTGCTGTATTTTCTATATTTTCTACAGCAAAAAAACAAAATACAGGATTTAAAAAAAGCAAGTTTTTTGTGTCCACAGCAGGTTTGTTCACATAAATAAAGGTGATTTTATCTTTGAAACAAATAAGTTTTGGTGTGTGACTTGCAAAAGGAAGCTTTAAAGGGACCAAATATGTTTTTCCTCTCTCCTAAAGGACGAGGATGATTGATAAGTTTGTGACCTGAAGTAAAAGGAGGCGAGCTTCTGTCACGTAAACAAACAGTTGAACACTTTGAGTGATTATCCACAAAGTTCCTGAGACGTAACTTTTGCTGAATTTCTGATCTGGATAATCGAAAATCACAACGCGCCTGTTTGAGGACCTGAATGTGCTTCCTGTCGTCATCCATCACATCCATCTGAAACATGGCACGGAGAGATAACAGCTGCCTGTCTCCTCAGACTGAGCACACTTCACTTTCTCCATCATTCAAAACACAAACATCACATAAGTTATCAGCTTCAAACTGCATAATCGCTCAGAGAGCTGAGAGTTTACTAAAACCGTCTAAATGTGTGAAGAGTGAAGACATGTCCCTCTGATTTCAGGTTGAACTTTCCTCTCTGACGCAGCGGATGAATTATAATGTTTTTCCTCTGTCGGCGTCTCCTGGTTGAACCATATTTGAGATGATTTTTATCAGACACACGCGTCCTAATCACAGCCGACTTTATTTACTGGATGTGTTGTAAAATCTCAAATTTGTTCCATTTTTCATCACCGAGCCCCGGAGCGCAAAACAACTTTAAATGGATCTGTTTTGTTTGAAGCAGCAGTTTGAGAGCAAACTGTTTTATTTTTTTACGAGGCCAAACAAACACACACACACACACACACGCATGCACAGGTAAAGTAGAAAACTCCTGGCTGCCATTGTTCCACCTTCAGCTTGTCACAGTCTCATCACGGCTCATTGTGTGGAAGACAAAACCATCGAGCGCATTGATCTGTAAATCAGATTTCTGTAGTGCACGCTGCAAACACAGATCCATTGTTTGTTGGAACAATATGGCAGTGAATGATGAGCTGTGTTACTGATAGCAGCAGCACTGATAAACAACAGTCTGCATAACAATGGCCTCGCAGTCACAGCGGATCGAGTGAAAAAACAGTCGCACGACAAAAAAAAACGCTGCAAAGTTTCTGAGGAGAAATTAGCAGTCAGAGTGCAACAGTATAATTAACTAAACACTGTGAGGCCGTAAAAAATTCCATTCTCAACCTCTGCAAAAATAATTGCAGTATTATTTTCAGTCCTAATTAAGTGGCTAAGGCTTCTTACAAGGGTAAAAAATTAATCCCTTTTCTAAATCCTATATAATTTAATGTGAGAGAAATCAAATAAATAAGAGGCTGCGGCTCCTCTGTGAGAGGGTTTGATATGGGTGATTAGGTGAGCGCGGCGTGAAGAAGCCCATTAGGATTGTATGGTGTCATTACAGCAGCTCCGGGCGGTGGCCCTAATCCACTCCTCAACCCGCCGCCGCCGCCACCACCGCCGCTCGCCATTTTCTCTCCAACTGCAGCAGCAGCAGCAGCAGCAGAGAGGCGAAGACGAGCAGCCATTGATTGATTTTTATCCCGTTAAGGAGATGGGAGGCAGATAAATGCCGAGGTAATGAGGGGCAATTACCAGCCATGATAAGCTTTATTATGGAGTGAAAGTGTCCTCATGTCAGCGACGTGACGGAGAGCGAAGAAAAGCTGAGAGTTTGCAGGATAATGAGTGATCACAGTGTTACTGTACAGGTGAGATCTCACACAAACCTGTTCACACTCTTTTCAATCTGAAACAGAAACTGGAAGCTGACTGGAGTCGATGGGAGAGGAAGATGTTCAGGAAGTCACGATTAACTGTGTATCCAGTGACAGCGGGGTGCTTGAATTCATGCCAACCCTCCAGTGTAACGTTTCCAGATGTTTCCAGATGTTTCCAGATGTGCGTTATATTAAAAAAATCCTGAATACAGAAACAGAAACACACACTGGATCGTCCTGACACGACCTTCTGTTAGAGGGTTTAAACCAGACTGAAAACAGTGACTCAGCACTCTGTGGAGAGAAATCTCCTCATCAGGTGAGATCAGACGTGACCACGCCCATCAGTGACGTCACCGATCCTCTGAAGGTGAGACAGAACAGGTTTCCAGCTGCTGTTTGCTGCTTTTTTCAGTGTTTCCAGGTTTAAATGGTGCCTATAATTCAGCTCTTTTGGATGAAGACTTACTACTAAATAATTCTAACGAGGCCTGAAACTTGTGATTCATCACATGCTAATGAAGTCAGTGAGTTATTATAGAAATCTGACCCTGGATCTGCTGCTTTGTCTCTGCTCACAGCCTCAAATACACTCTGTCACTGTATTTCAGAGAAGTTAAAGTTAAAATCTCTGGTTTTTCCTCCAGTTTGGAGACATTTATGGTAGATCTGTTTTCCTGTAGCCCGTTAGCTCACATGCTAGGACGCATAGTGACATCAGTCAGGCTGCAGCTCGAACACTGAAATCATCAACCAGCTCCCACATGAGAGGAACCGAACCTTTCTTTTCTTTTTGAAACGTAACCATAACCATGAGGGAGAACTTTCCCATAATCTCAGTTTATAAAGATTTAAAAATTATGATAATTATTGTATCATCAGTTTAATGTCTTTTTAATGTATTCTGGTGTTTTTCTTCATAGAAAGTGACACAAAATATCACTAGTAGTTGCTCAATGTGTCTCGACAGCTATCAAACGTTAACCTAAAGTATTTTCTCGGTTAATAAAAATATTTATGAAAACCGTCTTATCACCTTAGTTTAATGTCATTTCAGTGTATCGATGCTGAGGACTGCATGTTGGAAACATACAGCAAAACTTTCCTCTTCGTCTTTTAAAGAAATTCTTTTCTTCTTTTAGCTCTAAGGCTTTAAGGCATATTACTGCCACCTACTGGACTTGACATGGAAGAGCAGATTTCAACTCCTACACCTAAATTTGTTCTGAAGGGAAGGGGCAAAGGGTGAGGGGTACAAACAAGGATCAGGAATCGCCCTTTGTGTCCAAACCAAACCAAACCATGACCGCTGTCCAACTGCAGCAAATTCACACCATAAACTTTGTGTTTCTGAAGACTTTCTGGACAAAAAAAACTTTCCTAAAGGCAAACTCTTTTGGTTTTTACGTCCAGATGTGACGTGATGAGTCGGGGTGAGGAGTTGAGCCCTCAGGACGGAGGGTTTGTGAGGCCTCCTGACTCCAGGTTCAGGACTTCAGACCTCAGCAGCTGTTCTGTCCTCCAGCTCAGCTCTTCCTCCAGCTCTTCCTTCAGCTCTTCCTTCAGCTCTTCCTTCAGCTCTTCCTTCAGCTCTTCTTCAGCTCTTCCTTCGGCTCTTCCTTCAGCTCTTCTTCAGCTCTTCCTTCAGCTCTTCTTCAGGTCTTCCTTCAGCTCTTCCTTCAGCTCTTCTTCAGCTCTTCCTTCGGCTCTTCCTTCAGCTCT
>JAPZDY010000026.1:25024363-25035562 GCA_029783645.1 Ctenochaetus hawaiiensis | reverse complement strand
ACGAGAGGAGAGTTAGATTTCAAAATAAAACAGGAAGCCACGAGACAACATAGAGACAAGACAAAACTAAATATAACAACACAGTTTCTTAGACATGACAGCAAACTCTTTGCTTTCAAAAAGGCAAACAGATAGATGTACTTTATTGATCCCAAATTGGGAAACTCCACTGTTGCAGCACTCCACAAACTATAGAACAATCACTGGAAGGAATCTGCAAGTGAATTAAAACAGGGCATTTACAAGGAAATTTACAACATAACACAAAATGGCAGTCAGTTGTGCAGAAGCAATAAATAAATGTTGTGTTGCAGACATAGAGGGTTTGGAAATGTACAGATTTACTGAAATACAGCAGCTGAAGTGAAGGATGCTGCAGGTGAGCTGTAATTATTTTAATGTATTCTTTTTAAAACAGCCCAACTGATGAGAAAGTAATTTAGTTTTTTTTAATAAAATCCAAAGCCATCAAATCTAGTTACTCTGTTTATCAGCACTGGTCGACTTGCTGAGGTTAGTTTGGTTGTGTGGATGAAAAAGCTGCTGTTTGCTGACTTTTTAATGTTTCAAGCTGGCTTGTTTTAAAAATAAGGACCTTGAAAAAAGAGATTTAAACCTGCATGGAGCTGAAGAGGATGAGCTTCAGTCTGCAGGTCACAGTCAGTCAGCATCCTCAGCAGCTGATGATCCTGCTGACTCATGCAAACAAACAGCTTTCCTCTTGTTTCCTCAGCGCAGAGTTTTAGTTACAGTTAGTAACTTCAAAGAGTAATCGGGAGGATGTCGTGTCTGTGATGAAACTCGGGGACGGGGTAACAGTGACTCATGCAGCAGCAAAGCGACTTCAGCCAAAATGTCGACGTCTTCATCCAGCTTTCATCTTTTCATCCGGAGGCTCGTCGCTGATGCTCATAAAATCTACTGCAGCCTCATTACCCAAAATCCCCTCTGTCGCTCAGGACGCTTTTTTTGTTCTGTGTTTAAGGAAAACTGCTCCTCTGCTGTTCGGCTCTCCTGTCTCATCCCGGCCTGAAACAGGCTGCAAGGGGAACATTTGATTGGTCGGTCGACTGCTCTGCTATTAAGTCTGACTGTCACATGACCCGCTGAGTCAGCAGAGTTTATGCACACACACACACACACACACACACACACACAGAGCACTGATGGCCTCTCCAGAGACGAGCCTGACCCCATTACAACACTGAACACTGCTCGTTCTCTATCTCCCATTTTAGAGTAATGAGTGCTGTTTAATTATTGATCAGCTGAATATGAATACAGACGTTAAGCGGAGGGGGACTGTATCTAACTGTCCTATTCATTTATTTTTCCATATACAACACTCATTTTACTGGCAAGAGCAGATAAAAGAGAAGCAGAGGGGAGCCGATGTGCTGCACAGAGTTTTATTCTGCCGGTTATGAAACGAATCAGGTAATAATTAGACTTTTTCTTACTATTTTTACAGGCTGATACAGCAGGAGAGCAGAGTGGAGTGAAAAAAGACAAATCTGGAGTTCTGTGGATGTAATTCTGCGAATAACGGTACTGTAATGTCTCCATCCCTGTCCACTGATCAATAATATCTGTTATGTTCCTCACGTGTCAAATAAAAGAGCAAAGAGTGAAACTTATCTGGTCAGATCATGTTTTAAACAGGAGAACAGGAGGAGGAGGAGGAGGAGGAGAGCTTCCTCCTTTGTATAAAATGTTTGGGGATAATGTGTTTGCACATGTCAGCCAAAGGGGGCGCTCTATTTGTGAACACAGCACTCGTCTTATGTCCTTTTTAATGGCAGTCCGAGTGAGAAACTGCCAAAATTCAGCCACTCGAGCCACTTCACATCGATCAGCATCAGAGACGAGTGTCGAGTCTGTTCTGGTCTGTTGTTTCCAAGCAGATGTGAGTTGATTTGGCTCTTGAGCTGCAAAGTTTATTATCACATTACTGACACCTACGACGACAACAACAGCCGTCTCGAACTTCTGAAAGGAAAAATATCATGATCACAAACTCATGAGTTAACGGGGTCGAAGCTGCGACTCTTCAGCCTGACATTCTCGCTGATTACACACAACAAGACGACGACGCGTCGATACGAGCTGAGGAGACGCTGGACGCTCAGAAAAGAGACTTCAGCTCAGTGAAACCACCGTTTCCCCCAGATACCAACCACACCATGAGAATAATGTGATAAATATTTAAGCTCACGATGATTTTGATTGGTGCCTTCATGTTAACAACACAACATTAACATCAACTTTTCTTTTTAAGATGATGCAGTGAACTCGAGCAAGAGCTGCTGATCTCCACATCAGCAGGTTCCAAGCAGTGTGATAATTTTTTAGGGGCTTGTGTTTGTGTCATCGTGATGATTATATGATATAATATTCACTCTCTTTTAGCTGTTCTTGTTCTTTAGCAACAGGTGAGGAAATTGACGCTTCGGCTGTGAGATGTTGCTCTGTTTACCATCCAGTCAACACGTCTGCTGAGAATGAAGCAAACAGTAAAATTATAGACGGACAGTTATGAAGCAAAGATTTGCTGCAGTTCATTCTGCAGGTTCGTCACTGCAGGAGACTCTCATCATGAATTCTTTTCTCTGAATATTCCCATCCCATGCTAACTTTGACAGCTGACTTGCGGTTTGGATCGTTTCTGTCCGTCACTTCAGGCCGATGGCAGCTTCGACTCGGAGGCTGGACTCGTTCCACCACGTTCATGAGAACCTGAATGAAAAAAATGCCACCTGGCTCATGACGGCGGCTGAAGTGCGCCGCCACTTTAAGGGCGCTGCCAGCTCTGAGTGGATCAACTCATCGCTGGACGGGATTTGGCGGCCGAAGTGTTGACTACGCCGCCGGCGCCACCCCGGGAGAAATCAGCGGCTGGAAGCAGCCCCTGCAATTACCAGCGGCTCTGCAGCGCTGATTGATGCCTCTTGATGAAGTAGTTCAGTGATTGAAGAGTAACGACGCTCCGGGAAAATCTATAAGAGGCCTTTAACGGCTACTGGAGAGAAGGGCCGGGATTGGCCGTCCCCCCATTCTGCTGGTTAATCAGACAGCTGTTCGGTCCCATCACACGGCAGGCGAACGATCATCCCGGCTCATCAATCAGATCGATCAATCACCTGATGGAAGGAGCACAAACAGGCGGGGCGGGAGCTCGTCACCTGCTGAGGTTTCACTCTCAGCTCTCCGGCTTCGACACTATCCAATAAATGCAGATCAGACCGCTGCTGCTTTTACACTTTTCATATTCCAGCATCGCCGGCTGGCAAAGTGCAGTTTTCATCCGAAGGGCAGAAGGCTGCTTTTACACGGAGTCCAGGGTCGAAACCAGCGAGTAACAGCATTAAAACCATCATGCTGTTTCCCCACAGCAGCTCCGTCTGACATGATTAAGAAAACAGGAGGAATTCAAATGGAAGGTCAACAGCATTTGAACAACAAACTGTAAAAGCAAATGGAAGATAAAAGTACACACACACCTGACACACACACACACCTTGAGATGTTTTCATTATTTAGCTTAGAAACAGCATTTTAAGTCGGTGTTGTGCAGGAAGCTGCAGCGGCGTTCGTACCTGAGCCGAGTGTCACCGCAGCCTCCTGCATCCTCAGCCTCGGCTTCGCTAATCAACATGGCAGCCGTGTTCCCTCCGCTCCCACCCCCCTTCCTCCGCTCTCCTGTCATAATCACACGCAAGACTGCCGTGACAGGTCGGTATTTGCACGAGATTAGGGCTGTAATATTTTGGCTTTAAGGTGAATTAATACAGAATAATAACACTGAGTAATTACCGACTCCGAGGCGCCGTGAGACACTGCAGAGACATATCAAAGGATTTTCTCTTCTTGCTGTCTTCTTTACCCTCCTGCAAATTGCCACCATGTTTTTTTTTCCCTCCCTCTCCTCCCTCGCTGTTGCTCTTCTTCTTCTTCTGTGCTGTTAATAGTGCAGTGACCCCGAGCTTGCAGAGAGCGGGCGTACGGCCGTTTGAAAGCATCGATTATCACGGCGCAGTCCTTGATGGAGCTGTTTGGCTTGATGCGTGTAATTGTGGTGTAATTAAACATTGACACAGGGGCTTTAACCGAGGCCTATCAGACTCTCTGACCTTCTCAGCAGCTCCGAGAGGTGAGCGCGTCTTTCACCGCTGCTGCAGGGACACAAACGGGGGAGGTCTGCTCTCTCTGGTGGATGACAGTTCACAGGAGGGTCCTCATGATACGGGCCGTGCTTCCACTCCAGTGCTGTTTCTCATTCATGTGTCATCAGGCGACGCTCGCTCATCTTCTCTAAACCTGATGGAGTTCAGTCACCATTTTTACTCTTATAAATAAAAGAGCATCGAACACCTACGACCAATAAAATGTTCAAACTGATGATGATAAAAAAAATGTCAAAATGTAGATTAATTTATCAGCCAGGAGGCAAAAATGTTCTTATATAAAAAGACAAACATCTCTAAGTGCTCATCCTGCAGCACTGAATGTGCTTTTAGTTATTTCAAACAGAAAAGCTCCTTCATGTGGATTCTGTCTTTTACTCTGCAGCGGCTAAAATCCTTTTTTTGCAAGTTGCTTTGAACCAAAGCGTCTCTCAGAGACGTCATGTGAAAATCTAAATTTCATGTTTAATGTCATGCAAATTCTCATGACATCACTGTTTAATTTTCGTTTTTTGTAAAGAACAACGCTGAAGTCGACTCAGTTATTCAAAACTGAAAGAAAAAGTCACCAACAAACATCTTTTTATTCTTTTAAGTATCTTTTAATTTATTCTTCTGTTCTGTGAAGCAGAGAAACCTCGTTCCACTGGGATCAACAGTTTGATCTTACAGATGAAATAGAAACCTACACATCAGGATTGTGTTTCTTCCTATCAATAATCCATAATCTATACCTTCATCTCCTGTTCAGGGTCACACAGAGTTGAGTCGTATCCGAGCTCACGTTGGTCGAGAAGATTCCTTTTAGCAGCTCCGTCCAGAACGGCACAAACATTTAACTGGTTTTAGTTTTATGCTGCTGGTTTAGTTGGATTCATGTCAAATCACATTATTTCTTCAACTCAGGCAAAACACAACTTGGTTTAACTGTTGTGTTCTGATTTTAAAGTCTGCATGACGATATGTGATGTCACTGTTCTGACCTTTCCAGCTGTTTTTATTCAATAATCATGGTTTCAGTATCAGAGTGGAAATATTTGGTTAGGGTTTTGTTTTTGACCGTCTTTTTTAGAAATTTCATCCAGTTCTTCATTTACATGTTCTGCATCTTGAGTCTCACCGTTAAATCTGAAAACACTGACATCAGAATTGTTTTTCAAATCCCCGACATGCTTCCTGTTTCCTGTTGACAGTCCAGGCAGCAGAGAAACACGATGAGGGCTGAAGTTTCCTCAGAGCTCATATTTGTTATTCACTGATGTTGTTCTTGAACATCACGTAGATGTTGCTGACTCACCTCAGCATGTGGACTGAAGATCCCAGGAACATGAAACTTCTGCAGAAAGGTGGATGATGAACATGATTCATACAGACGTGTTCAGAGCAGCTGAGCGCCGCGGGCATCACCTGAGATGGAGCTGGAATCTAAAATGTAAATGCAATTCCTCCTGAGGAGTGTGTGTGTGTGTGTGTGTGTGTGTGTGTGTTGCTGCAGCTCAGTGTGTTTCGTGGCGGTGGAGCAAACACATCAGGAGGTAGAGAAGGGGCACGACGCCTCGCTGTTGCTGCAGAATCATTTCCTTGTGCATTTACATGCAAATTCGGCCCTCTGCTGCCTCTCCGCAGCCACAATGGAGCTCAGCAAATCATTGTCTCATCACAGAGAGATGGATTTCATCCCCGGGCCTCGCGGATGTGGATGGAAACCGGGTTGAATTCATATGTGGAGCTCTCTGCGGCTGCCACGGAGCCAGACTCCTCATCCTCCATCATGGAGGAAGGCAAACAGCCCGGGCCCTTTTAGCATTTGTGCAAATGTCAGAGAAAAGGACAGAGCTCAAGAATGAACAGCAGCAGAGGTGAAGGAGGCTGAAAAACCTCCTGCAGAAGAAATAGATGGACTGGTGGTGCCAGCCGCCGGATTCTCCTCCTGCACAGAGGGAAAGTAATCAGAGGAGGCTCGGAGCCCAGAGTGAAACTCATGAAGACCTTAATGAGACTCGGAGCCAAATAATAAGTTCATAAAGCAATGACACCATTAGCAAGTTCTAAAGGTGACATTAATTCAAATTAAATTAAAATCTGGTCACGATTTGATTCAAAATGTGTCTGATGTGTTTTGTATAATCACTGTATATGTTGTTTTAGTAAAACCTTATCAACTTAATGTAAGTTTTTAATCTTAAAGAAATTATTCCACCATTTTGGGAAAAATACTTTTTTTTCCAAGTGTGAGATAAAAAACATGGATATCAGCCTCAGGTTTGTTTGAAAGTGCAGGGATGGAGTCCTTCATTTCAGCCTCAGTATGAAGAGCGGAAGCAAAATGAACCGCTGGCTTTGTCTCAAATTTAAAATAAATCTCAAAAGCTCACGTAAATGTACGGATATATTTCAGATGACAGATGACAGTTTGTCAGTGCAGCCTCTCTGTCAAGTGCAGGCTGGTGACATAACTTCTGGAAAGTTTAAACCAGCACAGCAGAGATTAGGAAACACCTGTAACATGTAGCTGCAGTTTACAGGATTTGGTACGGATCATACGTTTTTACATGTGATTGGCTCAAAGCACGTAAGAAAAGATAAAACTCTTCAGAAGAGACACAGTTATGACTAAAGAAATAGTTTAATTACAGTTTCTATAAAAAAGAAACAAGCAAAACCGTATCCGTACTTTTTAACTGATATCATACAAAAATGTTATTAAAAGCAAAAATAATGCAGTGAAAGCAGTAAAGCAAAAAGCTGGCAAATGATCAAGAAACAAGCAACACAAAGTTTAAATTTAACTGTAACTGTCCATCTTTAATTAAAATACTTGTTAAAATTTAAAAAAGGTTACATGACTTTGACTTACCAGAGAAGGAAGCATTAGTCTGAACTCAGATGGAGGCAGATATCATTCAGAGTGTTGCTATAATAAAACTGGGTTAAAACAGTTAGCATGTACGCTGTTTTCACAGCAGATAAACAGGTAAACTAATTCATTCCAGTTTTGTTCCTGTGTTTTTAAGAAGAGTTTATTCCATTTCATGTAGAAAATCCTTCATGTCGCATTCATGGGATTTAAACTTGTATTATTTTCATCTTGGATAATAAAACAAAACTGTGCTGACTGGAAATTAAAGAGGTGACACATTGCAAATTAAGATTTTTTCTCTTTTTATTTGTTTAAATCAGTTTTTCAGACGTGTTGTAACTTCACACAGCGACTTATTTCGAGCTTTAACCTCAAACTCAGCAGTAACTTCAAACTGTTATCAGCTCCTCTGATGGTGGAGATTTAAAGTTCGGACCAAACTCTGAAAAACAGCAGTTTGTGTCAGAACATTGCGTTAACAAAAGTTCTTTCTTTTTTTTCTGTTATTGTGGGGAACGGGAGGTCACTTTTCACACTCCCACATACAGGAACTGAAAAACCTTAAGAGGGCTGAAGTTGAGCCCAGATGGAAGTTAGCCAGGTGCATCATGGGGGAAAACCAGCAGAGAAAATTCGAGCGAGAACTTTTTGCTGCCAAGTTCTTGTCAAAGTATGAAACTGATAACTGCAGCAGGAACAAAAAAACGCAGGCAGCCGGTGTTTCTCTCTGTCCGTTTTTAGATTTTTCTGAGCAGAATCACGAGTCTCTGGCGGCGCCGTTCGGAGAGCGAAGCCTCTCTAATCTTCAGTGACTTCAATGTTATCTTCAGCTGGGCGGGCGGAGCTTGTTCGGCCGGCGGCCCGGAGGGGAGCGTCTCCTGAGGGAAAAATCTCATTTTCCATTCAGCCTGCTGCTCTATTCAGAGTGGAAATGCCTCCTCATTAGACCGACTGTCCAAAGAACTTCAAATCATCACATATCAATTGGATTAGCTTATGTTATCATCCGAATTGGATTTTTTTTTTTTGTTTGTTTGGTAAGTCTTGAAAACCAAAGAGGGTGAGAGTTTGAAATGTTGTGGAGCGCAGCGAGGAGCCGGACCAGATGGGACGTCAGCCTGAGAACATTTGTTTGGACCAGTGAGTGCTGGTTTCTCCTGCGTTCCTTCCTCCTCATCTCCTCATCTCCTCCTCTCTGAACCTTCTGTCTCCTGCCTGGCTGTTGACTTCTGAAGGTCTGTGTTTGCCCTTCACTTGCTCGCTTCCATTTACACTCTCTATTGAAGCTGGGGAAAAAAAACAGCTGAAAAGAAGTCAAATGAAGCTCAGATAAGTCAGACACCAAATAACAGCTAAATTGGATTCATCATCATCAGAACAAAGAACCAGACTGTGAACATACAGAACCGAATATAATGGAGTACAGTTACATAAAGAGCCGAGCTGTTTAATGAAAGAGCAGATTAACTTCCTGATTAATGTCTCATGTTTTTCAGTTGCAGGCTTTCAGCATGTTATATGGATGTTTTTTCCTTTTTCTTTTGGATTTAAAAATTTCATAGATTCCCCATCAAGTCCTTGTTCCCTCGAACCTGCAGGGATCATCTGGAATGAGACAGAACCGTCTCTAAAAATAAAACCTCATGCATTTTCATTAAAGAAACTGAAGACAACACGTAAGAGATGCAGGAAAGGACCTGCGCATGTCTTTTAATGTGTTTGTTGCAGTTATTAAAATATGAGGTCTTATAGCTTTGAGAAGGACTTTAAAAACTATAGAGTCTTAAAATCTGTTTTGCAGTTTTTCATGTTTTGCTCAAATTCATGATTAAAGAAAAATCAGGATTCAAGTTTGGTCTCCAATCATCAATCCTTAAAAAGTTGGACCAGTGGTGTGAAATTACACTCAGCTTCATAAAGAATCTTTTTAAAAGTTTATTTAATCTGAACTTTGTGCTTTTTGGTTGCATCAGCAGGCTTTTAACATGAACTGTGAGTCGGCACACAAACACCTGATTACATTTAACAGACAAATCAGTTTCTACGGATGTGAGTGAAATGGACAGAAAAAAACAAAACAGCAGAAACATTTTCTGATTTAAGATTCACAGCTTATTATCACAATTTAATGCTTAATGACATGAAAACACACAGACTGTACTAAGACAATTATTTGAGAGACT
Source organism: Ctenochaetus hawaiiensis (assembly GCA_029783645.1). NCBI lineage: Eukaryota > Metazoa > Chordata > Actinopteri > Acanthuriformes > Acanthuridae > Ctenochaetus > Ctenochaetus hawaiiensis. The sequence goes on along the minus strand of JAPZDY010000026.1, from coordinate 25,026,335 downwards.
TTTTTTATGTTTGTTTCTGATGTAAAACATTTTACCAGAAGATCCTAAAACTTGTTCTAATTCCCAATGGAGAAATAACTACAGCAAACCAGTTAGAGAAGTGAGACTGTGACTGTTTTTGAATTTTGGTTTTGACAGGCAGATCCTTCCCATCTGCTAAGTACCACATTCAAACACCGGATCTACGTAGCACCGGACCGTACCAACGTATTTTCCTCACAGGAAGAGGTGTCATGTCTAAAGCATCAATGTAATCGATTTAACAACCTGTGATCCCCTGAGAATGAGATGATTATTTTATGATCTCAAGAAACTGGAATAAAAATAAAAGACAGCATCGACCATCACTGCTCTCTGCCTCCGTACCCTCAACCTCCGTACCCTCAGCCTCTGTACCCTCTGCCTCCGTACCCTCAACCTCCGTACCCTCAACCTTCGTACCCTCAGCCTCTGTACCCTCAGCCTCTGTAGGTGCAGAGCCACAATGCCAAATGCTTCGGAGGTCCTTAATCTTGCTTTATCATTAAAATCAAGGTAACATTTATCAATATATCAAAATTGTATCATATATCAAATTAACCAACCTCCAACCCCACCGAAATGTCATACAGCCATGTAGCAAAGGCTTCTGTGTGTTTGCGTCTATTCAATAAGTTAAGCAATAAGTTAAAGTCACGCAGATCTTCTCCGCACACATAAAACGGTGATGATGATGATGATGATGATGAGGACAACAGCGATGACTAAAGGTACAACTAATGCAGTGTGCACACGTTGCATTGGCTGGTTCTCATCTGTAAATTGGAAAAGAAAAACAGAGTAATGAATAATAATTGACATGCTACAGTTAAACTTATCACGATTTAAACACATTAATCAGTTTGCAGATTCTTTCCAATCTTGATCATTCGGTGAATCTATGGAATGAAACTGACTATAATTCATTGGCAGTTTGTTAGCATTAGTTAATAAACTTTTTCTGGCAGTTTTTTTGTACTTAAATATATTAACCAGAGTTTAGAGTTTAATGTTGAGAATAATTGAGTTTGAGGAAGGAGCTGCTCTTACGGCTGAAGGCAAAGATGGTTCAGGCCTCATTATTTCAGATGAATGATCTGTACTCACCAGCATGGACCTCTGAGGTTTTGCTGATCTTCTGGTTGGAGCGAGGGTTGTAGACGAGGCAGGTGACAGACTGTAAGTCCTTCACACTGATGGAGCTGGTGACAGAGAAGGTTTTCTCTGTTGGATCCTGCAGGAACATCTCAGCACCATGCAGGTCCAGGTGTGCACCGCTGGATCTGTTCTGACCCGTCCATGACACCTGAGGTTCAGGGTATCCTCCTCGTGCCGTGCAGGTTGCAACGTCTGCCGTGTTGTTGACTGTCAGGTGTAGATCTCTGTAGGGAGCTGTGAGAGATGAGACAGCAATAATTTACATTTTGAGACATTTTCAGCACTTTGATGGAGATTTTCATTTTGCTTTGGTCAAGAAGAAGCTTGCACATTCACCTGAAACCTGCAGCTTGGAGTGACACATTTGCTCAAACAGTTTGAACACTTTTTTCTGCTCGTCAGAGACACGAACAGAGGCCCAGAATGTTTTATTATCATCTCCAACACTCACATTGTCGAGTCTTATGGAGATATTTCCATATTTAAACTCTCTGTTTAAAAGGTGGCCTCTGCCCTTGTATTTGTCAGATACGCTCTGAGTTCCCCCATCAATCTTCCAGTGATACAGTATGTTGTGGGACTTGTCCTCCCGCCAGTAAAACCATTGAAGGCCCAGTGGATAACCTGGTAGGGAACACACGATGTGGGCGGAGCCTCCAACAGTGGCTTTGAGGAGCTGCACGGAGCTCGAAGCCACAATGGCAGCTGGAACTGAAAAAAGAAATATTTATTATTAGAAAAAAGACTTTCTAAACTGGACAAAGACAGAACACATCTGTGACGGCAGCGTACAGAT
>JAPZDY010000026.1:24972802-24983536 GCA_029783645.1 Ctenochaetus hawaiiensis | reverse complement strand
AGCTGCATCATGTGGAAGCTGCATCATGTGGAAGCTGCATCATGTGGAAGCTGCATCATGTGGAAGCTGCATCATGTTGAAGCTGCATCATGTTGAAGCTGCATCATGTGGAAGCTGCATCACGTCAAAGCTGCATCATGTGGAAGCTGCATCATGTGGAAGCTGCATCATGTGGAAGCTGCATCATGTTGAAGCTGCATCACGTCGAAGCTGCATCACGTCGAAGCTGCATCATGTTGAAGCTGCATCATGTGGAAGCTTTCCAGCAGGTCAGTGCCTCCTCGTTGTTTTCATCTTTAATGGAGCCGGACGTGTGTGAGGATTCAGGGTTTTTAAAAACTCTGGAAGTCGAGGTAAAAACGCAGGAAATGTGTTTTTCACCATCTGAGTCTCTTCAAAAAGCTGCTGTTGTTAAAAGAGAGCAGATCAGCGCGGGAATCTTCGGCCGAGTGGGGGGGGGGTGTTTCTGCATGATGAACTGCATGTGTCCGTCTCTGCAGGGAGCAGGGGAGGGGGAGGGGGGAGGAAGGGGGTGTTCTTCTCATCCAGAAATAATCCAATTCCACGGGAGGATGAACCAAACCTCCACCCTGCCGCTCTCAACTTCAGCACCATGAAAAGAGCTTTAGAGTCAGAGGTTGCTGAGGAAAGACCCCAGAGACTGTGTGTGTGTGTGTGTGTGTGTGTGTGTGTGTGTGTGTGTGTGTGTGTGTGGGTGTGTGTGTGTGTCAGACAGAGACAGAGAGTGTTATGACATGATGCTGAGAACAGGAAATGCCCCCCCTGCGTGGATTTACCTCACAGCCCAGTTTAAAGGAGCACAGGATGCTGGGACAGTGTGTGTTTTCTCACTGATATTCTCTCACACACACACACACACACACACACACACACACACACATCCATACAGATGAGCGCACTGATGCAGCAGCTTGTTATGACTCAATAAAAATTGAATTTTTTCTAAAAAACATAAAAGAAAAACAAAACTATCACATCAGTCCACAAAGAGGAAAAATTATTTTCTGTTTTTTCAAAATAAAACTCACGTTTTAACTTTATCGCCGCAGTTCAAACACATCCTGCTACAATCAGACAAAAATGATCATATCTGCAAACTCACCTCTGTCTTTTATTAATTTGTCCCTTTACAAAGTGGAAGCAGGTAAAGCTCAAAGCTCCTCCATCATTGAGAAAACACAACCTTCGCCGGAGCCTCATCGTGACGTCCTTTGGTCTCATTTAGACTCAGAGTCTTTATAATAATCTTATCTGTGTGAGTCCACTTCAGAGCTGCTCCTGTGAAGACCTCGAGGCCGCGAGCTCATAAAAACCAAAGACAGCCAATCCAGATTCAGAAAGAGGCATTAATCAAACCGACTGAGACGGCGACGTGTGAAATATGTGAGAAATGTGAACCTTGATAAAAACTGAAGAGAAGTTAACAGAGATGTCTAATCAGGAAGGTAAAATAAAAATATGTCTCTTTCAGCCGCACTGTCTTCTATTTATCTAGTTAACCATGTTTTCTAAAAGCAAGTCCTTCGATATTTCCAGCTGAGAGTCACACTGGCTGTGTTAAATCAAACGATCTCCATTATCTGCAGCCCTGCAGAGGAAAACCTCCCACAAAGTTTGGAAAAGTCAAACTCAGCCCGACTTCTCCTCATGTGACCTTCGCAGTTTTTCCAAGGTGGAGGAGTTCAGGTTAAAAGTTAAAAACAGCACAACAAACAGTCCTCGTCACTGCGGCTAATTAGCAGGTTCCCTTAAAAAAAAAAAAAAAAAGAGGCTGATATTGAACGAGACGAGCTGCTGCCTGCAGGCCTGTCGTCAGGGGTGATGGATGGATGACACCGGCTCCCCGCGGCAATGGCAGACGCCGAGCCGAGCCGAGCCGAGCTGAGCGGCGCAGAGGGGGGAGGGCGCCGTCGTCCCGGGGACAGCAGGATGGTAAACAGGTCTGTAGGACGGCGATGGCCTCCGGTTCTGCCACTGTAAGTCCCTGCTGAGTCGGGTATGTGGAGCACAGAGCGTCACCTCTGTGCATCCTCCAGTGCATCATGGGAAAAAAAACTCTGAGGCTTACAGAGTCTGTGTCACACGGCTTAATGTCAAGACCACGATGCTGACAAACCGTAGTTTTTAAAGGCTTCGATGCTTTGTAATAAATGTTTAGTTTGGTCATAAATACAAGAACTGTCGCTGGAAATTAATGCATTCCACCTTAAAAAAATCCTGTTTACAAAATCATGTGTTTAACAGTATGAGAAGAGTAAAGATGGCAGAAGGCTGAAAAAACCTGGAAAAGCAGCTGAAAATTAAACTAGCTTCTCAGCTAGTTTCATTTATATTTGCCTGAATGTTGATCGTCTGTTTTAAATAAGTAAAATAAGATAAAATAGTTATTTTTAAATGATGTTAACTGAAAGTCCTCCTCTTTCTCGCCTTCGCTGATGCTTTTCTTGACCCTTCTCGACATGTTTTTTATCACAGTTGTCTCATAACAACGTGGTATAAAGCTGCAGTGAGTGAACGGGATGTTCGGTCCCTAAAACATGTGGATGTGGAGACATGTGTCTCTGTTCTCTCTGTAGCAGCTTCACACACTTGGTTGTTTTAAACTGTTTGGTGTTTGTGAGTCGGTTTGTGTTTGGAGTGATTCGACTAAAACGTCCCTCTCATAGACAGCTAACAGCTTTCTGTGTTAAAAGGTCCCGACCTCGTTCTCCATGGTGAGATGTGAAGCTGTTCCAGGTGATCTGATCACACCGGACTCGTCTCACTGATCCTCCCCGTTATTGTGGCATTAAATTGATGCAGATGAGCGAGTTTAACCAGCTAGTTTGTTTTCACGCTGATGGAATGAAAACAGACATGAAAAGGATGAAAGTCAGGGACGGAAATGCAGACGGAATATTCACACAAAGTGGAAAAAAAAATAAAAAAACCAAAGTGGTCAGAAAATCTTCCCCCTTGACTGGAGGAGCAATCAGACATTCAGCAGCTCACATGATTAAATTATGAAAGCTTGTACTTGTAGGTGGGGAATGTTCAAAGCTATTTCATCACTTTACTTTTTAAATTTCGCTGCCCTGGGTGTTCACACAAACATGAAACCCCACCAGTGAAAGGAAAAAATAGATCAAAGTTGGTTTCCAGTCGTTCTCCCGACTCTATAATTGATGCACCTGCAACTTTTTTTTCTAATTCATCTGTTATTTATACGCGAGCCTTAAAAATCCTGGTCATTATCAGAACTGACGCGGCGTCAGAACGGCGTTAGCAATGAGCACAAAAGAGCTGGCGGCGCCGCCTGAACTCAAATTAGCAGCAGATGATTTTGTCCAATAACAGAGCGCTTGGATCAACCGACCTCGCCTCCTTTAAGAGCCTCTCTTTTTATCCGAGCAAACACTCGGCCGTGACATCGCTGACACTCACACTGTGTGAGGAAACGCACCTGTCGCCTCCGGTCCTGCAGGTGAGTCGATGCTCGGCGGAAACCAGAGACAGGAAGTTGTTGTTTAAGTTAAATTCAGGGACATAAAACACATGTTGAAGGTTTGTGAGAGATGATGATGAGATGAGATCATGAGATCTTTCATGTTTCATTCACACAGGTTGTAGAAACACACACACGCACACACACACACACACACAGCGATCGATGCTCAAAATCAGAGTGAACAGTACACACTCCTGGTGGAAATCTTTGAAGGATCGTGTTTTTCTGCTGTTCTCCTTGTGATCGATGAGACGGAGGATGAAATGACGGTCACTCTGTTTGCTCTCCGGGTTCCTGCAGCACAAACTGATCAACATTATCAGCATGTGACTATTTGAATCACATGCATGTAGTTTTAATCTCCATTCAAAGTGTTTGACACACGACGACATTCAGATTATTTTTTGTGAACTGATTCGATTGTGTTGTACTGTAACCAGTTTTCTTCCAGCTGCCTGAAGCTGCCGCTCTGTTCACGAGGAAGAAGAAAGTAATTGGGCTCCTGAAACTGATGACAAACTGCCAGAAAACAAACCTGCGAGGTGCAGCGGCGAAGCTTTGTGTTCCTCAGGCTACGATGTGCAAACTCCAACAACAACAAGTTCCAGTCACAGCTGTTAGTGATGGGAAGGTAATCACCTGAGGTGGAGGCCGCGCTCATGGAGTGGATAATGGTGGTCATGTGACGGCCCCTCGAGTGGGTTGTTTGTGACGGAAAAACTCAACTGTAGTTCGAAACAGTCAGTTGTGAAGCTGTTTGTTTCATTGCTTTGAATTCATACAATAAATATAAGTGTGCAGGTTTGATGCTAATCTGCCTGAGAAATAAAATAAAAAGGGAAAAAGCAACTTTGGTTTTGTGAAAATAATGAGTTTTCAAACAAAATACTTTTATTAAATGCAAAATAATGTTAGAACCTAATGTTAATTTAGATCTGATCCTTTCAAAACTAAATATCAGTCGTTAAAATGTTAAAATAACAGAAATATAGAGGATGATTTTCAGTGAAACTTGTTTGCAGACGAGCAGATTCTCTCTGCGTCTCCGATCGCTGCAGCGAGCCAATAAAAATCCAAAACAAAGTGTGTGTTTGCGGTTGGAGTCTCCTTCTTTGTTGGTATGAGCAGGTCATGTAAATGTGTTTCATTTGCATATCAATTCAGCCAAAAACTCATTTACCTCCTCTCCCTTTCCTTCCAGTTGATTATGTAGCGCTCTCACTTCAACAGACGGGCCTAATTTGCTCTCTTTCACAGCCAATCGAGAGGGTATTTGTTTAGTTTACTGAGAGAGACTCATCACTGCTCACTGCTGCATCAGAGTCGTCTGCTTCGTCGGCTGCAGGAGAACGTCGGGGACGGTGGCGGCGGCGGCGGCGGTGGCGGCGCTGGCGACACTAATCACCCCTCCATGTGGGAACTACGGCAGGTTTCCCCCCCAACACCAGGGCCACGGAGGCCCCTTTTGAAGTGCAGCGGAGGGAAAAGCCTTTAAAAAAATGATTGCTTTTATGCTAAAGGCCTCTAAACGGCGTGATGGGCAAGCGGTGATCGTCTGCTCTGGTCTGGAGCTCAGGGCGAGGCATCAATAAACAATGAGGGCTGAATGTGAGGGGGAGAGCGGCTGGAGGAGCTCTTCATTAGCTGTCGCAGCAGCAGCTTCCACTTCCCTCTTTTATCTCAGATGAGTCACTCTCCATCTCTGGGTGTTTCAATCTGACGGGTCGGCGGAGTCATCCCCCCCTCCCCCTCCCCCCGTCCCCCTGCCTTTCATGTTTTAAATCCACACTCTTGTTCTCTATGTGTCACCTCCAGTCATTCTCCGGCTTTTTTCAAACCAACTCTCCCTCTCAATTAAACCTCCTCCTCCTCCTCCTCCTCCTCCTCCTCCCCATCTCCTTCTCCAGGCCCAAGCACAAAAAATCAAATGAGCAAAAGGAGTGGGAGAATTAAATCCAAATGTGTCTCGCATATTATCCCAGACACATGAGAGCCGGGCGGAGATGACCTGCTGGAGCCAATTAAAAGGCGAAGAGTCGCCTCCCTTGATGTGACTATCGCTGATGTGCCATCTTACCTTCAGGCTGTCTGATATCGGCTGCTTGATTGGACAAGTCGATCCCGGCTCGCGGTTGTCATGACGGAGGTGAGATGTGAAGAGTCATATGCAGAAAAACATACGCAGAGCTTAGGGTTTGTTTTTTTGATCAGCTGATAATGTTATTTTATGTAATGTATCCCAGTTATGCTTTAATAAATGAACTTCTTAAAAGAAAAAAATAAAACACTTAAGCAGGTCAGATGTGTGTCATTATGTAAATGTGTTGAATCATTACGCCTCTGTACATAATATGATGTTTCTGAAGTTTCCTGCGTCAAAATGTCAAGTGTTTCACAAGTCTAAGTCATCTGCTGTTTGTGGAGAAGCTCACAGACGCTGAACTCAGCCCGAGGCCGCTGAAGGTAACATGTCACGCAACATTAACTCCTCACAAATTAACATTCAAATAAGCAGATAAGGATTTTGCTTTTAGTAATCTTTAACTACGACTGCAGTCAGGTTATGAAACTTACTGCTCGGCTCTCTCTGGTCGGTGTAGCTGAAACGTGTTCTGATGGTGTTTTTGTTTGATTTCCTGCACGTGATGCTGCTCAAGTGTGTGTGAATGTGTTTTTGTTGTCATAGAAACACCAGCAACACATGTCAGCAGCCTCCATCTTGAAAAACAAAGACAGATGTAAGGACTGTAGAGGTGTGATGAAATCTGCACCTGGAGCAGGGTTTCTGGAGGTCCACAGAAGATCAGCAGAGAGGACTGTGAATCGATGCAGACAACCCAAAGGCACTCTGGGATTCAGAGGTTTGCACATGCAAGACATTTGTATTCAGGCCTGAGCTTTGACTGAGACCAGGACCTGACATACAGGAGAGATAATAACATGCACAGGAGGAAGATGAATGTGCTCCTGCAATCTTCCTGTCCAACTTATCTTCTGTCGGAGTCCTGATGGCATAAAAATTTAACAAGACTGACAAATTAAGGTTTGTTTAGTTGATTGATTTTTGTCCGTTTCCTTCCTAACAGTGTGCCTTTGTTTCATTAAAGGGATTTCCTGTCTTTCTTTAGCTAATTAGCGAATTCAGCTTGGTGACACTGAAACGTTGATGTGATTGACACGGTGTTAACATCACCGAGTGACATGAAAATGTAGAGCAAGGTGTCATCTGCGTAACTGAAAATCATTTCCATATTTAACAATCGACTCATTAGCAGGAAACCAGCCTTCACACTGAGACTTACTGATTATTATATGTTCATGTGCAGATAACATGCACAAATATGGCATCTATTGCAATTAGCTCCAAGTCCGAAGTTAGGTAGAATAAAAAACAGAAGTTTAATGTTTTCTGTGAATCTTTGCTTGATTCGTTTTGGAAAAGTGTCAAAACTTCCTGACTGTCTTTAAATGTTACTCTTAAAATACAAGAACTATTTATATCTAACATGTTGATCTGCACTCTGAGGTTTGTAACAAGGCTGGTTAAATGTGTTTTTTTCTCCACCTGTGTCTCATTACTTCTAGATTATTTATTCCTTGTGATCTCCAAATGCTTCCCAGTTTGTCGTTTTTATCCGACTGTGTGTTTTTTATTATTTGTCTAGTTTTTGGTGACATTTTGCTGTTTCTGCCACCTTGGTTTCTGTTAGTTCACCAGCTTCTCTTAATAAAACTCATGATTAGTTTCTCTCACCTGTCGTGTTGCTGTTTCTGTTTTTGGGCCACGTTTTGTCAGACAATGATAATATCTGATCCATTGTGAATGTGTGGGGATTTTTCTGGACTGACATTAGTTTCCAAGGCAAAATTATTCTCTCAAACTTGGTTTCATGCAGATTTAAACTGTCCAAGGTGATCTGATCACATTTTATCACCCTGGAACAGATTATTGCTGTGTAAATTTGACATAGATCAGCTACTTTCAGCTTGTTTTTTGTGTTCTGTTTTGTAATAGAATGGAAATGGAAAACAAAAAGGATGAAAGTTAATGACAAAAAATGCAGAAAGCGAAAGATGCCGCAGAGAAAAGTAGAGAAAAAAACATTTAAAGTGGTCAGAAATTCCCACGAGCCATCAGACATTCAGCAGCTCACATGATTTAATAATGAAAGCTTGTACTTGTAGGTGGAAAATGTTCAAAGCTATTTCGTCACTTTACTTTTTAAATTTTTGCTGCCCTGGGTGTTCACACAAACATGAAACCCCACCAGCGAAAAAGAAAGATGGATTAAAGTTGGTTTCCAGTCGTTCTCTCCTGACTGTTTAATTCATGCACCTGCAACTCTTTTTAATCACCGTCTTCATCTGTTATTAATACCATAAGCATAAAAATTATGGTCATCATCATTACCGTTGGCGTGTCAGAACAGCCTCAGCATTCACGAGCGACTGCATGCTGCCGCCGCCGCTGTTGCCAATAAAGCAGTGAGACGTCAGGACGGGGGGCTTGTATCTGTGAAGACACGGACATCTGGCGGGGTTTCAGAGCTCGTCCTCGGCAGCAGAGACGGGGAGGGGAAGTCTCCTGTGACAATACATCAGTGGAAGATCCTCTGCAGCCATATGCTGCCTTTAAAAGCTGCCTCTTTTACCCACTTTGCACCACGACGGGGATGTTTAAAGAGGGCTGGCAGGGTACTAAAAGTGCTCATTAACCGAGGCACGTCCAACATGTTTGAGAAGGACCTGAATTTCCACACCGGGACCTTAAATTACTACAAACACCACCCCCCCTCCTCTTCCCAAACTGCTGACCGAAGGCTCCGACTCCAATTCTCTCTTTTCTGACATTTTGAAGGGTTGTGTCGCCGCCGTTAACTGGCCACCACTTTATGACAACGGGGGGGAGAAAAGACGCCACATCCGCAGAAAACTGACAAGAGCCAATCCTCATTAGTGTCTGGACGAGAGCCAACCTGAGATGAAAGGAGGATGAGGAGGATGGCAGGGAGGGCAGAGCGATCAGATGGCACCCTTTTCCTGATTGTGATGGATGGCGAAGGAGAGGCAGCGTTCGGCTAACCCACGTCCCCGTGGGTTTCTCCCCCCCGCCCGCCGTGGCTGCTGATGTAAAAGTTGACTGCACTTCAGAGATGTTGTGGAATCACAGCGGGGAGAGATGTGTTTGCTGGTGACACGTGTTGACAAGCGGAGTGATGTTTCTTCAGGGCCGACAGCTGAGCGCAGTCATGTGACCCGAATACTGAGCCGCTGTCAGCGAAGCCTGAGGACGCTGATGTCAGTTGGTTCGTCCAATGAAAGACAACCTCCACAACTTCTCACCGAATTAAATGAAGTACAGTAAAGATATGATTATTTTTTGACTCTTTTGCCTCACAATAAGCTGAAAAACTCTTTATGGAGGCCTTTTTAATTATGTTGCTTCCACCAAACTGTCCGACCTCGTGTGACACACAGGGCCAAAAGTTTTACTTTCATGTCTTAAAACCCCAATGAACAGCTCGTAAAAGTTCCGGTTTACATAAAGTTTCACTAGTTTTGGACTTTTTTGTTAAATACTAAGTTCGTGGACAAACCTTTGTGCTTGGACAACATTCAAACTCAAGTATCTCAGGTTTCTTCATTATTTAAGATTTTGAGTTCATAACCAATCAGACGATAGTATTATTTTCTTGCACTTACCTCTGATCAATTATTATTATTTTATAAAATTCACAGAGCACATTTCCGGTTTCCACAGAACAAACTCTGACTTCATTAATCCAGTGATCTGTTTGAACTCCTGTAACTTGAACACCTCATCCCAGTCTGATGTCATGGAAATCAAACCACAGACTGAATCTGCATCATCACTAACAAAACAGAACAGGGTTCGAACCCCTGAGCCGCTGAGCGAGGTGGGATACAGCATCATGGTCGGACTGAGCCTCAAGTCTCCTCCTCTGGATTTGATCTTAAAATAAACTTATGAGAAAATGGCCAGCCATGAGCTGGGCAGAGGCCTTGTACAAAGAGTGAGCCACACTGTAAATATTTATTCTAAATTCAACGATACTGTGGCCTTCATTTGCCAAGATCTTCTGCTCTGGATGAAACTCTTTTTTTTGCTGCTCTGATGTCTCAGAAAACCAGCATGTGATGGAGTCGCCGAACACCGAACTTCATATCCACCATTGTGCTTTTCTCTCTTCTGGTGGAGCTGCTCAATCCTCTGATGGTTTGTTGTAAAAAACAACTTTCTGGTAAAAGATGTACTTTCACTGTTTGTAGCATTTCTTTACAAGCTGTCAGACTGGAATGAAGGAAGATCTGTATTTGTGCAATGAGTTATTCAAGTGTAGCTACAATACCTGTGCATTTAGCTATAATACAGCTGATGTGCAATCACCCCTCCCCACACACACACACACTCACACTCACAGGCTAAACCATCTTCAGAAATGCAATGCAGATAAATGCGTGTTTTTCTCCTCCACGTCTCTAATGTCTGCAGAGATTGCTGACAATGAAGACCCATCAGGCCAAATAAAGGCTCATTAGTCTCCTCTTTCTCACTCACACACATCCAGGAGAAGCCATCTGCACTGTAAACCCTCGGTGTGGCTTGATTGCCGCCCTCTCACAGTAAATGAAAGGACATACACGGTGATTGTGCAGCAGCAACCTTCTGTTCAGCAAAGAGACAAGAAAAACCTTCCCCAGTGCCTGAAGATAGAAACACAATTATGGCTGAGAGGAGAATGAGGAGCTCATGCGGCCTGATCACGTACATCACATTCAATCAATACAGCTGAAGTGATGCCAATGAGCAAAATCACATTATGTATAGACATTTATATTGCTGGGATTTCTGGCATTACAGTGGTTGAACTTCTGCATCGAGTACATTTGCAGCTTTAAATCTGGTTATTGATCACAGTGCAAACCAGACCATCTCCACTTTTAACGCATGTGCTCATTATACTTTTCTTTTTCTTTAAATAAGATGTTTACTCTCAGATCACATGCGAATAATCAGTGGGTCTTTATGGGAAGGTGGTTTCAGTTTCATCTCTGCAGAGATTCGGTTCAAACAGCTGCTCATGTCATGAGGAGATAGCATGAAGTGGTGAAACGTCAGGCCTTCATCTTGCTCTTTTAACCAGTCCCTCCAGGATTTCGCGGGCGTTTTTCAAGATTGTTGCGGCCTAAAATGCCTGAATTCG
>JAPZDY010000026.1:24960839-24971048 GCA_029783645.1 Ctenochaetus hawaiiensis | reverse complement strand
TGATTGGTGGAACTCACGGGAGGCTGGCCAAAATTGTGGAAAAGTGGCGGTGATTGGACAAAATTGCAAGGTCGCGCTGAATTCACGGAGATTGGTTGAATTTGCGTTAATTGTTGTGATCGCAACATCGCGAATTCCTGGAGGGACTGTTTAACGCTTTATTTGCTGACCTTTTGACCTGAACACAGTGTAATAGATGTGCCTGACAGACTCAGATTTGTGACTTCATCCACATTAACTTGCAGCAGCAGGGACTAAATGGAAGTCAAACACAGTTACGCTCATCGTTTAAACGTTGAATTCAATTGCTTTTGGTAGTAAAAAAAGAATTGAAGTACCTTGATTCAGTCTGCTGGTGGAAAAAACTGCACAAGTTCTCATGAAAAATGAATTCCCAGCACTCCACTGAAGTCTTTTCAGCTTCCATTCGACTCTGGCCGTCTCTTTCGGTGGTAAATAGTCTGCACCGATGCTTTTCGGTCCAAAACACTTTGCTCGCCCATCGACTCGGCCTCTTCTCTTTTCTCCTCCAATTCTATACCCTCCTCTCTCCTCTCTCTCCTCTCCATCCTCTCCATCCCATCAATTGGAAATCTCTCAGCATCACACCTCAGACACCCAATCCCGGGCAGACAACTCCACCGAGTATTAAACAAACATAAGCAGAGAATGGAGTGGCTGCTGGAGAGGTAGATGGTCGGGGTGATAGGATTGCCAGACAGAAGGAGCAGAGAATCACAAGTGCTTCGAATTGTAGGTCTGCAACTGCCTGGAAAAAAAAAAAAAAAGAAAAGAAAAGACCTTAACATGATGACACTGAAGCAGTGAGACATCTTGGAGTGTGAACAAAATAATGGCTGCAGAAATGGAAAAACAAAAAAAGTGCGAGGAGGAAGAAACAGAGGGAAGGACAGGACAGCTCCTCTGATCCATTCAAGTTTAGTGAAATTGGAATTACTAAATCATGAAAAGAATTAATTGAAAACATTCCCCCACTGTTGCCGGATGATGAAAATGTTTCAGTGACTTGACATCATCACGTTAAGCCGGTGTCGTTCCCCTGCGGTTCGGCGGGTTTACCTTCAGACTGGCTCGGTTGGACGATCGACACGGGAGAATTTCTGCAGAGACCCAACATATCAAAGGCGGGCTGGGTGTAAATAATGGAGATTTAAAAGTCGAAAATGTTCTCTGCCTGCGCCGGCTGCATACGGCTCCTTCATTACCCGGGCTGAATTCATTTTCTGAGAGGTCTTGTTGAGTTTCTGTTGATGAAATTGTTCTCACAAGAGGGCAAACTGAGGCAGACATGCTGCTTTTAACCACATGCTGCTAACCTCCCACCCGGGGAATTTCCCTCCGAGTGCACCGCTGAATTTCTTTTTCTTGAGCATTTGAGCAAAAGCTTTAAAAGGCAGAAAAACGGGCTTTCAAGGCAGATGTGTTTCCCATGTTTCCCCTCGCAGCGCATCTCTGAACCACAACACAGCAGTCGAGTTAACTGGACACAAGACAAGGGATGATGCTCTCCTTTCAAAGCTTATTTATATCTTTTAAATTCAAATTGAGATTTTGTTCACAGTCTTTGTTGTTTTTGCCTCCTTTTGAATGTGGCATGAGACTCCACCAGAGGAAACTGTTTATGCTTCCAAGTTGAGAAATTAGATCCAAAGTTCATCGCTGCAATCGCAGTCCGTTTGGCTGTAAAACAAACCACTTAAACTTAACGAGCTCGGTTGTTTTACCAAATTAAAAGTGATATTGTTGTTTGTGCGGTTCAGACGGATGTTCTCTTGTGATCACTCCGCAAAGGTCGCCTGTGTTTTTCAAATCCTCCCCCAGCTTTTAAAACTGTTTATGTGGCCACTTTAACATCAGTTTTACCAGTCAGTTAACCGCTAACGGGCTCCGTGGCGACCGTGCTGTTGCTATGGTTACCGGCAGCCCGGCATCGATTCAGAAAAAAAGCGGTTAAACTGTTGACTTGAACTAAACTGAAGGTGTAAACGTGACTTTAACAGACACGTGGCAGCTCACGGGACACGACCCCGGTTCAAAGGTCAGGGATCTGTGTGAGACGTGACGGAAACGGGACGTGGCTATTTGCTGAAAGGTGTTTTTGACACAGAATCTATTGAAGAAAACAGCAAAAGAAGCATATAAGAGATATTTAAAATATCATTGATTTTGTCTTCACTGAGCTTAAACATGAAAAACACCTGGCTGGATCTTCACACAGGTAAACAGGTAAACAGGTGATAGTATCATGATTGGGTGTGTTGGGCTCCGAACAACAACATGGGCTCAGAAACACTTTGTAAACAGTTTAAAGCTCACAAAATGTTTGCAAATGTTTGTTTTCTGATGATTGTAACTGTTTTTAAAATCTGGGTTTAATTTTCAGGGGAAACAAAGTGATAATATTCTTCATTTTTGTACATTTTTAATATAAAAAACCTCAAATATCTACAAGGAGAAAAAAAAGGTTCATCACTGCTGTGTTTCCATCCCTGTTTTTCTGCTGTGAGAGAAGATCTGTTGTTCTCGCTGTACTGTAGAGCTCCACTGAGGCTGAATGGGAGAAATGACAGTGAGAGCCTGCTGAGAGATTTTCCGGGCGTATGGGTCCATTTTCTGGTTCAGATCAGGTTAGCGCTGTTGTAAAATTGAGTTTATTTGGGCGTAAAAACTCCAAACATGAGCCTGTAAAGGCAGCACATCCCTCTGCTTGTATATTGAGCGGCTCTTGCCGGGAGCGGCCCCGTTTTCTGCTCCAGCTTTTGTGGTTTCTTTAGATTTCACTCGTGTTTGCGGATATTGATTAGGGCGCTCTCGGTCAGGACGACCGCACCGGCAAGAATTCGCATAAGCGAAGCAGCGAACGTCTTTAAGGTTTTTCTGCGTTAATTCATCCACACTTTCACTGCGGGTTCACACGGGGCCACGCTCGCTTCTCATTATCTCTTGCTGTGTGTACGGCTCTAAATACTTTCTAAGTGCAATCTGAGGCAGTCCCTTAAATGTTTTATGAGTTCAACCTCTCTGTAGTTCTCATCTCTGCTCGGGCTGATATGCATTCGTGCACAGCTGTCAGAGTCGGGGCACTTAGCTCTCAGTCAGCCTCCTGCTAACATGGCGGTATCTCTCACTGCTTCAGATACTGCAAATAATGAAAGGGGGAGCCCCGGCCGTCGTTCAAAGAGCACTTCAGAACATTTTCCCTTACAAAACAGCTCTCTCTAACTCTTCACTCAATGCACTTGCTTCTGGGGGCTACAATGAGAATGTTCTTCGCTCGGCGGCGGCGGCGGTGACCTCACTCGCTTCGCTTTCACCATCCAAAGTCACAGCTCATCACCGACTGAGAGAGAGAGAGAGGAGGCCAGAAACTTCTCCTCCTGTGTTCTTTCATACATTCAGAGATGGAAAAATGCACAGAGCGAGAAATGAAGCAGATGTTCGGGCTTCACGTTGACCTCGAGACGGTTTTGTTTTCATGTATCAGCTGTTCACCAGCAAACATAATTAAACTCGATCAGGTTTGGGAAAACACGAGAGCGGTGAGTAACCAGGTTTCTGATTGTTTTTCTGTGGTTCTGCCTGTGTTTTACAGATGCTCACCTGCAGGAGTTTCCCAGAGGTTTGACAGGTTTTTGCTGATTACATCTATTTTACATTAAAAAACGATAAACAGCACTGAGCTGAAGATTTGAATCTGCAGAAACACTTTTACAAACAGTTCCTGGTTTCTGTGTTTTAATCCCAGTTCACATCAAGTCTGTGTTCATTTCTCAGTTTAATCATCGTCAGTTTGAGGTACAGACTTTTCAAATAACCACACAACAAGTAACTTTATCAAAAAATGATTCGTATTTTATAATAACCATGGTGGATTACACAGCCCACACAGTTTTGGAAAGTCTGCTAATGAATTCTCAATCAGAACAGAAGCTGCAGAGAAACTGTAGAAACCTACAAACTGCGTTCAGGGACGGTTCGTAAAAATAAAAACACTGCTGGTTCTGCTTCACTTAAACCCTGAACCTCATTTTCTTTATGTTTGCATTTTGTTGAGACTTACAAACACAAAAAAACAATAAAAACTCCACAAAACATTTGCTGTACAGTAACACTGTCTATTTGACTTCAGTCCAAACTATTTCTGAGAACTGAAATCAGCTTTTTTAAAGGTCAAACGCAACAGTTAAAACTTATCATGTTCTACAGAATTTCATATAAACTATATCTAAATTATTTTGCAGTCCGTTTGTTTTCATTCTTGATTTTACTGATATTTTGTGTTTGATAAGAACTTAATCAAACCCAATTGATTGTTTGAAGAAAAATTAAAAACTGGATGCCGAGTTTGTCTGGTGAAACATCCTTTCTTACTTTTGGGCTGTTAACTTAACTGTGTTTTTTTATTATTTACACACTGACTCATTATTCTGAAGAGTATTTTGTTGTATTTATTTAGGAGTTTTTAAAATGTTTCAGTGTAAAAGTGTGATATTATTAGCTGACTTTTTATTCCTTTTTCCTATCTGGACTTTAGGAATGTGATTTTATTTTTATCTCCTCGTGAGTTTTAGCTCTTTGCTAAAATGTTCTGTATTTTAATTTATCAAACGAAACCATTTAGTCAATGTAAGAATAATATCAACTATAATATTCATGACATTAAAACCCCAGTTTGACCCTTTCAGATCACAGAGCCTGAAGGTTTGATCCAAACGTAGGCGTCACCTTCAATCCTGACACATTTCACTTCCTATCCGACTTCACTTTCAAAGATTTTCTCACTAATTTAACAGCATCAATAAAACTGATCCTGGACCAGCAGAGGACAAATAAACCACGTTTGCTCACAAACTTAAGAAATATTGCACAAAATTCTGAACTAGTTAAAAATATTTGGCTCTGTATGGATGAAAGTTAACAGGTTCTTTGCAGTAAATAATTCCAGATTATTTCGGGATCAATAGTTTTCCACATTGATACCCAGGTGCCCCCGGTGCCCCTGGGGGTCTGGGTGCTGGGGCAGTTCCTGCTCGGCTCTCCGGCCACATTTACAATTGCAGCTCCTGAATTTCAATTTGCCCCCGTGGGCGTCTGTCTCTCCTCTGGCCTTTAACTCAGCTGTAAACGGTTTGTGTGCAGCTGCTTGTTTGTGCAGCAGACGGTTTGAATCGCAGGTGAACAGCTGGACGCTCGCATTATTTCTGACATATTGCATCTGAACGAGGTTCGGAGACGACTATAGATTATAGGAGACGAGTCGATTCGAAGCAGCTGAAACAATCTCAGACGATTGGCTGATTTCTCCACTTGTTTTAAGAAAATAAGATATGGAGGACTTCATAACAGACTAAATGACTTGTTAAGATGGAGATTTTTCGAATTGTGCCCACAGCTGTCGGCTCCTCCATCCTCCTCCTCCGCTTCTTCTTATCCATCATCCTCCATCAGTGAGCTGAGCCTTGCACAATTCACAGAGAGAGGACCAACCGCTGTCTAATTTCAACCCACGATCAATCTCCAATCAACAGCACTATATAGGTAATCACCAGAATCTTCTGCAGGAGAAGAAAGCCAATTTTCATGGGCTATATATCAGTGTGCGGGATCCCCTCATTGATTGGTGTGTGAATACGAGCCTGAAGCAGCAGCACGGCGAGGCGAGGCGAGGCGAGGCGAGGCAGACTGTTTGTTTATGAGGATCAGGTATTTTCTGCAGCAGATGGCGGCCAGAGGGGCTCGGTTTCCCATCAGGCCGAGCGTTCAGGGCTGTCGTGTCTTAGGGAAGGTGTCCGACTGTACATCATCATCCTCATCATCATCATCATCAGTTTCAGAACATCAGAGCTGCTCAGCAAACGCTTGTTTTCCAAAACTGTACAAATGCCTCATTAAAGCAGGACTCTGACATTTCGGGAGATTTCGGCTGCAGTTTGCTGTCCGGCCTGCAGACGGACGAGACGATCGATATCCGTTTCACTTCGGGTCGTCCAGAACACAGACGGTCTTTTTGTGCTGTCGAAGTTATCAAAGTTCACTCTGAACCCAACAAACCAGGAACTTCAGTCATGTGACACCGACAGATGTGACTGTTAATCTGCAGCTTCTGACTTCAAACTGTTTCAAAACATAGAAAACAGAGGAGGAAACTCAGAAATGATGATCATAATTTAGATTTAATCACTTGGTGACAGTTTCGTCCTCACTGAATCTCAGTAGTTTCCCCTTTTTAAAAAAGCAGGATGATTTGTTCCAGTGAATCTCTTCTTTGTGTGTCTCACAGAGGATGAGCGTCGTCTTCCGGCTCATCTTCCGACTCTCTGCACACACTATCAACCTGAACATTCATTACTGACTCAGCTCTTCGACACTTTATTAGACTTCATGGCTCAAATTTTGATAATGAAAAGTTCGTCCTGGTGGTCAGTGAGAGTCGAGTGACCTGCAGAACAGAGTTTGACCATTAGGCCCAAATCGTCACAGTCCAGTGCTGGTCTGAGGGGCCCCGGGCCCCACGGTGTTGATGGGGGTGATCGAAGGGGGTTGACATGGATTTGAAGCAGGAGCTCTGCAGTCACGGTCAGTTTGTGTCTTTGAAAACTAAACCAGCTTCACTGGATCATCGAGGTCACCGGCTGAATCAGTGTCTTTCAGCAGAGGAGCCTCACTGTCAGACGTTTCCTCAGGAAAACCTTAAAACTTTGCACTTTAATGCACAATACTCTATAATATTATTATTATTAGTATTTCATGTGTACTAATAATCTAATTTACCTGCAATATCCATGAATTTTACTCCAGTTTCATCTGTCCAACTGAATATTACCACTTCATACCATCACCCAATTTCTTGTTCTTATTTTGTACTTATTATTTATTGCTCTTCATTCTTATTGCTGTTTTTTACATTATGTCTTTATGTCCACTTGCTGCTGCAACAATGCAAATTTCCCCATTGTGGGACTAATAAAGGATTATCTGATCTTAAAACCGATGAAACCGATTATAAGACTGTGAAAATAAAACCAATCAGAATCTGATAATTGTGTTTCTAACAGCTGCTGACCTTAAAACTGATGTTTTGAATAAACTTCAGTCAGTGAAACGAATCTCTCAGCTGAATCTGGTCGCAGTGACTCAGATCAGCTCTGTGGTTCATTATTTCAACCTCTTCATCGGTTTCAGACCCTCTGCAGGGGTCAGACGTGCACCAACGATTCCTCCGGAGGTTTCAAGTTCATAATGAAACGTTTGTCTTACCACATTATAACACAGTACTAAAGTAATCATTGATTGAATACAGATATATTTTAGCAGCGATACTCCACTTGTTTGGCCTGCAACCTGCTGCTGCGTGACTCATCAGATGTTTTCTGATTTTAATTTGAAATAAATTATTTCACACTGTGATTTTCATATTTTTAGTTCAGACCAGCCAGTCGGGGCGGCACAGAGAGGAACGAGATTAAATGATTTTATAACAGACAGACGTCTCTTTTCGTGATGGTGCAGCAGGTTCAGAAGAAGAGCTGTGAGGGAAAGTCCACTGTGAGATTAAGAGACAAAAACAGACAAACTTAGCGTCAGTCCTTGTAAAGAGCTCAGTTAGTCAGCTGCTGTATGGAGACTGAGGCTAAAGGTGAAGATGATAAACTTTAGTGCAGCAGGATGATTAAAATGTGCCGGTGTGTTGTGGTAGCAGCATTTAGCATGTTAGCCTCAGAAACACGGAGCATGGCTCTTCATCATTAGTGCAAACCTGAGAGATGCTGCTGCTTAAATCACTGCTGATGGACTCAACGGAAACTGTCCTGCTGGATGATTCCCGCGTTTGTTCTCACTGCTTACTGATCATCAGATATTTCAAATAAGAAAAGAAAAAGGGGGGAAAAACCCACAGAGGTAAAATCTGAGTGTGTGTTTAACCCGTTAAAGTGCACAGGCAGAATGCAGACGACAATACACATCGTTTCCTGAGGAAAGAGATATAAGAGAATAAATGAGCTTCCAGCTCGGCGAGCATGAGCCTCGTAACTCTGGCTGTCTCTCCGAGTCTGACTCATTAACCCAACTGAAATGGAAAGCACGAAATCAACCAGCGAGCTCCCTTTGAAACATGTCCCAGACACACAACAGCGCACACACAGGAATCTCCCCTCCATGAATTAGACATGGGCTTATGAACTTATAATGTGAGCGGTGACAGCCGAGCCCCACGGATGGTGTTTCTCCTCGTTAATGAGGGGGTTGAATCAGGACTGGGCCGTGTAATACAGCGCCGACACCATGCTCGCACCGCTCGACGCAACACAGAGGAAGAGGAAAAAAAAACACACAACAAAAAACTGTTATTAGCTGCAAACAGCGAGAAGATTCAGAGTTACAACCCGACGGATTTCTGTTCAGTCACACGCGGCTGGTTTCATTCAGGTCAAACTGAGGCCAAACACTCCTTTTTTAAATGCACTTATTGGGGGGTTTAGTGACAAAATGATCAGTTTAACACTTTCTGTTTGTTAATATTCAGCTGCTGCAAGCACTTTTTTAAAATCTTCATTTAATAAAACAGAACTGGAGACATCAGTGGATGTTTGCTTTGGGCTGCTTTGTCATTTTTTCTTGTTTTATCAAAATATTTCTTGAAAAACAGTCGTCCTCTTTTCTGTTGTAATTATTAGATGATAAAAAAAACATCAGTCATGTTGTGAACCTCAGAATTATTTTTTAAACTACCAAAAAATAAAAAAAAACAGATGTAGCTGTTATAAAATATATTTTAGATTCATAAAATGACCAAAATAAGTCACATTTATAAATTTGCTTTAATAATAATTCTTGCAATATTTCGCTGTTTTTAAAGTAAAACTGTTCTGTTAAACTCTTTAGTCTTTGAACCTGAAATAATATTTCCTGCATTAATTATTTTGCATGTGTAATCTTCACATGTATGCAGATGTTGAACAGATAAACTGGAGAAAAAGGAGTGAAAAATACCAAAGTGATTGTAAGTGCAGTTCAGTTGTTGTGGTGAAAGCAACAAGAGCAAAGCAGGAAACATTTATCTTATTAAATGTTTATTTCTAATCTTTTAGCATTTTCTTTGAGCATGTTACACCTCGAACCTCAGTGTGCTTCATATCAGAAGTTGTGGTTTTATTAAACCAATAAAAAAAGTCAAAGTAGCCATGAGGAGCCGGTTGAGGAAGGTAATTATGAAAAATGTCACTTTTCTGAAGCGTCAGTGCTGTAGAAGAAGTGAAACGTTGAGTTTTCATGCATTTATTCCAACTTTGTCCACTTTAAGTCTGTAAAAAGATGAAGATTGTGTCTCAGATTTTTGTGCAGCTTTAAAAGTCGACTCATAAAACACCGTGATGTTTCTGAAGCTGCTTTTATAGTTCGGATGTTTCCTTTAACTTCATGTATTTATCACAGGGATGTTTGAACTGCTCACCTGGTCTCTGTTTGACCGACCGCAGCCGTCCTCCGTCAGCATCGCTCGGCACTGATGCATTTCAGCCCAGAGGACTTTCACCGGTCAGATGCTTTTTGTTTGTCACACTGTTTCCTGTTGATGAGCCGCGGGCGCCGCCGTGCCGTGAAAAGCCCTGCGGGCGGCAGCTGTGCTGCAGATACCAGCCAACACGAACAGTCCTCCACCTGAGAGATGAGTTTCTATCTCATCAAATAATAAATGCAACATAAAACGTAGTCAGATTTTTGAGTCAAAGCTCCCTCTCGTTATCATTTTGTAGAGATCTACGTCCTCATTAACCAGAAAAACAGAGTTTCCTAAAGGAACAACAACTGTTTGATATGTGAATCGAGTGAAATGAACTTTTTTATTCTGTTTTATAGACGAGTTCAACTCAAACTGTTCTCCATCATCCAGACAAACGATGTCGTGCTGCTCCCAGTCGACGCAGGAAGTCAAATAACTCAACATCAATATGAGACACACCGAGCGACGACTCCACCCGACCGAGTACGACAAGCAGGACACCGTTCAGACGCGTGGGGGACGGACAGAGTAATGGATTACTGATGTTTCAGGACCAAGTGGAAGCAGAAGTCAACAGTCTTTGCTAAACCGAACCAAACGGTGCGCGTTTTACGGCCTGACTAAGGTGTTTGAAACAGCAACATGTTACCAAGATTTAAAAAGGTTTAGGGTCTTTGTGTGCAGACGGA
>JAPZDY010000026.1:24944871-24959255 GCA_029783645.1 Ctenochaetus hawaiiensis | reverse complement strand
CAACAATCATGAAAAACACCCGCGAAATCCTGGAGGGACTGTTTAACCTAATCCCTACTTAAATGAATGTTGGAATCTCAGAATTAAAAAGAAAACACTGTCACATTGAATGAATGTTCAAAGAGCTGGGTATGTTAAAAAAAATGTCCTTTGTGCAAACCAAACCGAATCATAAAAGAGTGAGTATGCATTGAAGAAAATCTGATAAGGCCAGAATTGATTTGAGCTGTTTGTATTATGCTCCATCCGTGGAGTGTCCAATGTGATGGATTATAAGCTCCGGCAGGTGTCAAGTCCCCTTGATTACATTTTCATTGTGCGGAAAAAGTCAGATGAGTGTCTGTCTGAAAGGAGGAAAACACACAGGGCTCAATTTTTCTGAAAACAGAACACAAATTCAGGCACAAGCAACATCTCCAGGCACAAACACACATGGGCGTGACCACATTAGTAGAAGGAATGCACAGTCAACGGACGTCAAAACCAAAAAAAAAAAAAAAACAAGCAGAAAAAGGAACCTATGTGAGGCCCTGAAGTACCAACATGTAATTACAAAACATAGCAGTATTAATATATACCTAAATATGCTTTTAACAGAGGAAAGAACCGGTTGTTGCAGCTGCTGGCATACCTGCACTCCCACTTAGAGCTGTGCAGACTATTAATAAAGGAGAGCGAGTACAGTTCTTTTCCTGTTTTACATGTCTGAAAACAAAAATGCAAGTCACTAAGGTCAAATACACACATACAAGCACAGTAATTCTAAAATGTCCCATTTATGGCAGCGAAAGCACCCTGTTGTGGTGTGCACGGTAACACCGGCAGCTGTCGTCTGACTGGTGTTCTGCCTGATCCGATGATGTAGCAACTATGTCCCGTCTTCTTGTTCCTTCCCTGTCACGCTCTGCTCGTCTCAACACCATTTTCTCCTCTGTGTACGCTGGCTTAAACTGATCCGCTACAACAGACACTCTGTAGAAAGTGTAATTGTTCTCTCGTCTAAGCTCCTCGTCATGATATTCACTGTCTCACATTTTCTTGTTAAAGAACGCTCAGCACGTGACTTCTTTGCAACAGTTTTTTTACAGGCAGATATAACATTTAACGTCACTGCTGCCTCATTTTTTTGACATAATTCAAAAATAAACAATCTGTGATCGGTTTTGGTAGCGTGTGAGATTGCTGCCCACAGGATAAGGGAAGGCAGAGATTATTCAGTCTGTAGGACCTTCAGAAAACTTCTGACCAGGTTTTTCTGGCAAGCACAAACTTTTGAGTTACTGATTGCTTATTACTACTTGGACAACCCGCCCGCTGATCAGTCACAACGACACTGGGACATTACCATAGATCATGTTGTCTTATTTAAAAACAACAACAGAAAATATGCAGTCAATTTTTAGAAATCATTTTTGAACTTTCAGAGCCCCCCAGAGGCAGAATGTACTACAGCTTTTAAATGTGCATTACAATGTATTTGATAACCGTTGTTTGAGAGTTCATATAAAATGAACAGTACTGTTTGATTTTAAAAAACAGATCAGTAAACAAAATGGAGAAAGAAATAAAGTTTCCTTTTTGTCACTAGGTAAAACCTGTGGTGGAACAGATTTGTAAGGATTAAACTAATTTTCAAACCTGTGATTTGACACAAATAATAATAAAAATAGTAAAAATAATGTAAATAATGATAAGAATGATGATGATTTAGTCAATGCAGATAATTTCAGCACTTGTGCTGCTCTATAGTGCTTTACTGTTATTTACTGGACTTATTCTATTAATCCAACTTGTAATTGATGTATTTGAAAATTAAAAATTTTAGTCAACCCATTAATAAAAATCATTTGCATGAGCTTATACTGTGGCATACCAAGGCAGTCATACAGGGAAACCTCCCAGCATGCACTGTGACACGAGTATAAATCTCATTTGATGTTTCTTCCTGCATTGTTGGTGGTTTCATTGTGTTCTACAATGATTCAACTCTTTCCACATATCAATTATTTTATGCAGATAGTTATTATGGGTACAAGCTGTTTGACCATGAATGATGATGTTTGCAGTGACTGCTCCTGTGCAATGTAAGAGCAAGACTGAACATTCCAGAGTGGATTGATCGTCAGTGTGAATTTGTCGCAAAAACCCTGACTGTTCCTCTTCAAGAATAATTATTATGAAAGTGTGTTGCACTCCTGTAGTGTATGTGTACGAATCTAAATTAAAGGAGTGCTTTGTTACAAGTTAAATAACCAGTTGTTCAAGTGTGTAGGTATTGTGTGTCTAAAGACGCACTGTTGTTAAGATATCTGGATGAGTACCGTGAAAAAAAGTGGGATATACGCACCTCCTCCGGTACATTATTCTATTTGCATGTCAAAAAATATGTTTTAATTTTGAAAAAATATTATTTTGTGTTTCATTTCGGTAATGTTTTAATGTTTTTATGTCACTTACTTAAGCAGATATTTTGCAAAATGTCAGAGAAAATGATTCCACACAACAGGCATTATAAACTCTACTGTATAGTCTATGATGTATAGTGTGTGTGTGTGTGTGTGTGTGTGTGTGTGTGTGTGCATACACTGCATGCTTATATGAACAGCAGCTCCACTGATCCTTGCTGATACTGAGTATCCGCTGGCTTGTGGCAGAGTGTGCTGCCGTTCATGTGCCACTGAGGCACAATTACTGAAGCATGACAATAAAATGCAGAGCATGAAATTAACTGTGGCTCCCAGTGCAAAATCACCCCCCAACCCCACCACCTCCCTTTCTCTCATGCCTTCTTCATTTTTTTCCCTCATTTGACATTGAGTCGTGTATTTTTGCTATTCCTCTCATATCACAGTGAGAGAAAACAGCACCATCACAGAGGCACAGTAAGGGCTTACGTCTACACTCGGCTGTAGGAGATAACAAACGGCTTGTATTTTTCCTACCTTGTTGTATTGCTGTTGGGCTGTGTTAATATAAATGACATTTTTAATACATGGAGCAGCAGAGGGGCCTGAGCTGAGCCTCAGTCTATTTAGATACTATACATTCTGTATCATTGTATTAAATGCTGGAGGATTTCTTGTGAATGGCTTCGCTAACTCCTCAGGCTTCGCTGCTATAATACATGTAGAAGAGGCCTATTGACTACATGGGCTTAAATCTGCACGCAAACACACACATCTGCACAGTGTTCCCTCTCTCTCCTGTGACAGGCGGCTAGATGAGCCTCAGTGAGCTGAGTAACGAGCTAATCACGAGCATCCCAATAATAAATAGGCCTTGTTCATAGTCCACTAATCCCAGTCATTTAGCCCTAGTGTGGCAGCAGAAATCAATTACTGCAGCTGGGCTCCCAGTACAGGACCCTACTCTCTGCTGTCCAGCTGCACACAATGCACCTGCACCTTTTCCTTCAGCTACACAGTAAGACAGAGTTTTATATTTATTTGTGTGTATGAATATCAATTAACAAATCAGAAAAATCAAAAACACACCAGATTAGAATCGTTTCTCTCTCTCTTTTTTTAAATTAAATTTAATCCTGCTTTTATTCAGACCCAGAACTGTGTTCAAACAAAAGTTAGTTTGCTTGTTCTTGTTCTACTCAGTCTGTAAAAATGGTTGTTATAACATAAAATGTCTTCTGGGAAATAAGTAAAGGAGTCGAGGAGTTCTTTCATCCTGCCATTTTTAACCAGTTTAATGTGCATATGTTCACCATCCATACTAAAAGGCAGGACATGTTTACAGCTAGCATGAATGGCGAGTTTGACTCTGTTTACAGTTCAAAAGTAGACCTGGCAATGCATTCACGAGGCTGCAGCATGCTCATGGCAGAAATTAAATGCTGTGCGTAGATTCAAATGAAAGAAGGCTCTTTCTTCTGATCTAATGGGAATTTCACAGAATGTTGATCTATGTGCTTCAGCTCAGTTGAAAGACATCCACAGTGATACAATGCCAGCTGAATGTGTCTCATGTTGTCAGTGTACCGTTTTTTTAACCGTGTCCAACAACAGACTCCGCTATCACACAACTGCCGATGCTCACATGCCATAAAAATTAACATTTTTTTATTTCTACCATTTGTTCTATTCGACATGTGAGCGACATAATGAAAGATCACATTCAGTTGCATTGTGGGAATTTTTACATTTTTTTATAAAACCTATACAGAGTGGATAAGTGATAATATCTCAGCCTTTGCTGCACAGATTTTGACCATTAATTTTCTTAACTGTCTCTTGTGAGTCCCTTAATCAAATGGAAGTGAGATACTGCTGAACACCTTCAAATTATATTAAATGATCATTGATCTTTATCTCCTTTTCCTTCTCTCCTTTATTATCTCCATTGTGCCTTTCAGAGAAATATTCTAGATTTAAAAAAAACCTTTTGATGGTACATTACAGCTATAAAGGTACTTCACAATTAAAGAAATAACAAGAACAATGCAAAAAAAAATATCTTTACATGTATTCAATTCCAAGTTGGCTTTAGTTTTTTAACATGTCATGCTTAATTGAGAACTGGATATCAGTAATCCAATTGTTGCCTGCCCCTGCAATACCACAGCATAGCTTGTTTACAGGTGTGTGGTACTATTAATGAATTTTATTGCAACAAAAGGCTTCACAGACACGCTGTAGTTTTGCACCTGCAAAGCATTTTCATCAGCAGCTGAGTTGTCTCTCTTGCACACCATCAAAGAGCAGCAAAGTGATTCCTAGAAAACATTTAGCCATCTGTGCTTAGTGGCATTAAAAGGCTGTCCACTGACCTGCACAGCAGGGAACTGGTCCAACACTTTAACTACATACGTGGAGAGACAAAGTTAAAAAAAACCTGAAGAACAGGAGGGCAAGCACTACTTTGTGATATGATAGAAATCTTTCAAAGCTTTGTAGGATAATTTTGGATGAAGGCAACTCATGATGCATCAAATATTTTTTAAAAAAAGATTTCCTCAGACTTAAGCCCTGGTGATAAAAGACCTGAAACAGACCAAATGTTCCATGGCAGTCTGATTTCATATCACAATCCTCCATAAAAGAGATAAGAGGCCTCAAACTCTGAAGTTCCATAAGCATCCTCTAGAGGCAGCACTTCAAATTATTATTAACACACAGGTGTCTGAAAAAACAAACGACAAACAAAAGCAGAGAAAGAAAAGAGAAAATACGCGAGGAACTGTGATCTCGATGGTGCAGCTCTGGCAAGACAACGCACTGAAAAGTCATCAAGATGTGGGCTAAGTACTCTGACAAGCTCAAAAGAGGAAGTGGAGTGATTATTAAACTTTAAGCCACCAGAAAAGATCAATATTTATACTAGTAACAGAATTCAGCTTGAATTCCTCTCAGTGAAATATTTGTTGAAATAATAATTACACACACGACTCTTAACTAACAAATATAAAAATGGATGCTTTAAAGGCACAAAATGTCATTTCTGCCTGTAAAAGGAACAACAAGTGACAAAATAACCCTGAATAATATTACAGCCTTTTCTGAGTTTAACACCGATGTATTTAAGTACACAACTCAGCACAATACGCTGCAAAAAAGCAGTTGTTTTAAGACATAAATGACACGTTATATGCCTAATGCAATGATGAATTAATCACTCGGTCCCACAAAGCATCTATTTCTCTCTTAAACATGTATAAATGGTATCAGAATAATTATTAGAGTTAAGTTCTATAATAGATTGGTGGATAAGCCGGGCATTATAATCACAAATAGCAAATTTTAAATAAACTGTAACTTTAAATTTGTTTAAATGAAAAGTTATTATCCATGTCAACTTGGATTTGAGTTTATAGAAGTAAGGATTTAAAGTTTTTATGTTTAAATTTAAGTTCATGTCTTCAAAATTTGCTGAAGTTTGTTCTTTAAAATTTTGTTCAGAGTTCCTTTTTTTCTACAACGTGCAGAGCGAGGAATGAAATCCGCAAATGTGATTCAGCAAAACATGAATAAAACATTAACTGTGAACATTTCTGCCGGAGTCAGTCAGATGGGTTTTTTATCAGCAGTGGTGACTGTTTAACAATTAAATTAACAAATCCCATGATCCCATGCTACTTCATGACGTCATTAAACTACATCTGCTACTGTCATTTTTCTCTGTGAGAGAACTTTGGGGGTAATTATTAGATAATGTGCGTAAAAATTATTTGGTGTTTGACGTATTATGAATATTAAATAGCATAGGATGTAATTAAGTGTAGCTCACACATTGATAACTTTTTCTACTCATAGTTAGAAATCTTTAAATTAACCGATAAATAATGCAGCGTGTAATCTTCAACTCTAAGTGATCTGAGCTCACACACTTCAACATCTGTTCCTCTGCAGTCACTGAACTGTAACAAAGACATTTGCAGCTTTTTTTCGTACACAATACCTCGTGCGTGTTGTGAGCTAAATGATCTTACCGTTAGAACTCAAACTGCAAACAGCCGTCTCCTTCCTTTTAACAATTTGCCAATGGTAATTAAAGTGCTTTTTCCGTATTTAACAGGTCTTTATTCGCCACACCTGCCAAGAAACAACAACAATGGTGTAACTCAGTTCTTTAATCTTTATATTTATGTTTTGGAATTTTAGTTGGAGTAACAAGAACTATGAATATATGCTTTTAAGTATGTGAAAATCTGCTGTCCTACTGCTCCGATCAATTTTAAAAATGCATTAAGTTAAAATAAAAGGGGAAGTTAAGGGATTACATAAGCAAAATATCAGTTCTTATTAAGCCCTCGAGATGTCCTTTTATCCTTAAACAAACACTGAATGGCATTTGGAGAAACACAGTAACTTCTGAAATCATGCGTTGTTTTAATGATAAATGAAGACAGACAGCATGCCAGCTGGATTTCGTAGAGGGCCGAAGTCTGTGATGTTCTGCCAACAAGTTAGATGAGGAAACACGTAATTGAAAACTAGACTTCTGCACCACCTCTTGGCTTAGCTTTCAGGCTTAAGAAAATCTGGCCTCTGAAGAGAGTCAAGAGGCTCTCTGTCTCAAATGACCAATCACAGGTCACTTAAGAGAGAAAGCGTACCTGTTGGCTGTTTTACAAATGTAACTGGTGCAACTGGACTTCTCTTCAGATGGTTGAAGCCTGATTCTTGGTGCAAAATCCTGCAGAAAAGCCCTAACTTTAGAATAAAAAAAAAACCTCCTTTGCCAATTAAAAGTATAAAGCTCTTTACATTTTCCTTACTTTGATTTTCTCATCTGATCTGAACATGGCCTCATAAGCTGTTAAGACGACATAGACCCATCCATCATCTAGCTATTTTATGATGATTAAGTTCTCTCACGAAAATTATCAAGCCACATCACCACATTGCCAATTCTAAACAGTGCAGAAAAGAGGTGTCAGATACCTTTAAAAAGACCAACCTTAAAGCAGAATTCGCCCTGAAGATCCAAGTTTTCATTTTCCCACAAACCAAGTTTGATCGTTGGCTGTTGGCCATTGTTGGACCCGTGGTGAGCGTCTCCTCTTTTAGTCCTCGTGGTATTTCTGGTTTACACTGGTCGGTCCTTGTTGGCTGCTTTCTCAGCATGTTGAATTGTGGGTAGTGCCTGGTGGTGAAAAACACTCAAATTGGCTGTTCACCAATTGCATTACAATCGGATGAACTGATAAGCTCTCTTCACAAGAGAGTTCTTTCTTAGACTGAGTTTGACTGAGTCTGTTGCTGCTGTATCCACCACAGTAAGCATGGTATAGGTCAGGGGTCGGCAACCCGCGACACGCAAAGAGCCATTTGGACCCGTTTCTCACAGAAAAGAAAACACAGAGAGCCGCAAAACCCTTTCGACATCTAAAATGAAGATAACACTGCATCTCTCTCTCTTTTTTTTAACCTTTATTCTATGTATAAAAAAACTATAGTGTGTTGCATTCATGAAATCAGTAAACTACAGAGAAAACGATTTTTTTTTTCTGCATGCAACAAAAACATTTTGAACATTTTGAACTCCGAAAAAAAGACGCTGGCCAGTTAGTACGCCGCAGCTGAATCGATGTCTTTAATTTGCTGTCTGCTAAACGTTCTGTTTTCTTCAGAAACTTTTCTTTTCTTGGAATTATTCGTGGTTGGCCTACCGGGGCTTGAAAAGCTCAATGAATTGCACGCCGGCGGGTGTCATACGTGTCGCGGTTGTGACGCATATTTTTAGCGACAAAAAAAGAAAAATGTAACAGAAAATAATCACGTTTATTTTAATGTTAAAAGAGCACCGTAATCTTCAAATTTAGAGTAACATTTATAAAATAGATGAAATAAAATAAAATAAATTTAAATTAAAAACGTATTACTTATTTTCCAAAGACACGGTTGCCGACCCCTAGCCTAGTTTGATTCAAACCAAAACAGCAGGTGTGAAACCTCCACGCTCCATGATCTGGACCAAAAGAGGTGGTGTCTCAGTCTGGATCCAACTAAACCATGGTTCGGTTCGTGTCCAGTGTGAAAGCAAAGGTTCGGACCTTTGGACCTTCATACCAATGACAGGAAGTTACAGCAGGATACCCGGAAAACTGAAAACCAATAACTGTTACCAAAACAAAAACTGATCTGATGAACTTCGTGGAGGGAAGAGGAGACCAGATGTCTTATTAACATTTGGTCTGAAGACTTTATTAACGACCGACTAGAAAAAAACTCATCAAGCTACAATCAAACTACAAAACAAGACATTTTCAAAACGCTGACGTCAGATGCCAACAAACCAATCAGAGTGAAATACAGAGACACACAACCCATGAACTTGATGATGATATGACAAAGGTTTGTCACGTAAAGTCTGTTAGTCCGTTTGAATAATTACAGCGTGTAACCGAACGGACCAAATGTGCACAATGTGACAAAAACACGAACCTTCGTACGGACTTTCTGCCATTCTGCTTTTGTACTCTTTTGGAGAACATTTCGAGTGCTGGAGATGAGTTTAGGCTGCAGTAACTTTAGCTTGTGCTAAAGGGGGAATCTGTGCTTCAAACAGCGACACTGAAGGATCCTGAACAATCTGCTGAGAGTGAGAACGGCAGATCTTTTACCTGTGTGAGAGGAATATCAAGTCAGCAGTATTTAAATTCACCTGAAACAAGTTAAAGTGAGAACTCAGCTTCGTGGAGAGACAGATGAAACCCATCTCCTGTTTTTATGCCGCTGGGATTTTGTTAAATGATCCGGTTATGTGCTCAAAATGCACATTGAGAAGTTTTACTCAGGATGTTTTACTTTGCCCCGCAGCTATCGAGCCTGTGGTCTTTAATTCTTAGTAAAGTAAAGTGGCGGATGAGAAAAAGTGAAGCAAAACCTCATTAACTGTGTGAGCAGAAGAGCCAGACAGCTTTTCACTTCACTGCGACTTTCTCAGACGAATCACTGATGTCTGTTTTCCTGGTCGGAAAGACATCAGAGGCAACCGACACTTCGACCGCTGAAGTGAAAACAGGGATTCGTGTTTCTGCGATGACAAGGGTGGAGGAGGAGGAGGTGGAGCTGCAGGCGGATGAACTACAGGAATTTATTTCTTTATATGAAAAATAAAAAGATAAAGGCTGCTATCGGCTGCCATCATACCTGTAGTGAGGGAAACATTAGTCGCTGCTGATTGGTCGGAGCAAAATGACACCATCTGAACCAGGAAGCAACTCGCACAAACACATCGTCAAACTAAAAACAAGAAAACGAGGATGAGATTCTGTCTGAACATCAGGCCAGTTGATCCGAAACATGTCATTAAAATTAAGAGGAGCCCAGATTTGAATGACACTTCAGTCTGTGAATCTTCTCCAAACACACAGCTGATGGATTTCTGAGTTTGTTAAAACCACAAATGAAAATCAGACAAAGGAACCAAAATCAGATGACGAGGAGAAACGTGTTGTTTGACGAGAACCAAAGGAAACAGATAAGTTATGATGATAAAAACAAAAAAAGACTTATTTTAGCAAGAAAACCAAGATTGAGATGAATTCATCCAGTTTTCACTGTAAACATCCACTTTGTGGTTGAACTTTGACCTGCTGTGTGTTTTCTCCTCCAATTGATTTGCTCAGATATTTAAGTTAAACTGAACATCTTCAAACTTCATATTCAACTGTTTACATTATGCAAACCATGTTTGCACGCTTCATATTTAACATATCAAGGTTTCAGCAGTGCAAATGGACATAATTTTTATCAAATATAAACCTAAAAGGTGAATTTCCTCAGCAGGAGGTTGGAAGAAGCTTGCAGTGTGACAGTTTAATGATCTGTGATTATTATGACTTAATCATAAATCAGACATGTTCAGCCAAAAATGATCTTTCCCAACATTACCAAGTGTTTTTGTGCTGAGACCTTAATCAGAGAAATGTGAAGTATCCTCATGTAAACATGAAGAAATGTGTGTTTGAACATATCTGAGGTTTGCATGTTGTGATGCTGTGCTATGGTTCTGATTTTGTTTGTGTTGTTCCGGTGTTGATCCCTCTCTCCCTCTCAGCAGGTCGGTGCAGAGAGGCGGGGCTGATTGGCTCAGGGGCGAGGCTCACGAGGCACACCTGCCTTTCATTGACAATTATGCTTCCTACTTAAACCGCTCACGCTCTGGCTCCTGTGCGAGACGATTGCGTCCATGTCCGTGTTCCTAGTGACTTCGCTTCTGAGTAAATCTCCCCACTCTCGTGTCGTTTCCAGTGTTTTCGATTGCTGCATTTTTCTAGAAAATCTTCCAGCGAGTTTTTGTAGCCCTGGTCACTTTCTTTTCTAGCAATATTGTAAGTCTAGTTTTTTCCCTTCGGGTGATTTTCTGTTGTTACTTTTGCCGTTGTGTTTTTTTTTTGTTTTTTTTGTAGTTTTCAGTTTCTCCAATTTTTCCCCGTAAGGGTGTTTTTTGTTGTGATAATTTGTAAAATAAAATTCTTCTTTTTGAACGTCTCTGCATCTGGGTCCTGGTTCCTTAGACCCTACCGTAACATGCTGTGCGGTCAAACAGCGAAGTGCAACCAAATACTGCAAACCTGAAAATAAAAAAAGAGAGGTAGTTGTTTAAAATATACATTTATGCACACACAGAGTTATTAAATGTGTGATTTCCAAGTTTTTATTGTCCATATTTTGCATTTCATTTTCACTGTATGTGTTTAGTATTTATCTGCATGTCGACCAGCTGAAGCAGCTCGATGTTGTTTAAACACGAGTCATCAGTCAGAGGTGAAGATGGAGAAACGTATTTTGTGAAAATAATGCAGCACGAATCCTTTTTTTTTTTTTAGCAACACGACTGCATGAGACCTCTGACTTTAATGAACAACGCTGAGAGCAAAAATCCAATAATTGCTTGACTTTTAATTGGAGAGAAACCAAAAAGTTGCAGTGCAGGTCTTAAAAAACTTTGAGAACTTTTTCCAGAGTTGGTGTTTCTGAGAAACTCTTCACCCTCAGTAGCTGCTGCTGTCTGCGGTGGAGCTGCTGGCGGAGCACGAGGCTGCAGCCGAAGCCCTCTTTGATATTTGTATCATCTCCGGACGCCTCAACACAGACACGAAATAATTACATCAAAGGGGTGTGTCGGCTGTATAAATGGTGTTATAACTCAAATCTAAGAGATACCAGATGTATCATTATTTTTTTGTTGCTCTACACTGCAGCTTGAAAGAGAGACAACAGAGTTACAGAAGGGTGGGTGATGCAATTTGGAGGATTTTATCTGGGCATGAGCAGACAAGACGGAGGAAAACAAGATAAATCAGAGGAAGGAAAATGAATTAGAGAGAAAGAGAGTGTGTGTGTGTGTGTGCGTGTGTGTGTTTATCTGGAGGCAGAGTGCTCACATCTCACACTCCATCTCAGACTCAATCTACACCCAACACACTGCTGCCTCGATGCACCCAAAATGACTCACACACACATGCACTGCAGAAAGGTCTTGACTCACACTGAGGCTGCTGGTCGTCCTGTTCTTCAAATGTCACTTTGTCCCTGAAATATCGGGATTTGTTGCCAGAAATTAGCTTTGAGTTGAAGTCGAAGGAAAGAATCTTTGTTTCAAAGCAGCTGATTCCATGTGCAGAGTTTCTCCCCGTGCATGTTTAACAATCCTGTTTTCCAGCAGGAGTTTTTCCTGGGAATCGTAGGAAGATTTTGGGGAGAAAAAGAAATCCAACAATCTCAATTCTCAATGTTCATTTGTTTAATTTGCTGTTCATTAACATAAATAAAGTCTTATGCTGTTCAACCGTGCAACACTTCCTCAGGACTGCAGTATTGTTGTGAGGCTGTTCAGTGTTGAAGGGGATCTCTCCTGTGAACAAACAAAATGAATCTTAATCCTTCAGGTTGAACAGCATTTGCATTTTTTAAGTATTTTAAATACAGACGTAGCTACATGTTTATTCACAAGCCTGATGTCTTCTTCCTTCCTGCCTTTGCTGGCTCATTGTTGCACATATTGGCCGGTTCCACCAGCTGAGGAACAGAGGAACAATGGGACACCACTGGCAGGACTGTGTGTCAGGTCATCCATGAGGAACAAATTAGAGACCTGCTCATGAAACAAAAGCACAAAAACATCTCAATACTGGGACCACTGGGAGCCGTGAAGACAAGAAATGCACAATGTGGACATGAAATGTGAAATTTGGCTTATTTTTGTTAAGAATTTAGACTGAAACTCTTTACAGACACAACACACAACTAAAACCCTCCACAACTGTCATTTAGATGAGATGAAACACTTACAACTTCAGACTTTAGGGGGAAAAAAGTTCTTCTTCCTCTTCATACCGACACACTGAGGACAAGAGAGATGATTCTCTAAATGCAGAATCTCTTCTGCTTTAGTGAAAAACGAGTTGAGACATTATGATGTTTTTTTAATGCTGCTAAAAAAAAAAACAAAACCAAAACATGATTTCAGGTTTCAGAGCAGAATCGAGCTTTTCTGCAGTGAATCCTGTGTGTGTGCGTGAACAAGTGGAGACTCAAGCCTCATACATATACATGCATATGTAGGTGTTATGGAACACAATGCATACAAGTGATGAAGACAGACACACACACACACTGAGTACATACAAACATATGCATGATGGTGCATTAGCATGCGGTTTGCAGCGTCGCGCCCACAGAGCACTCAGACGTGTCAATCTCCCCTCCGAGCTTTTCAAGCCGCTTCAATTTCGTCTGATCTCAAAGATTTATGAATTTGCAAGTCAACAGATAACACATCCCCTCATATCACCGTTAAGCCTGTCACAGCGCGGCGTCGGCGGGGTGAGGGGGGTGAGGGGGGTGGGATGTTTTCCTCCCTTCATGAGCATGGATAAGCACGGTGGCTGGAGGACGCGGCTGTCAGCCAATCAGATGCTGTTGTTGCCGCCGACTCTCAGGCTCAAGGCCGTGGATTCTTTCAGCTTCTCCACACACTTTTCCCCAGAGTGTCCACCTGACACTGAAATATAAAAAAAAAAAAAAAAAATGTGGATATGAGCTCGCAGATTGAAGCGAAAGTGAAAAACATAAATTTTATGGTTTAAATAAAAGCAATCCAATCTGGACGGGCTGACATTTCGCCGGGCGGCTCTGGAAAGGACACACAGAGATCGGAGGCTGTTATCAGATCCACAGAGGGAACTTTACAGGCAGAGTTCAGGGGGATTCAACATTTGAATTTCAGTAAACACACAAACACACACTCACACACACTTATTTATTTAACTTCACCGAATTATGCAGAAATGGCCAAAGGCATGAGCAGAGAAAAGACCCCGTCAGGACCCCAAAGAGAGCAGTTTGGCCCCTAAACCAACATGAAAACAACATTTTCTCCGACACTGACGAAGAAGAAATGAATTATGTATTTCCATGCAAATATCTGCTGAGTGCTTGAACCATTATTAGTCTTATTATTCTTTTATTGCCAAGTGAAACACTGAAGGCTCCGAGCTCTGCTGTACATGTTCTGCTGGAGCTGACACCTCCCTGTGCTTCCTGTGTGGTGTGTTGGTGCACATGTGGGAGGAGCCGAAGCTCAGACTCGTGGGAGGAGATGAAGCTCAGACTCGTGGGAGGAGCCAAAGCTCAGACTCGTTGGGAGGAGCCGAAGCTCAGACTCGTTGGGAGGAGCCGAAGCTCAGACTCGTGGGAGGAGCAGAAGCTCAGACTCGTTGGGAGGAGCCAAAGCACAGACTCGTGGGAGGAGCCAAAGCTCAGACTCGTGGGAGGAGATGAAGCTCAGACTCGTTGGGAGGAGCCAAAGCTCAGACTCGTTGGGAGGAGCCGAAGCTCAGACTCATTGGGAGGAGCCGAAGCTCAGACTCGTGGGAGGAGCAGAAGCTCAGACTCGTTGGGAGGAGCCAAAGCACAGACTCG
>JAPZDY010000026.1:24806540-24826500 GCA_029783645.1 Ctenochaetus hawaiiensis | reverse complement strand
AATACTCATTACTTATTTTCCAAAGACACGGGGAGCCGCAGCAGAGCGATGAAAGAGCCGCGGGTTGCCGACCCCTGATCTGAAATGATATCGTTAGTTTGTTCTTTAACAAACTGTCTGTCTGTCTGTCTGTCTGTCTTTGTGAGTTTGCATGATGTTGCTGAATCCATCTTGACAGGTTAAAAACTCAGTGTAGTTCATGTGTAACAACAATGTGACTCATCTGAAGAAATATAAAAATCCAAACAGTTTTCCATCACTCATCTGCTCACCAAAGCAAGAACCTCTTTGACTTAAACCACCTCTCCACCTTTTCTCTGGCAACCACCATTTTAATCTTGAACAAACCTCTAGAACTCAAAGAAATGTTTGTATTGTGTCATGAAATGAAGCATGGATGTGAGTTATTTCTGTGGATTTGTCAGTTAGAGGTGAGTTTGGTGATTCTGCAGGAAGATATTTGACTGTTGAGTCTCGTTCTCCGGTCATCGACACGTCAGGCTGGTGGTGTGAAGGACAGTCAACCTTCAGCATCTTCCTCCAGAATCACCTTCAATCATTTGGTCTTTAATATTAACTAAAACGCTATAAAAAACATCACAATTTCACAAAGCTAAGAAAATAATTTCATATGTTTTGTGTGATGAGAATAAATGAAATCTACAGAAAGAAATGACGGATTAAAACAAAAACAACTAAATTTTGAATTGTGAAGCTGAAACCAAGTAATTTTTAAAAACTTTGTTAATTTAAAAACTGAAATGATAGATTATCAGAACTGTTGCAACCCAGATTCGTGTTTGTAGAATAATATTCAAAGCTCTACAGTGAAACTTCGGCTCTGCAGGTAGTTTGACGTCTGTCTGTAAGAAGATTTCTCACAGGTGGAAAAGTCATTTTAATATCCAGAAAAACTAAATCTCACCCTTACACATGAAAACAAAAACATGTTTTTTCTTTTTTTGATAGTTTTTTGTGAGAATAAATTGAACCATCGCACACTTTCATGTTAAGTTTCACGTCTTGGTTTACTACTGACAGGAGCTTTAGTAACAGAACTGGTACTTGGATCCTCAGCTTTGGCTGATAAACTGAAGCGCTCTGAACTCACGTTTCTTCCCGTGTGAATAATTGGTATCGGTGCACCTCGAACGTCACAACATCCGGTGTGTTGCAGAGGAGAGAAAAAACAAAACAAAACTAAAGTCTTGTGTTTGAAACTCGGCACCGTCGGTGATGCTCAAGAGTCCAGGTTCCTGCAGTGTGACAGCGAACGCCGCGGCGCCGTTTCTCTGTACATGCGAAGGTTTTTTAGTCCATCGATCCGACGTGACACGAAGATCTCCAGACAGCACGACAGCCACGGATCCACACTTACAGCCACAGCAGTTTCCTCTTTCACTGTTCGTAGTATTTACAGCTCTGTACACTGAAAAAAGACCTCTTCACGGCAAGAAAATGAACAGACCTGAAAAAGTTCTCAACAACAACGGAGACTGGAAAACAGCTTCGTTTCTGCAAACGTCTCACATCGACGACAAGCTGTTCCTGATAAAAACAAGGCCGGTTGATTTGATGCAACTCGGCTCAAAAATGTATTTCCGGAGGCTCCAAAGTCGACAGAGAGAGAGAGAAAAAAACAAAAAGGACCAAAGAAAAACAATATCAAACAAATCCAGATTTAAAAATCAGGATACATAGCATTACACAGTATACTTAAGTAGGATTTACAAGATGTACTTTTCCTTCTCCCCCCCCCGAAGGTGTTTTTTTTCTTTTTCTGTCCCAACATAGCCTAAAGCAACGCACAAAAATCCAACTCAAATACGTGAGTAGCTAAATAGTTTCCCATTAAATTATCACAACGATGTGGTGTATTTTACATTCCTCCCGCAGCCGCAGAGGCCGCGGTGTTCTTCAGTTGATTTTAATTAATTATATTTTACATTTGATTGGTTTCTAGAGGAGGGGGGGTGGCGGCGGTGGCGGTGGGCGAGGTGGGGGGAGGGTCTAAAGCCTTGTACGGTGGGTGCAGTTATAAAAAGGAAGAAGGGGAGTCGGCGCTGCGGCACGGCGACTGATAGGCACAGGGGGCGGCGGTGAGGGGGCGGGACAGGCGGTGGCGAGCAGCGACGGGATGATGAGGAATGTTAGGGAGGGGGGGTTGGGTTTTTTTTTTGTTAAGGTGGAGAGCTGCGCCCTCACAGGTAGATCTCCCTCTTGGAGGTCTGGCCGGTCGGGGTGGTGGCCGAGTGGTACTCCACCGCCTGGCTCAGTGGAATCTCCTCCAGCCCACAGTCTTTACCGGACGAGTCTCCGCCCCCCGGGTAGGCACTGCTGTAGGGCGTCATGAACCTCATGTTGGCCACTTTGGAACTGCTGCCGCCGCCGCCGCCACCACTGCCCGTCCCACGCTCCTCCGTGGTCAGGGGCTTGGGGCTGCCGTTGGCCATCAGCTGGTCCTGCCCGTCCATCTCCTGGTAAGGCACAAAGGTGGAGAGCTTGGGGGCATTCTTGGACACCTTGCGGTTGGGGGAAGGCTGGCCGGGCATCCAACAGGAATCGGAGTGGCCGAACTCGGTGCACTCGTGGGTGCAGTTACCGGTCATCGCCACGTCTGGAAGAGGCCTGAGGTCTGCGAGAAGAGGAAGACAGA
Source organism: Ctenochaetus hawaiiensis (assembly GCA_029783645.1). Classification (NCBI taxonomy): domain Eukaryota; kingdom Metazoa; phylum Chordata; class Actinopteri; order Acanthuriformes; family Acanthuridae; genus Ctenochaetus; species Ctenochaetus hawaiiensis. The sequence continues at coordinate 24,823,844 of JAPZDY010000026.1, read as the reverse complement.
GACGAAGAAACAGGATGAGTGACGAGAAAACAACATCAGAGGATGAAAAGGATCAGAGATGGAGATGAAACCGAGAAACAGAGCTTCTTCAGAGAGGCTTTTCAGAGAGAAATGAACCTTTTAATTCGGCCACCAAGAGAGAGAAGACATCCAAACAAATCAACCTTAACTTCATTAAGATTTGTGGGATTAAAGTCTGTGTGGTTAAAATGTTAGAAGTCAACAACCAGCAGACACAAACAGCACAATCAGCACCACCTGCTGAATATGAACTCAGTATTTTCTCTCTTTTGGTGCTCGTTTGGTCACCAACTGCTGAGAAAAGGACCATCGCAGCTTCACATCACATGACATAACTGTTGGAAACAGTCACTGAACTTGAACCAGATTTGTAGTCCAGACTGGACAAATGAAATGGGACGTTTTGGTGATTTTGGATCGGTTTATTAAATCAAACGGACGGATGAATTTATTATATTGTTGATTTAAAACAGGAATCCCAGTATGTTCTGTCCACACTGATGCCTGACTGTCAGGCCATAACTGACATTCCCTTATTTTTTTATCTTCTTTTCTCTGATTATTTTTTCAGCTAAGTGTGCTGCCAGGAACTGAAGTGTGTACGAGTGTTTCTGTTCATCATCTCCTCTACTTTTTCCATTTATCTGTCTCTTTTATTGATATTTATGATGTTTATTTGTGTGTGTGGTGTCTCTTTATGGATGCTTCTTTGTGCTGTGTGATTTAAATTTAATCCCTGGCTGCAGTTCAGTTCAGTTTCCTTGAAGATAATAATGTTAAGGGTTGAAGTCGATTGTAAGCAGAAGTGTATTTGACAGAAAGCAGATGAAGGTTTCCAGTTAAAGACACCAGTTTTTCTGTTTCATGTTGCTTAAACTAACAAACCGAAGAGTACAGTGTCACAGTTCAGCTGCGTTTCAGGCAGAGATGTCATTATCCTTTTATCCACACACACACACACACACACAGCTCTCCATTTAAAGGAAATTAATTAAAGCTCAGTGTGTATTTTTAAAGTCACTAATAGTTCACAAAGTGCCAGGAACGTCGCTCTGAAAGACGTAATCCATGTATCAAACGGCGGCTGCTGAGCGTGAAACAGGATCAGCTGATTTAAAGGAGGGGGAAAAAAAAGCTCGGCTTCGTTAAAGTGTTAATTACGTTGCACAAACAGCCAATTAAGGTAAAAATAACAGCGCTGTAACGGTGCTTTTCTTCACCTGCGAGAAATGACACGTTGAAAGATGACGGATACGCAGGATGCGAAGAAAATCTTTTAATTTCTCTCTTTATTTATATAAATGTTTGTGTTGCAAAGAAGACGGTTGTGTTTTCTCTGTTTGTTTTTTTTTCATTTTATTTTATTTTTAAACCGCGAGCCTTTGTTTTACGCAGACGGACGGACAGGAAGTGACAGACAGACGGACGCAGGGCTGAATTCACATTTAAAAAATCACAGCTTAGAATGGAGAAAGGTCAGAGATGGAAGCAGAAATATCAATGCGTATGCAGAAAGTAACCTTTCTTCTGCGCGTGACATTAGATCGTTCTTTGATACTGGAGGCTGGAGGCTGGAGGCCGGAGGGGGGGCGGAGGGGGTGCCGGTTCTCCCGAGGAATGGCGTTTATTTCCCAAAATGCCCTCTGCCTCATGCATAATTTAAATTCATTGCCTCCTTTTTTTTGCAAAAGGAGCTACAGTCAGCTTTTCTGTCTGTTTGCGGCTTGATGTGTACATTCTAATCCCGCCGAGTGCTGAGTTGCAGCCACGCTCTTTCCTTTTTCTTTTTTTTTTTTATTCCTCCTTCCCCTCCCCACATTCTCACGGCCGCCGCTGCCGCCGTGGATTTTAGTTTTTAAGCACTTCCCATGCAAAAGCAAGGTGCTTGCAGAAATGTTAAGTCATGTGCGAGTGGCTGCTGAGTTCAGAGCGGCTGTTTTAATAAGTGCTTTGCCTCTGAACGTCGTGTCAGCAGCAGGCTTATAGAGCACGGACGTCCTCGAAGCTGCACGGTTCAACAAACTCACCGCTGAACAACAAGAGGAAAAGGACTCGGCAGCCAAGTTCAGCTGGACTGAGGCCTGCAGGAGAACTTTGTACAGCAACAACTGAGACCTCTGACCCCTGGCTTTATGTCTGTGCATGCTATGAAACCTTTCTATATCTGATTTCAACAGCAGCAGTTAGTTTCAGTTTAACATTTTGATCAAACAGTTTTGCAGCAGTTAACAGGAGTTAAAGCCACCGTTTCTTCGGATCTGTGACCGGGCGAATACTGACAACCATCCTTTGTTTGCTCTTCTCATTCTCCTGTGGGAGTGATACTGTCAGAAACTCTGTTTATCCTGCTGCTCATTTTGTAACTACGGTTTGTCATTTCAGATATTAAATTTGAAATTTTGTATTCGTGGCCTCCAGTCAAGCCAGAAAAAGCTCCAGATTTACTGTGTGACGACTGGTTTGTGCCCAACTGAAGAAACTGTTTTGCAACATGCACCAAATAACAGAGAGTCAGCTCACATAATCAGGCCACTTCAGGCAAGAAAGCTTCGTTCCCTGATTCTTTAGCAGCTTTTCTAAAAAGGTTCGCTGTGTCAAAAATGAGTCAAGATTTTTTTCAGTTTTGTTCCAACAGAAAGTGGAATGGGATCTTATTGCACATTGAAAAAGGACTCTGTTTACATACTAGAGTTGGGGTCAGCTGATTTTCCAGCATAATAACGCAGTGGGATGAATGAGGGTGAACTGGGGACACTGAACGTGCTCATTGGACCATTTTTCATGTCGACCCGCAGGACTTTTCCTCTCACGCCATTAAGTCTTTCTAAAGCTCAGCAGAGTTCAGTCCACAAAAAAAAAAACCTCAATCAGAGAGAAACTGGCTTGTTCTGAAAGAAACTGCATTTTAAAGGGTCTGAGAAAGAATCCAGAGGCTCACGTCAGCGTGTCACTCTGTATTTTCTGAATATTTGTCCTCTTTGTGCTCACGGAGCTCAGTTACAGAAGCTCCGTCTGCTGATGTTTGCCTCTTCTGCGAGCTCTCTGACTCGTGTCAGAGTGGAGTGTCTTTCTCAGGGGAGCCATCTTTGAACAGGTGATGTTTACGAGAATGAAAGGAGGTAAACAAGTAGCTAACCTTCTGTTCAGTCACTCCTGCAGAGGCTCGATGTGATCAAACTGTTGCTTCGAGTCTGATCTCAAATAAAAGCCTGCAAGTTATGTCATATGTGAGTGTCACTGATCCATACAAACGCTGTACAATGAGAAATAAATATGTGTTGTACTCCTTTTTTTACACTTTTCCTTCCTTTTCATGTTAGCATCATTGTGTAATATGAGCTTGTATAAAAAGGGTGACCTGAATCAACAAAATCACTTCTCAAAAATCTGCTTTTTCACCCTCTGATCATCTCAGTTTCCTTCTCTCTTGCCCTTTTTTGACCTGTGATAAAATCCCAGGGTCAGGTTACCTGCTTAACACTTAACTGTGCACAGATCTTTCACCACAAAATCATTCTCGTGGCTCAAAGGGCTAATCGCTCTCATTTTTGGCACATTTTCAGTGTGTTGTAGTGTTCATATTCTCATGGGGGAAGTGTTGAGCAAACATCGGTAACAGCGAATCAAAAGCAGATCAGAAGTGGGGACAAAAGTTACTAAACTCATAAGAAAAAAAGGTAAACTAGAAAACATCATGATGAAATTCTAAAATCCTCAAAGTTAAAAGTTCTTCTTCTAGTCGAGATAAATAAAGTCCAATTAAAGGTCTGCATTTGAGAATTCACAGTCTCCAGTTTGTTTTAACATTTATTTTGTACAATCAAGTCACATGTTGTGTGTGAAACATGGATGTTTGAACTGGCTGGAAGAGAAAACATTTCCTCCATATACAATATGAAACAATAACTGTTTTTAAAAATGGCAGCAGCGCCCGGTCTGAGTGTGACCCCTCGTTCAGGCCCTCGATCTGTAGCTCTAATCACCGGATTTAGCGCCGAGCTGATAGGGGTCGTGTTTGTCCTAATTAAGCACAAGAACTAATTGGCTCTGGTCTGAGATGGAGCTAATTGGCGAGCACGGCGGGAGGAAGCGTTTGGGCGGTTAGGGTTGGGTTGCGGCTAAGATGTAAGATCAATAACGGTTTTGGCTAATAAGGCCTTCCTCTGGTGGTGGACATGAGCGGGGTTGCCTCCGCCGCTGCTCGCCTCCAGCCCAGATCATCATCATCAAAGGGGATGCGAAGGCTGATCAGATGCTGATGAAGCCTGCTAACAAAGCAGTGTTGCTGCTCATTAGCGACTGAGACACAAACAGCAGCATCGTCCGAGAACTCCGTCACCTCGAGACTCAAACAAACGCGCAACAGACAGTTACAGCAGACTTTGATTTAAAGTGTTCTCTAATTTACCTTATTGATCGTGTGTTTGGCATCTTGTTGAGTTTGCATTGTGTGTTTTTTATGGGCCAGGTGATGATGGTTCTGCTCCACAGTGAGAAACCTCAAATGCACCCGACAAGTTTGCCCCAAATGTTACGGTATTTTAAAGGAGGTCGATTTTATTGCTTTCTTTAAGGTTTTTGCTGAGTCAGGATCAATGATGGAGATGCCACAAGCTTCTCAAAACAGTGTCCCACACCTCCAACCACTCCACAAGTTCATGCTGTTTTGCAGCTTTGCACACATGCACAAGCGTGAACTTCTCAGAGAATTTTAGTTGCTATTCCCTGATTTTACCGTAACTATAACTTAACAGTAATAATCACCTTTACCACACTTTGACTGTTTTGTTGGTGTGCAAAGATATTATAAAACAAATTGTCACTGGATGTAAAATTGGAACAGAGTTTGATCTGATCCTGTATTTGATTGTAAGATCAATTTGATGTGATTCACTTCTCGTTCTGGTGTCGCTGATCCACATTCTGTAGTCTGTTTATGATTGTACTTATATGATAGTGTAGATATTTATTTCAAATGTTAACTTTGAAAACCTCATGAAGAAGATTTCAGCTTGCCGTTATGATTTCTAATGTTCTCTTTCCACTGTACAGACATATACTTAGCTTTGTGATTTATTAGTTCAAAAAGCAGTGAAGAAGTTGCCATAGAAATGTACACTACATCAGTTTGTATGAGAGCCTGCTTAACCTATAGTTCAGACTAAATGTGATGGAATATATTTAAATTTAATGACTTTCTGCATAATTTTGCTCCTTTGATATAACAATAAGAAATGCTGCAGTCTTATGTAACCTCATACATGATACCAACAAGAAGAAGAACAGAATTCAGAAGAAAAAAAAGGAGCTCAGGCATCAATCCATGATCTGATTGGACCCGGAAAAGGTGGATCTGCGGATCTTCGGTGAAAACATGCTGAGGTTTCGCCTGCAGAATCGTCCTGTGTGGGACGACGGCGACACAAGCCGAGTCCAGCAGAGGAAAAGAGCTCAAAGAGCAGCTGAATCATCAGTTTGTTTAGCAGACTTTACATCGGTGGGTGTGATAAACACTGCGGCCTCACGGGGACGCTACGAGGGCTTTAAACCGTTAATGTTCCATTAACCACACAGAGCAACATGGCGGAGGTGGCAGCAGCAGCAGCAGCAGCGTCGGTCAGTGGTTTCCGAGTTCCTCATCAGTACTTAAGGGAAGTTTGAAAAGTTCTGCGGTAACCCCCGGAGGAGGGAACGCTATCTGCCGTGCTCTGTGCCCGGCGCCGGGGGCGAAGCTCGGCAGCTGCTCTGTCAGAGGGCCGTAACGCTGAATTCAAGGTTGCCTCTATTAGTCAAGGCTATTTAAAATGGAGTAGCCCTCCTGAGTGTCTTCCCCCCAAAGCCCTTATCTGCACTCCTGAGTTCCAGTTAACCCCGGGGACCCTCGCTCGCCCTGACGGCCTCTCTCTCTGCATAATACACTCCGCTACCTTGGTCACCGTTTTCCGGTCAAACTAATTAGATTTCAGAGTTCCCGCTTGGGAAGATGTCAGTGGTATGAAATGAAAATAATTTCCAGATGAGTATCTGACATTTTACGCTGTCGACTAGAGTAAAGAGCCCGAGCGGATTGGCTCCCTCTTCCCCTTTTTTTTCCCTCCTCCACCTCCTCCTCCTCTTCTTCTTCTTCTTCTTCTTCTTTTCCGCTCCATCACTTTAGTCGCAGAGATATGCTAAATCCTCGCGCTTCCCTTCTCTCTGCTCAGTCCTGGGTGATAAATGGAAGTGAATGTACACAAAAGAGTTTCTCTTTTTTCTGCTTCTGCTTGAAGTGTTAATGTGTTTAATTACTTTGAAGCTGGGTTTTGTGTGTGTGTGTGTGTGTGTGTGTGCGTATGCGTGTTAGTGTTGCAGTTAAAGCTGCAGCAGGAAAACCTTCAATTAATGCCTTTTCTCTGTCGATGACAATGGCTCCAATTTATCTTAAAGAAACAATAGAGGAGTGAGAGGAGGTGCAACGGCTCTGAACGCTCAAAGACGGCCAGGAGAAAGCAAATGACATGCTGCCGCTTCCCCCGCTGCAATCAGCGGCGACGCCAACAGCCCACACACAGCAGGATACCTTAGTGTTTGAGACGTGCGACTGCCTTCTCTGCAGGCTGAAGCCATGATGGTGGAAGCAGATGAGACCAAACGCATCTTCAGTTTGTTGCAGAAGTCCTGATGTCGGGTCAGATGATTGCAGCGTCTTAACTTTCTGTCTTGACATGTTTTCATTTTTTCATTTTTTTTCAAGATTTTTAGAACAAAGAGTCTCAACAACCGTGAGGAGTCCCAGCTCAGAGTCAGACTCATCAAACATCCAGCAGTGGATGCAGATGAGGTTGATGAAACGTATGTGATAGGCCGGGATGCTCTCAGCTGATTGGTTCTGCTTGTTCTGTTGATTTTGTGTGAATCTTTTTGAGTTTGTGTTGATCATTCTGTGAATCTTTGGCTTCTTGACCCCTGCTGTTTCTTACTTGTCCCCTTTGGTCTCTTGATGGTATTTTGCTGTATGCTGATGATGTTCTGTTGTTGATGTAAAGCCCTTTGCGAACATTGTTCTTTTAAAAGTGCTATTTAAATAAAGTTTTTATTTTAACTGTGATGCATCAGATGATGGCACTGCAGCAGTAAATGTACCTGACGTTTTTGTTTCATTGTGGATTATTTGAGGACACCATATAGACATAAATTCAACGCCGTGTCTGGACTCTCAGAAACAGACAAAATAAAATGTGCTGCGCCGTAAAAAGGAAATAATTTTGGACACAGTCCTGGGTTTTACCTTAAAAGCCCCTTTAGTTCGAGTCAGCGGTGATTTGTGTGGCCATGCTGTCAGGAAAAATACTGTTTGAACAAACTGTGCTGTCATTTTTCTCATCAAAACAGTTGCTCCCGTTGTTTTCTGGGTAATCACACACACAGGCAGTACTGAGATAAGTGTCATCGCGGCTGTAATGACATGTTACCGTCATCTTTTCTCATTTCATGCTTTTTGCCTGTTAATGCTCCATTAAAACAGCAATTTTATCCAAGTTTCTAAGCACTTCTCAGCCACCACACCTTGACTTCTCCCATTCCTGTGATGTATTACAGACTTCAAATGGCACTTTGTGTTCTTTCTGGCTGTCAGTCATGAACAAAAACACCGAAACACCTGAATTCAGAGCAGCAATCCACCTTTTTCCAGCAGAGTATCATGACCTCAGACTCTGATTCAACATATACAGTATATTTACAACAGTGAGGTTGTTTTGCACTGAGCAGTGATGCACACACACACACACACATACACACACTGTAAACCTGAATCTATATTCATGGTCACACACCACCTCAGTAGAAATCCTCGGTTCAGTAATGAAACCACACACACACACACACACACACACACATGTATGTACACACTCCTATGTGTATTCTTTCCATCTCAGGTTCAGTGTGACTCTGTGAGTGTGTGTTGTTTTCACTCACTGAGCTCGTCCTGATGGTCATTCTGCCGAAGATTAAACCTTAAAAACAACATTTAATAATTGTCATTAAAGATGCTGCAGATGTTCGTGTTCTGCAGGGAAGAAATCTGAAGCATTTCTGTAGTTCTGAGACTTTTAAGGTTAAATTTAAAACATGAGTAATATTTTAGAGGCTGTGCTTGATACTTCAGCGTTACACGAACAACATCGTGTGTTATTTTATAAAAATTTGGAGATCTGAAGTATAAACAAAGTGTCTATCTGCTTATTAATCTGAATTAGCTGTCAGTCTCAGAGCCTTCGAGCCAATCAGAATCGAGTGTTCAGACAATGTGGCTGCATCTGGGATTTTCTTTTTTGTCTGAGAAAGACAGATTAAGGAGTCAGGATGTGAAGAGTTCAGCAGCAGGTTGAGACAAAAACAGACGTAAACACCTGTAAAGCTCACAGGTTCTGGTTAAATCAGAGTAAATAACTACAGAAATGTTCAATAAAGAAGACACATAATGAGCTTTCAGGGTGTTTGTATGAGTATTTTGCACAGAGTCGGGCAGGCTGTCTCCTCTTACCTCCAGTCTTAATGCTAAGCTAGGCTAAGCTAGGCTAATCCAAACCTGGCTTTAGCTTCGTTCTTATCACACAGACATGATACAAAACGCTGGTTTGTTCCTTTAAAAAATACAAACTTTCTACCCATTTTCTGCTTTTAATAGCAATGAAACTAAGAAGCATCGTCTGTAAACTGCACTGATTAGTTTCTTCTTGCAGAAAGAAACAAAAACATGAATTCAGATTAAATATTTTTTTTTTAATTTTTTAGTAAAGTTAATATTTTCTGGTATCTTTGTTTTTCTTCTTTGTTTTTCTTCCCTCCATCCTCCCATCAGTCCACCTCCTCTCCTCCTCTCAGTCTGTGGTTTTCCACCCCCCCCCCCCCTCTGACCCCCCAGTCTGGCTCTGTGTGGAAACCTTGCCGGCTCTAATTAAACTTTGGGCAGATTAGAACTTTGCCTTGTCAGTCTTTATTCATGCTTAAACAAGTTATTACTTTTTGAGAAATTAAATTAGCCGGCAATTAATTAATCGACACAGAGCTGGGAAAGAGGACGGAGGGGGGAGGGGGGAGGTGAGGGGGAGATGAAAGTGGAGGAAAAGAAGACGGGAGGAGAAAAAAAAGGGGGGGGGAGAAGTCGGCTTTGGCAGAAAATGAAGGAAAAGGAGACACAGATTTTTCTCCAAGACGGAGGGAAAGAAAAAAAAGAGAATTATAGATATTTAAATGTCATCCGTTCTTTCACTAATTAGAAGGAGAGAAGGATGAAGATGAGCATTGTTTGGTTTTATTTTCAAGCATCAACATTCGATGCTTTCAGAAGTCAAGCCTCCCCCTTCACTCCTCCTCCTCCTCCTCCTGCCTCATGCAGAGAAGTTATTAGAGAGACGACCACTCCTTCCATCCTCCCTCGTTTTCCAAATCCAAATTAATTCGCCCTCTGACTCGTTCTGAAAGCAGAACAAAAACCAAACAGGCTGAAAAAATAAAGAAAAATAAAAGAGTCTCCACTTTGTTTTCGGCTTTTTTTCTCTTTAACTTCTCACTCTGATGGTTTTCTTTCTCTCTTTCTCCTGGTTTTATTTAACAGCAGTGGTGTCTCCTCCTCCTCCTCCTCCTCCTCCTTCCTCCTTCCAGCAGCATCGACGTATTGACTGACATGTTTAAAATCACCCCCCCCCCCCCCCAGAAACTCTCCCCTCTGTTTCCTTAGAGGTAGAAATCCATTCCTTTCCATTTAAAACCCCAGAGTCCGAGCAGGTGACCGACCGAGCGGCGCGGCGGCCGAGGTGAGAAGGCGACAGTCGATGGGAAATAACGGAGGTGTTGGTGGCGATGTAACAGACCGCCGCGGCCTCTCAGGTCACATCTGACCTCATCATGGATTGAAGGAGGAATGAAAGAGTGAAGAGAGAAAAGGAGCTTTGGAGGAAAGTGTTCGTCCTCCGTCTGCTCCTGCTGGTTATTCCTCCATTTTTATTTTTTAACCTCCTACTTTATTTTTAACTTCATCGTCCAGAATGTTTGAATCGATTTTTGTCCAAAATCTCCGTCCAAGTCAGTCCTTCCTTCTTTCACTCCCCTCCGTTCTTCCTCTCCTTCCATCCCTTCTTTAATTTTCTTAAAATAACACTCAAACTCTGGTGCGTCATCATCCTAAATGTGTTTCAATGGATTAAAATCATTTAATTATTTAAAAACAAGCCATTTTTCTCCTTTTCTGTCCAGTTTTCTTTCTTTTTCTGTGATTCCTCCTAACTGTCTTTTTGGTTCCATGAAATCTAAATATCATAAATATGTTCAAATCTCTTCTTCTACAAATTTCCACCTTCCATGTTTGGTATCTTTGGAAACTTTAAGATCCGGATTTTTTTAAAAATCAAGTCGTAAAGTTTAAACTGTATTTTTGAGCTGAGTTTGTCATCATTTCTGCCATGACTGTGGTTTCATCAGAGACTCGTCATGATGTGAGGTCACCGTGCCGCCGCGCGACGAGTCTTGCAAAGACTTCCTGCTTCTCGTCCAACCAGCATCTGTGTTTCTGTGTTTCCTGCCATGCATCCGTCCAGCAGCTGAAATCTGTCCTCCTGGCTTTGATTAATCACCTGTTCACAGCACCGAACTGAACGGATGAGCCGAACCTTTCGGCTGAACCTCTCGCACGTCAGATCGAAGCCGAGAGAACAAACCAAAGTTTTTATTTGTATCGTTTTGTATCTGAGTGCAGCGGCTGGGAACGAAGCAGAGCCAATGCAATAGAAAGCGCCTGCAGCTATATCAAGTACAATAACACAGCAGCTTCTCCTGGCCATAAATATTTGACCACTGCACCCTGGTGTGTGTGTGTGTGTGAGAGAGGGAGTGTGTGTGTATAAAAGAGAGAGGTCATTAAAGATGCTGAGAAACATGGTTTGTGTTTGCTTTGAATGCACAAACTGACCTGAATACACAAACCGTGGCCGGGCTCGGAGCTGGCAGCCGCAGCACATCTGCATCTCTTTAAAGGGAAAATCACTCCCTCACTTTTTTCACCCACGAGGTCTCACTTTGCTAATTTCATACTGAATGTGTTTGTGCCGTGAACCAGCCAACGAGGGACTTTCCCATCCGACTGCTAAAGGGTTTTTTATTCCTTTCTCTCTTATGTCTTGTTTTTTAGATACATAACCAACCGGTCTGCTGACGAAAGCAGCAGATTCTCATTTGCAGACATTTTTGTGTCGATGCACGCAGACTCTTGTTGCCGGTGTGACTGCATGCTACATTCACTGTGTCGTGAAGTTTCACCCAGTCCAAACAAACAATCTGGGACAGGCAGATGTCTTTCAATGAATAAGGATTTTCAAGGCAAGGCTGCTGAATGTGATGTTTGAGAAGAGGAATTTAGAAACGACGTCCTTCTGCACGAACATTTTGTCGAGGTTTTCTCTCGTAACACAATGATGAGAAGAGAAGGTGTCCTGACAGAAGAGTCTGCAGTCTTCTCACATGTGGACATGTTTTTGTCTCCATGTGGCTGAGACACGAGTCCATTATTGCTTCTGCATGGAAACATCTCAATCTGACACAGCAGACTGCATGTTAGAGAAGCTCTGGCCCTCCATACTGAGCCTGGTTTAACTCCCCATCACTTTCTTTTGGATCCAGCCTCAAGTGGCCATTTGAGGAACTGCGGTTCAGGAGGTTGCTGCTTGTTGGACCTACAGCTTCCATCTCCTCATGGTGATCTCCACACATCTGACCGAACATAAGCTGGGTTTAAATCCTCCCTTTATGTTAGAAAGTGTAAATGCTGTCAGTTTAAACCGGCTCAGGCTAGTTTCTGGTGGCACAGTTTCTATGGTAAGCTGCAGATTAACGAAGATGCAAAACATGATAAAATATTTCTAGAAATCCTGTTTTTTTTCTCATAATCAAGGTTCTTTGTGTCGGTCAGATCAGATGGACACAAACCCCCACAAACAAGCCAAAACTCAATTTTCAGTTCTCGTGTTTCTCCTTCCTGTGTTTTTAAAGCTTTGCCATGTTTTTATACATGTCTATAGTTAAATGGAGTGGATGTGGTTTAAATATTAACATAAATATTTAACGTGTCACTTTGAAATTAAAAAACCCAGTTAAGAACTTCAGTTTGCAGTTATGAGGCTATGAAATGTGATCGCATCTGACAGCAGTGATGGATAAAACAACTGTAACGAACCCCAGATTGTTAAAAAGGAGCCACATTTCCTCCTTTAATGTTTCCGCTGAGACGGAGAGACGTGACTGGTGTGTGAATCGGCTGTCAGACCGGACTCACACACCTGTCAATGTTGTTTTCCATGCATCAAAAAATCACTAATGTTGTAGGTTTAAAGTGTTCCTGTTTACGCCTGTCTCTTGAAGTTAACTCACACACTCGCACATCAAACAGGAAGCTGTGACAGTGAACCAAACTCGGTGACCCTCTCCGTAACGCAGCGTCCGTGATCATCCCGACTGTAAATAACTTCAACCGACCGGAAAATAAAACAAAATCTGAGAAACCTGCAGATCGCATCAGAAAAAGGACAGAATTAGCGTCGAGGTGAAATAAATCTGCACAGTGAAAGAAAAGCCAACCAGTCAATTATTAATAGTGCAGAGGAAAAAAAAAAAGAGTGTGTGCACAGACACACACACACTCACACACACTCTTACTAACACCCCTGTGGAATCGGCCTACTATGAAGGAAAAATTCAATTATCCTACAAAAGTGAATAAATTTGCAGCATCGCAGCCTGTGGCTGTAGCTGCTGCTGCTGCTATCTCCCAGGATGCATTGGGGGATCATATGAAGTGGGGGGGGGGTGAGGAGTTGAGGCATATTAACGGGACATTGCAATCTTTTAACTCTGTCACAGTGGAAATGCATTCAGAGCAGCTCCTTTACACTCATCTGTGTGTGTGTGTGTGTGTGTGTGTGTGTGTGTGTGTCTGTGTGTGTGTGTGTGTGTGTGTGTGTCTGTGTGTCTGTGTGTGTGTGTCTGTGGCTAATTAAGGGACATATTTCCGACTCAGGATCAGTTATTTGAAGACAGCTGGTGCAACTGGGGACCGAACCAGTTTCTCCAGCTGGAAAACGGCTGATTTGTGGGTCAGTGGTTAAAGTTTGTGACATTAATGCAAGTTTAGGTAATTTTTTTTTTTTTTTTTAAAAAGGCACAAGTAATTTCACGTGTGTGTGCATCTGTGTGTGTGTGTGTGTGTAAACCATGGCAATTAAAGGGAAACACACACTTTGGCACTTTAAGCTGCTTATTATCCTGTTAAAAGATCGTAAATTGAAAATCCTCCCATATGTGAATAATTGTTCAGGTTAGCATGACGTTTAGCCTCCTCTTGATTATATTACTTAACATAACAGCATGCAAAAGCAACTAAACAAGACAACACAGTCTGGTTTCAGACCTCTGAGTTGTAACTTTGAGTTAGTAATTCAAATAGTCAGATTTTGTTTCACTAATGTTCGTTTTGAGACGAAGAAACTGGCACAAAAATGACGCTCGCCGAGCACATCGCAGCTGCACAGGTTGGTTTAAGTCAAATAAAAAAATCTCTTGGATCAACATTTATCTTTAATCAACATGACAAGCTTCATATTATCCGTTTTAGCTGTTAATTATCAGCAGATGTGCACCTCTGTGTCGACTGACAACGACAGAACAGACGAATCAGAAAACCGACAACAGATGACACGATTGTAACATCACAACGACGTGAAAATAAAGTGGCACTACAGTCCGACTATCAGGCTGCAGGAGCTGCACTTTAAAGGGTCTGACAACCTCAGAGAGCACCTGAATGCACCACCTTTGCTCTTTTGCATCACAGGTGGAAAAGTATTATGAGAATCAGTTATCAGATTGCATGTTTCTGTTTGTCGGCAGCAGGTTTTCATGTTTCCTCGCTGATCCTTTCTGTCTTTTCTTGACTCTAAACTGATTGTGTGCACGATGTGACGTCTGTCAGCGACTCTGCTCCGAGCCACTTCCTGTTTGATGCGACGGTAACAGTCTACCTGCAGCTGATTGATGCGTCCTCACACTCCTGCTCGCATGGCAGAGTGACGCTGCAGATGGATTAATGCCGACACGTGTGACCAGCTGCAGAAAACAACATGCGACAGGCGCGTTGAGGAGCAGGAGCTCGATGACAAGCTGCACAGGTAACGCTATGTTGTGTTTAGGATGCATAAACCATCTGGATCTCAGGGGAAATTCAGACGTGTTTGTACTGCAAGAAACGCTGGATATGCTTTGTTGTTGTTGTGTGCAAAAAGTTGGGGAGAGAGGATTTCAGTGAAGTAATTCTTTGGCTAAATTTATTAAAGAAACCTTGGACAACAAAAGTGCAAAAATTGGGGAATATTATTTCTCTTTTTTGTCCTTTACGCATCTAAAAATTGGATTTACTCCTTCGTATACATGTCCACTTTTTGACAGAGATTAGATCAAACGTAAAAAAGCCCAAATAACCAAAAACTAGAAAACAGAAAGAGCAGATCCACAAACACTCCAGAAAAACAAGGAACACGATAAATTATTGCTACCCTCCTTTTTTGTGTTTACTCATAAATTCAAATGACACCAGAGATTTACATCAGAACACATCCTTATTTCAGCAGTGATATTTTCCCATTGCTCATCCTGAAAGGAAGCAGCTGTAAGGACTCAAACGGTCCTGACAAGAGGCTGAAACTGCACCGAGACGTAATTTGACTGAGAAGAAAAAAAAAAGCACATCAGGAGGCTGCAGATAAACTTCCCAGTCAGACTTTGTGTCATTTTCTACAGTTAGATGAAGTTTGCAGAAGATTTTTTTTTTCCTTTTTTTTTTTTTTAATAGAGGAAATAAAGTGTGACAGATTTTTTTCTCCCCTGCTGGAAAGCTAAAAGTAAAAGTCCTCAAACAGAAGCCGAGTCCGTCACTGTGCATCGAGGCTGGAGCTCAGCGATGCTGCTCTCTGGAGGAAAACTGCTTCACCAACTAAACTTCATGTGGAAAAACTGGATCAGTGCAACTACAGCTGGTGTGTGTGTGTGTGTGTGTGTGTGTGTGTGTGTGTGTGCTACACAGAAGTAAGAGAGAAAGAAAGTCAAATTTATTTTCTGCTAATAACACCTTCCCTGAACAGATTTCACAAAATCCTTTGTAGCCAGAAACAAAGGAAGACATGAAAGAAATAAATAGAGAGAGAGAGAAAAAAAAGAGAAAAGGCTGGTCCAAAGTGAGTTTTTAACTTATTTAAAGAGTAGAGCTCCAAAATATGGGAGCCAAAACTTTCAAAGTGCAGCTTCCTTTGGTTCAAAGTCTGGATTGCAAAACAGCCAAGAGGCTCTGATCAGAAAACTTCAGAGACCTGCAGGTGATGAAGAGCTGCAGTGGATCTCTAATGTCTGACTGTGCAGAGCTTCGACAGGACAATGGAATAAGTAAATCAGGAATGAATCAAACCCTACACAAGCCGGTCAAAAGTCAGCACCTGGTCAACAGCTTCATCTCCCACCATGTGCTTCATAATTTATGTTAACATTTGGAGGTTCTGGAGGTCACAAATACTGTCCAGAGCCAAAGTTCAGTGCCAGAACAGGAGGTAATGTCCCTGTATATGGCAAAGGGTGGCAGACGGGCAGGAAGTGCATCCAAGTTTTCATTTCATTTTAACCTTCTGCCGCAGTCCAACAGTCCAACCTTATCCAGATGTTTCTGTGGCCTCAACTCAAGCAAACTGTAACTGCCACGTGGAGAAACTGTGGAGAAAAATATGTTTAAAATTTGAACACTGGACTTGCTGCCTTTGTTGAGTTAATAACTGAACCAAAATGGACAAGGAGTCTTTAAAGTGCTCAGAAATAATCATATTTAGGACCAGATCTCGGTTGGCAGTTTCATTTGAGTTCAAATCAGGATCTTTCCAGCTGTGATTGAGTTGACAAAACAGGATATTCTGAACCAAAACCTTTCCTAACCATAACCAGGTGTTACCGGTGCGCAAACCTGAAACGTGAAGAAATCTACAAGGCCAACTTCACGTGCTGTGATTCAGTTGTGAATCTCATTTGATATGATAAAATGCCCCTAACCAGCTACTTAACAGTGAGATTATTGTCTCAAGGTCAAGAATGAAGTTTAAACTACAAACTTTGTGGTGTTTTTGAAGGTTAAAAGTGATACATAACTTTTAGAATAATAGTGATAAAATATGCAAATATAAGAGGACCCAGGACAGAACTCTGGGGCACACCGCGAGACAGAAGTATAGATGAGGATGTTTAGTTTCGAAATAATTACAGACTGCCTAAATTTCTCAGTCAGGAAACATCAGCAGAGTCAAACACCAGAGATCCAACCGCTCAGAAACAGAAATGCTCTCCTGCATCAATAAAACCTCAATCCAGCTATTTAACAAAAGAAAAATCCTCCCCGGGCATCTTTTAAAGGGACTATTTTGATGGGAAATTAATTTGAATCCAAACTACGCTTTCATTTTCTTTCTTTTTCCACAGTGTTTGGGGTCTTGAGTGTCTGACTGGTGCAACCTTGACAACTGAAGGAGTAAATAATGAAGCCCGTCACGTTTTTTCCTGAATTAAAACCAACAGTCTGACAGCCAGACAGGCAGCTCCACTCTGACTCCTCTCTTTGATGCAGTAACTCATTAAATGACAGAAAATGATACAGAAAAATACCAAAAAGGATTTCAATTTATCCTCCAAACAACTGCAGAAAAGCACACGTGGTGTAACCGCAAACCACAATGGCAACCAGCTTCTTTCTCCTCCATCCTTCTATCTCTTCTTCATCTTTTCCTTCATTCTGTCTTCTAAATGTTTCCTTTGTTTCCTCCCTTCTCTTCTTCTTCTGCCTTTGATCTTTTGTTTTTTCCTTCTTCTTCTTCTGTTGCCTGCTCTCTTCTTTCCTCCATCTTTCCTTTAACTTTTTCCACCTGCATCTCTCTGTCTCCTTCTCTCTCGGCCCTGATGTCCCATCAGGCTTTGTTCTTCCTCTCAGCAGCATCTCCAGCCAGCGGGGAGGAAGAGGGACCAGACCTGCTGAGATCAAAGTTTACTCATTCTGTATGTGAGTGTGTGTTAAAAAAAAAAAATACAGACTGGTGGAGAAAAGCAGATATTCCAGGTAAAGTTTGGGGGAAAAAAGTACTCTGCCCAGGTGTGATGCAGTGCAGAAGCTGAAAACAGCAGCGAATGAAATGGAGCTGCAACCTTTTTCTTAAATATTGTAAGTTCAGATCG
>JAPZDY010000026.1:24765534-24778094 GCA_029783645.1 Ctenochaetus hawaiiensis | reverse complement strand
ATCTGAATATTCAGTTATAGTAATAATAATAATAATAATAATAATAATAATAATAATAATAATAAAATCTCTTGTATTCACTTGTTCCTGTTTTTAGGAGCTTAGCACAAAGACTGAGGAGGTTCAAACTGCTTCTCTTCATTAAAGTCTAAATAAAGCTGTGAGCTGTGAACTTGGACGGCAGAGATGAAACTGAGGATTTCTTCCTCACATTTGTGAGCTAAATCTGTTAAATGTGTTGTTTTAATTGTTTTTTTCATGTGTGTTTGTGTTGTGCCATCTATGAGCCAAATAACACCTATTTTTGAAGATTGGAAGTTGATGTATTTGTTGCTTTATATTTAAAAACCTAAATTAAAAGACGAAGGCTGCATGCAAGAGTTAATGTGAATGAAATATTGAACACAATGAAAATATTTTTAACAGCAAATTTCTAAATGTGTGTTTGAGTTGAGAATATTTGTTCTTAAAATCAGAGCGGAAAATGATCTTTCTCATTTGAGAGAACTTTAAAAGGGGTTGTGTGTCTGAAAATCTTATCTGTAAAATCTGTGAGAGTTTAAGCAAAAAATACATCATGTGATTTTAATTTTGATATAAATCCATCACATAAATAACAACAACAACAACAAAATAAACTATGATGACGTTCCCTTAAATTTAGATTTTGAGGCAGTTTTGTCCCACATGTGCACCTGTTGTGACATTAGACGATTTTAAAAAACCCATCAGCGCTCTCTAGTGGACAAACAATGTATTGTGGATACTTTTCGTACAACTGCAAACATATCTTTGGCTTTTTCTGACTTTTTTGTTGTTTTTCTTTAACTTTAACACAAATAATGACACTTAAGCTTAAAGTGTTGGCTGCCTCATTAGCTTTAATGAAGCTAAGCTAACAGTTTCAACCTGCTCCTGGTCTTTATGCTAAGCTAGGCTATACACATCCAAACTGATGAGCGTCGTGACTGACTGGCTGCAACAACAAATAAGACGATTTCACTAAAATGTGGGACTGTTCCTTTAAATGTGGCGAACTGATGGGATCGAGTTGGGAGGGATGACTGAGGTTTGACGATGAGGACAAAAATGGTTTCCAGGACAGTTTCCTGTCAGTTCCTACCAGAGTTTCTATTGGCCGGTGAGAGGAGGTGGGTCAGCTGATTATCTGCTGTTCACCCTGTCCTCCGAACCCTGACTGTCAGTCATCAACTACAGGCACCAGGGCTACCAAAAAAAAAAAGGAAAGAAAGTCCGAAAAGAGTTTATTTCGCCCATAAAATGTGACCCTGGAAAAACAAGGCTGAACTACAGTTTTCACACTGCAAAAAAAAAAAAAAACAGCTGAAAAAAGAGCAACAAGCAAAAACCCATGAAAGGCGGAGAGCCGATAATCCACTGCGATCGGACGAGTCCGCTCAGGCTTCGGTTAAATCCACACAGAGAACGGCGCAGCGTTGACGAAAAACACAAATCCACCTCTCAAAAAAACAAAAAAAAAGGCCTACCGAGGATGAGGAGGGGAAAAAAAGACCCCAGAAGAATCAAACACGATTAATTCCTTGTTATTCGGGACATTTTCTCCAACAAAAATGTTTTTTCTTTCATCTGTTTTTTTTTGTGTTTTTCTGATTTGCTTCTCCTCGACGGAAACTTGTACCAAGAATGTGCAACATGAAGCAAAAAAAGCAGTTCACAACCACAGGCAAGAAGGGAAGAGAAGAAATCCTCAGAACTGCATCAGAGAGGAAAAAACACACCTTGAGGACTTATTCTGCTTTTCTTTTTGTAAATTGGAGGAGAAAAAAAAGAAGCTTTAGATGCTCTTTGTGTCTTTAGTTTTGTCTTAAGGCAGTCTTTTTTGTCCGGCCCCCCTCTCCGGCTCGGTGCTCGACGACGCTCCACCTACAAGAGGATAGATACGAACGTCTTACACCTCAGGTAACGCAACGCAGAAAACACATTCCATGCAAAATGTCTCATCAATGGGCAAAAAAAAAAGCAAAAAATAAAAAATAAAAAAAGTTAATAAAAAAAGAGGAATAATTGAAAGCTGGTTGAAGAAAAAAAACCATGTTTAAAAAAAAATGCAGGAGCGATTTGCAGAGTCACATTAACGCAAAAGTAATTCTGAGAAACTGTGTTTAAGCTCACACAGTCACAGTTTAATGAAGAACTTAATATTATTCATTGTATTTCACTTTGCAACAAAAGAAAAAAAACAGGCTCATTGGTCAAGTGATAGAAAACATGAAATGGTCAAATCAGATGCAACAATTAAAAAAAAATAGATATTAACACAAAGTTGAACACTTTAAGCCTTCGTGTTTGAATTATTTTAAAAGTTAATTATATGATTTTGCACACAAAGCACAACTGCAGAGCCTGAACTGATGGGAAACATTGAAAATTGTGTGTTTTCTTATTTTTGAAGCTGTAATTTAAAGATGGGTTGTAGTTTGCTGATGGTTCAGTATCTCAGTGCTGCGTCTCAAACAGTTTAGTTCAAGTAGCCTACAAGCTAACTGCTCTCATAAGTCAACAGCACATTTTAGCATCTTTAGCTGGCTGATGGTTCAAATGAGCACATAAAAGCATGCTGCTGATGTTAGCTAAGGGTTCATTCCAGCTGTTACAGCTGTTTAGTGACGGATCTCTTCAGGTTTCAGTCCTGACGTCATGATGACCTGAAGTCATCAGATGAAAATTAAATCCGAGAGGCTGAAGAGGCGTTCACAGTCACCTCACCTTATCTTAATCAACTGATAACTTTCCTTCTGCTGGGAAACATCTCAGCTTCTTTACATAAACCTGACGTGTCATTTGCATCTGAAAGTATTTGTATATGTAGTTTGCATGTCCGTGCTCGGTTCATGGGATTCCAAGCAGACATGACTGACTGCACAGATTTTAGATGTTTTTAGCAGAACCGGATCAGAAACAGGTTTCTGGTGTCACAAGCTGACTTCCTGTGGACCGACTGAGCTGCATGACGTGTGCTGGGACTGGACTGGTGTAGTTTTGGACTTGTTTGCCCAGTGAAAGCCAAGAATCTGACACAAAACCCAACCTGCAGTGAATATGAGTCTTAAATATCTTACCAGCACTTTAATTCTGCCAAAACCCATTTTTCCACTGCTGTTTTTCTGCTTTTATCAGAATTAATGATTTGCCTAAAGGCTACTGAATCAAAATTATTTTCATGCTTATAATCATGTAGATTATTTTAATTATTCCATAGATTACTTGGATTTTTGTGAAATTAAAGTTCAAATTTACTTTAAATGTTTAATCAGCTGTAATTTTAACATCAATTTCTCAAAGTCTGACCAACTGTTTTCTGATGACCTGAGATTTTTCTGCACCAAAATAAACTCTATTAACACTTTTAAAGTTGTGTTCAGACTGAATGTTGTCAGTGAATAATAACGTCTGAGTTCTCACACAAACACAGCAGCTGCAGAAAAAACATCTGTACAGTTGTTTTTGGCTGTTTGTGTCCAACAAACTCAGACTGAACAAAATGTCCAACAGTCAAATTCAAGCAACGAAGCAAAAATTCTCCCTGAATGTGAATGAAAGTTTAGATTCTGTCCGTCGGTTTGGCTGCAGAGTGTCATGACCTTGCATTAGTTAACGCATGTGTGTGAGGTCTCACTTTGACTCCAGTGCAGAGGAGCGTTTAATGCACACACACACACACACACACACACAGTCAGTGGTGTTACTGCCGTTTTCAGGGATTACAGTTTACATCCAATCCTTTCCTCACTTTCCTGCTTTTCTTACCTTTTACTCTTTTACCTCCTTCATTTCCTTCCTCCCTTTTCCATTTTTTTTCTCTGCTTTTCCCATTTTTTCTTTTTTCTTTTCGCAGGTTCCATCTTTTGTCTTCTACCTTCGTGTCATCTCCATCTAACATCATAAACTCTTTTTCTCTTCTCCTCCTTTGCTCGTTTCCTTTATCATCCATAATCCTCCTCTTTACATCCCTTCTCTCCTCTCCTTTCCTCTCTCCTCCTCCCGATTCTGCCTCCCTCCCTTCACCCTCCTCCCTCCCTCCCTCCTCCCGTCTCTCCCTCCTCCCTCCTCCCGTCTCTCCCTCCCATCGCGGCAGCATCTGTTCATAATGAAACACACAGTTGGACGTCGTTCTCGTTTAGCGCCTCCTCCATGCTACCTGCTCCAGAGGTTACCTCCCGCCGGGCGCGTTTGTTAGACATCATCAGCACCTCCCCTCGACCTTCCCTCCCCCCCCTCCTCCTCCTCCTGCCTGCCACCTCCTCCTCCTCCAGATGTCATTGATCTGGGAAGTGGGTCACAACAGCGCTGAATCAAAGCCAGGTTACAAAAGGCTCCGAGGTAGATACTGTATGTAATTTTAGCGTGGGTTAATATTGAAGGGAGGGGGGGGGCGACAGCTGATGTTTGCATCATTTGCAGGTTCGTATCACTGAGTCTTTAACCTGCAAACCTGACAGATGCTGAAGGTACAGAGGGTGAAGATCGTGGCCCGAACAAATCACAGATCTGTAAATATCAACGCGATTTGAAAGAAGCAAAAAAATATTTTGGGAGTATTTTCTTTCTGTAGCTTAAATGAGTTCATAAAGTATCTGAAAGGACGGTTAAAGAAAGGAGCGAGCTGTGTTGTGGTTGGTGCAGATGATGCTTCACAAGGTTAGAGAAGCAGGCATGTTACTGCAGGGTCACTGGTTCAAATCCCAGAATCCCAGGCAGGAGGAGGAACCGCAGCAGGAACCACAGCAGGAACCTGACAGAGCAGCACATGTTCTCCTTCAGTTGGTGCCCTTGATCAAACCCCAACAATGCTCCAGTGGAGCTGCTCAGTGACCATCAGGTCATAGTTTTACTGGGAAAACTGGATGCTCTACACACACACACATGCACACACCCAACACTGAATATTGTCCCAGTTTGTACCAGTTTGTCCTCTTAGCACCTTCTATGGTTTCATGTTGAGCTTGCAGACCTTCAGTCAGACAATAACAAGACGTCTTTGTAAAATAATCAGACGACATCTGGCCAGTAAACATTATTTTTTCAATCACATGCAAGGACACAACACTTCTTCTTAAAAGAAACAACACTTCCTACACCAGCACTGATCTTGAACAGCAGGATTCTTGGTCCTGAACAGACTACAGGTCACAGTACAGGTTACTGAGTTCAATCAGCACGATAAATTCATTCCTTCACTGAAACTGTAGCTCCTCAGCGGCAGATTCAGTGTATTTAAAACTAAAGAATCATTACTGTACTTTGGTTAAAGGAGTCAGGACAGTTTAACACAGAATAAACTGAATCAAAGCGGTAAAACAAACACCACGACTCCGTTCGTAGAGGAAGGTTACAAACCCTTTGGTCGATCAGTTTGTTCAAAAGCAGATTAAAAACTCTTCCAAGCATTCAAACACCAGCCTCCCTCTGAGGACGTAGCATCAAACAGAGCATCTCCAAACCTCCAGCAAACCTCAGATTTAGCTTTTTACCTCCTTTACTTTGAATTTCTAACCAGGAGGACAAAAGGCCTTCCACTGGAGGGAACTAAATGAAATCAGAAAGATTCCTCACATGATTTGCAGAAATCTAACAACAGAAAGTGCAAAGTAAAAGCTCGGATGAATATTATAAATATCTGGTAGTTTCACCTTTCCACAGTTGATGAGAAATGAGTTTCTTATCACAGACGCACACAAACTCCACCAACACCTCCACATTTCTCTGTTTCTCTTTATTCTGCAAAAGATATTGAACAATATCTAAACACCATCCTACACGGCTCTAATAAACACTGAAGATGATAAATATGTCTTTCTGCCTCAAGGACGCATTACAATTACGCCGCGTACCCCGAGCTGCTTTATATGCAGCCGGCGAACGTCACTGTTTGTTGTTCCTTTTTCTCTGTTTTCTTTTGCAGAATGAGACAAAAGTTTGCGACTCTCAGCAGAGGAGGTCAAAGGTCGGCGTGGAGCTCGAGTCTGCAGCGATTCGGCTCCACGATGCCGGACACCGAGGCAGGACTGCTGATGTCTGACAGAGACATTTGCTCCACAGGGGGGCAAAATCAAACCCGTGTCTTTCTCTTGAGGTTTTCAACCCGTATAAACAAGATTCAGATGGATGGACGTGAAAGAAAAACACTCTGCAGAAATATCCTGGTCCACAGTCAAACCACTAACATTTATTTAAAAAAGTTAAAAACATCGGCATTAATGTAAAATGAATCAAGATGAGTCTTAGTTTAGTGGATGAGTTTTTAATGATTAGATGACTCTGTTTACATGTCAGCTCAGCAGCTTCAGACAAAAGCACTTCAGGTCTTCCAACCTTTACTTCAGCAGGTATACAAATCCTTCAGCAAAGGGAGGCCTTGTTAGAAAGATCCGATATTTAAATCACCACTTATTCGTCTCCTTTTCCTGGAAAAACAAACTCAGCTGAAGCCAAAACTGAACCTGAAACCTTCCAGGAAGACAGGACACGAGTCAAAGCCTGCTGTCAGAAACAAAGTGTTCTGGAAGAAATAAACAGAAACACAGACTACCAGTCAAAAAAAAAAAAAACTCTGCTCCTCAGAGTTCAGGGGCAAAAAATGTGATGTGGGGCAAAAAAAAAAACCCTCCTGTGATTCATGTAAAGTGGAGAAACCTCGCCAACTGCCATCTCACCAGCTGTTCGGCTTGATCAACTGATTTAGTGCTCAATCACACTCAGAATTATGAGTCTGGAGGCATCAGGAGGAACGACGGGCTTCATTAAGCTCAACACTGATGAGAAAGACACGAATAACATCTGCAACAGACAGACAGACAGTCAGGCAGACAGTCAGACAGACAGATAGATGGTTGAAATTGAAGAACCTCGTTAAAGAGGATGATATCTGCAGAAGCGAATGTGTCAGAGTCAGACGCTCTGAGTTCTTGCCTGATGCTCTGCCAGGACTTCAGATGGAGAGGGAAATGACATAAAGACCCTTTTCAGAGAACCTCGACGCAGGCTGAGGAGTTCTGCATCTGCCTACAGATTCTCCAGACGGTGAGTCTCCAGCAGCTGCACACAATGGAGAATATAAAGAGGCAGACGGGGCCTCTGTGGCATTTCTACCTGCATGAAAGCGTTGTGTGGCTGCACAAAAAGAGACATTTTTTAGCGCTAAGTAAAGTGGCAGCGTGTCTCGACACCCCTCCCTGTCTGTCAGGCCTGTGATAATGTGACGGTGGCCGTCCAGCAGTGTGCTCTATTCACAGCTCAAAGCTTCCTTTTCAAACCGGCCACAATGGAATAAACACAGTGCCGCATGTGGGGTCTGCTGACTGTTTGAGTGGATTGTCCTCTTTAAAATGTCCTTTTGTCCGACCCAGGATGCACTGCGGCACCGGGCTTGTCTGGAGGTTTTAGCAAGTGGTCAAATTTGTAAGAACTACAGATGTTTTTTCAAGGCGGTCAGCGTGTTATGAGAATCAACCTGCAGAGACTCGAACCTTTCAAACCTGAAAACACGTTTGAACTTTAAAAAATGTGAGGCAGAAGATAAACGCATGTGAAGAATCCAACATGTCCTCCAAGCCAAACAACCGAATGCATCGTCTGTCATGTCCTCCCTGTGAAATACTGAAGAACAGAGTGTTCAAATATTCTGAGCCCAGATGTTTTCACGTCCTGTTTTATGGTCTCAAACTTGCCGAACGAGACACAAGAATCTCTGCATGAACATCATGTTTGATTCATAAACTTTTGACACTTCAGGATGTGTTTTTTATTTTTAGCTTATATTCATGATATTTTGTGTATTTCTGTACATTTTGGTGACATGATGTTTTCAGTAGTTTGTTGTGCTGAATGTTCTGTCTGCCCTGCACCAAGAAGCCACCAAAAATCATATGTTGCTTCTATAAAAGACAACAAACTTCTCACCTTCAAATATTTTGGAAAAGAAAAATTTGAATGAATCTGACAGAAGTTCTTGATTTGTTTAAACACACAAGTCAAATCTGTGCATGGAAACGTCTGTTAGCCGAAACAACAGTTTACAAATTTACCTGTAAAATGAGCATGTGATCCTTCAACTGATCTGAAAGCAGCAAAGACTATGAGGTCTATTTATCTCCAGGTTTGGGAATCATTTTGTTGTAGTCCATTTTCAAAAATCTCATTTTTGTTAACCACAAAGCTCTTCCAGTAATCATTTTTTAGATTGATTTCTTTCATTTTCCTTTGCTATGTTTCTTCCAAGGTTGTTTATTTGGAACATATTTTTCTTTCCCATGCCTCCCTGTCAGTCTCAGTCAGGTTCAGGTATCTGAATGTCTTTAACTGATCAGATATCAGCTCCGTCCCTCTCCTGATATCATCCCTACAGCCTATCTGAGCCTCATCAGTTAACAGCAGCTTATTGCCTTGCATTAGATAAAATTGTCAGTAGTCAGCTGTATGAGCGTCTTTATTAGCTTCTCGCGTGCTTGTTGTGCTGTTTTACGTTGCTCATCCTTTTGAATTTATGCTGTTTTTTTTTATGTGCTGTTGTTAAACAGATTTACCGTGAAAGAGGCTAAACAGAGCGTCTCAAATGTGACAGCTGGGGGAAAAAAAACCGGCTCCGACTGACAGAGAGACTCCATTTTGGAGAATTAAATCAGTTAAATGGCTGTGGGAGAGCAGAGAGAGAAGCTGGACGTGTGCGGCGGGCTGAAGAGCTCTCAGGACGACGCCTCACTTTCTCCTGCCAAGGCTGAATCTTTTTTTCTTTCTCTTTGCTTTATTGGTGAAGCTCTGACCCGTCGCTCTCCCTTTGTCATTTTTCAAAGTCGATTTTCTCTCTTAAGTGTTCTGCTCTCTCTCAGTTCTCAGCTTTTTCATTCCTCTTTTTTTTTTTTTATTTTGGTCAAATCACTTTCGGCTCTTCTTCTTGGACCCACTTTGACTTTCATCTCATTTTTCTCAATCACTCTTCAGAAGGCAGACGGGCTGAGTTATAATGTTCGCTCTGGATCCCACAGTGTCCACGCAGAGGAGTCATTACTTCAGCCTATTAGCAGAGTTTTAACGTACAGTGTGAAGTCACATTTATCCCATTTTTCTTTATTCCGAATCACAGGCAGTGGGAGTTCGTTATGGCAGAAATCCTGCTGTGTGTTTGCTGAAATCAGGCGGAGCCATGAGACGTGACTGCAAAGAGCTCGACCTCCGCTCAGGGTCAAAGACGTGTGTGAAGTTAACGCTCCTCCCGGTGTGAAATCCCCGAAAAACACAAAACAACGACCAAAAATGTGAGGCCCATTATCAGGGTTTCTGTTCAGTCTGCAGGCTACAACCAGAATTATCGTTGTGCTAGTAATCATGGCAGTAAGTAGGCAGCAGTAAAAGAAGTAGCAACAAAAATACTTAAAGTAATGCAATAACCTGGTTGGGACTTTTACTGCATTACTAAGCAATAGTTAATGCAGTAATAGAAGTAGAGGCAGGAGAAGTAACTACAGAGTTACTGGTAAAACTGGCAGCATAAGCAATACTAGCAATGCTAGTATAAATATCAGGTAACAACAACAGATCAACCGGACTAACAGCAACATTAGCGACAAATCCAGCTGTGGAAACAAAAACCATGAGAGCTGCACCATAAGAGTAACAGTAGTAGTAGATGTGGCAGTAGGAACATTTGTCTAATTACAGTTTAAGAAGGTAACAGTATGATATTAGTAGTAGTAAAAGCAGTTTTAGTAGTTTTAGTAGTAATCTTAGCAGCATTGGTGGCAGCAGTAGTTTAAGGTTGACAAACAGAGTGAGACGAGTCCAGCAGGAACAAATACATCTCTAATATTTAGCTGCATGTTATTTGCACTTGAAGAGTAAAATGTAAAGGTGCAAATTAGACACGTTAACTATAAAATGTGCAAGTGATCTCAGAGTTTTTCAGGATTACAGCAGAGATGCAGACAGGAGGAAACATTATGACATGAAACAAACGTTTCCCCTTTCTGTCTGTTTATGTCCCCAATATGAGCATCAGCAGCAGCAGCAGCAGTATAAGGATCAATAGAAGTATAAGCATCTGTATCAATAGAAGTATAAGTATCAATAGAAGTATCAGTATCAATAGAAGTATAAGTATCAATAGAAGTATAAGGATCAATAGAAGTATAAGTATCAATAGAAGTATAAGTATCAATAGAAGTATCAGTGTAAGTATCAATAGAAGTATCTGTCTCAGCATCAGTAGCTCATCAGTGTCACACACACTGTGACTCCTCACTGACTCGTCTCATTCATCTCCAGCCTCCATGTCAAATTAGCAGGAGTGGGAAACAGGAAGTTCATTCAACTGCTTCCTCTCATGTGTGACCACAACTACAATGCACCTTCCCTCCCCTGCAGACCCCCACCTGACACGCCTCCCCCTCAACAACACACTCCCTCACACACACTGTTTCTCATTCACTGCCTGTTGATGCCCACTGAAGCTGAGCTGCACAGAAAGTGAAATCAGACAAAAAGTCGATCCGTGCAGCGCGTCGTGACCTTGCCGACGCCATTCACTGACAGACGACAGAGTCCGGAGGTGTGACTGGAGCTGACCCGGCTGCAGCAGCGGCGGCGGTGGTGGTGGCGGTACGTCTCATACTTCCCTTTGTTTGTCTTTCCTCTCTTCCTCTGTGATTCGCTCACACACACACACACACACACACCGCCGTCTGCGCTGGCCCTCCCTGTGTGTGTGTGTGTGTGTGTGTGTGTGTGTGTGAGATCTCTGAGTTCAACCGTCTCACATGTTGGTTTGAAAAGAAAAGAGGAAATTTAGAAAAAAAGCCTTTTCGTGACGAAGTGAAAAAGGAGGAAATATAAAAGTTTTGGAGGGCTGCCTTGGCAGAGGTCGCCGTGCCAATCTGTGCCAGCCCAATCCTTTTAACGAGAACGCCTCCTCTTCAGCTCCTCTGTTCTCTAAAGTGTGTAGGCCAGAGGAGATCCCGCTGTGTGTGTGTGTGTTCGTAGGTTAACACGGTGACTCATCCTTCACATTAACACTTGAGGATCCGAGGAAACGGTGACTGACTCAGAGGATAATGGCTCCGGTCTTATTGATTAACGGTGAGTTGATGCAGCAGATATTTGATTATAAAGTCAGACGACAGGTTAAAACGGGGCGAGTTTATCGATTCTGTTTCTAAAAACAGTCACACAAAGACCATGTTGGTTCAGGAAACACTGCCAGTATATTTATGAAGATATGAACTTGTACTATTCTGCAGAAACGCTCTCTCTCTCTACAGTATTAAATCATTGCAATTTACAGGCTGCAGGAAACATGTCCAACACTTGCAGCAGAAAACTGCAAAACTGCTATATTAAGCATGAATCACACTCATTTATTTATACACACACATTCACAGATCAGTGTGAGGAACCAGGATCATTACAAACAGTTAAAATCCAAAAAGCTCTTTGTTAAAAAGGAATCAAACTGGAGTGAAAGGCCAGAAAATTTAAAGAAATCCTGATGCGCAGACTGTCTGCCAGAGTCACTGATCTCTATGAGTGTGTGTGTGTGTGTGTGTGTGTGTGTGTGTAAGCGTGGGGATGGCGGACATGTTTCGTGCTTTAATGAGCTCTGTATGGACATTAGCATGAGAAGCAGAACGGAGCGTCCAAACAAACTCAGCGGTCGGTCGAGTGAGCCCACAATTAGGTCAGCCACAGAGGAGAAAATAGCTGCTGTATCGCTGCTGGATTCGTTTCAATTCCAGGCAGGGTTGAGCCACTTCACACACACACACACACACACACACACACACACGCATACATACACAAAGAGAGAAGCAGCAAACTGCATAACAGAATAATACGACATCTTCAGATGCCCTAATGACAGTGATGAATGGCGAAGGTTGCAGCCACTGTTGCTGAGGAAAAAGCTCCTCTCTTTCTTTTATTCTATGGATGGATTTTTACTGTGAGAGGGCACGAGTAATGACACACACACACACACACACACACACACAGACACACACGCAAAACACTAACACACACACAGCCGAGTAAACAAACAACTGTGAGCCACCAGATCGACAAAAATGCAGCTTTAAATGTACAACTGTGGAAAAAAATGCATGTCCAGTAACTGACTGAGTGCTAACGAGAGGTCAGCTGACTAATCAATCAGTCGTTATGGCAACCTGGCGATCTCCACCTGTTCGCCCAACAGGAGGATCTGATTGGTTCTGATGAAGACAAATCAACTCAGACCAGACCAATCGCTGCCAGAACAAACTGCAAATAGGAAATTGACTTCCTGTCAGAACGGTGAGAAATCTGAGGATTCGACTACACACACACACACACACACACACAGACATACACACACACACACACAGACACACACAGACACACACACACACACACACAGACACACACACACACAGTCTATACACTCACATAAATAAAAGTAGAGGAACTCACAAGCAAACACGGACATGAATCTGAACATGTACGTGCCAGCACACACAGAAAGCTATATATCTGAACTAACACACACACACACA
>JAPZDY010000026.1:24752325-24765163 GCA_029783645.1 Ctenochaetus hawaiiensis | reverse complement strand
CATGAATCTGAACATGTACGTGCCAGCACACACAGAGAGCTATATATCTGAACTAACACACACACACACACACACACACACACACACACACACACACACACAAACACACAAACACAAACACACACACTGTGGTTTTCCTTGTGATGTTTTCAGGTGACTCATGACTTCCTTTCCTTGAGGAATGTCACTACACACATGCATACACACACACACATGTGCACACACACACACAAAGCAGATTTAAACTACACACACATATCACACACAGGACACTGTGAGCTTTAAATCAGAGTTGAGCAGCTTTGAGTTCATTTTCATGTTGGACTGAAAACAAAATACGAAACATTACGAAACATTTTTTTCAGAAAACTGAAGGAACGTTTATGTAGAACTTTTGTTTTCAGGGGAACTTTTTTTTCCAATCATAATAATTTACCTTTTAAATGATTTATAAAAGGATTTGGGGGAATGAAATCCGCAGAGGATCAGCACCTGATCACAGAAAATTCAACAACACAAATATCTTGATTACAAATGATTTAACTATTAAAAGATGCACAAAGATGCTCACATCTAATTACATCATTATTATACTGTTCTACCATCCTGTGAACACAACTTTATCACTGCATTTATAAGACTTAAGGATCCTGTTCATGCTGTTATTATTATTAATTGTCAGTAAAATTACCAGCAAGAACCTGAACTTCTCTTCCGTAATGCACAAACACAAACAAAAAGCTTTCTATAAAAAACTGTGGAGGAGCCTCAAACTATGACCAGAACTTAGAAATTACAAAGTCAGCTGACTAGCGAGAGAGAGAGAGAGGGGGAGAGAGAGAGAGAGGGGGAGAGAGAGGGGAGGAAAGGCACTTCTGGCAGGACAGCTGTGGTTGGTCGACATAGTCTGTCCTCCCTCTCTCAGTTTCTCTCCAGAGACGCTGGTGAAAGAGACTGATGTCAGTGAGGCTCGACCATGGATAACGAGCTTAATGAGCTCCATCTATGAACAACCAATTAACAGCCCGGACAGAAACATGAGGATGCAGGGGAAGAAGGGGAAAGGGGAAAGGAGAGAAAGAGAAGGAGGTAGGAAACAACAGAGGAGCAGAAACAAAACACAAGGTAAAGGAAGGAGAGGAGGAAAGGAAAGAGGAGGCCAGAAGAGGAAAAGAGAAAAAGTCGTTGAGTTCTGACTTTGTCGTCCTCTGGGGGAGGAAACGTTGTTCTGCTGCAGGGGAGGTGACCATGACATCAGGGACAAACTCTCTCTGTGTGTGTGTGTGTGTGTGTGTGTGTGTGTCATTGTTTAAGTGTGTGTGTTGCCCCTGGCTCTGTCCTTGTCTCTCACAGTGACTTCTGACCTTTGACCTCTGGTCCTCAGTGATGCTGCAGCCTGCCAGCAAAATGACGGATGTTCCTGCAGCCAACCAGCTCCGACACCACAGAGAGAGTGTGTGTGTGCGTGTGTGTGTGTGTGTCAGGTGAGTGTACAAACTTGTGTGTTACGTTAGCCATCGTATATCTAGAACTGTTCATGTACTGATCAGGTATCTGCTCCCTGAAGGATGAAAAGCTTTGATTCAAACAAACTTCTAACTTTATTTTTTCACCATCGCAAAGAAAAACTTGACTTTTTCACTCTGAAGCTTTTAAACAAATAACTTTTTGATAAGTAAAGGCCCGTCTCACTGCTGCGAGCGGAGTTTAACACCATACTGAAACTTTAAGTCCATTCTTGTTCTCATCATCAGGCGACCTGACAGTGAAACATGAATGAAAAAGAAAAAAACAGGACACACATTTAAAAACCAGACGCCTGCAGTCCACATTTCTGTCTGTAAACATGTGAATGACACCAACCTGAACTGAGCAAGAATGTGCCTCACTGCTTTTCATAGCAGAGGAAGAGGTGTGTAATTTCTTTCTGTCTGACTGTCACAAGTTTTGCTTTAAGGCTCCAAGAATAGAAAACTTTATTAGTCATCAGACTGAAAACAAGAGGCAACATTCAGTGAAAAGACACTGATTCATTCAATCTGAGCAAAGAATCTGGAGGGAAACTAAGAGATTATAAAACAATGAAACTGAAATGTTGAGAAAACTAAACTCTTACTGTTCTGTGTGTCGTTGAACTTCACTTTATTCAGGTCAAACAGTTTGTCGTCAGTTATTTTTGTGCTTTTTTTGGCTTTAAACTGCACAGAAATGAGACACGACGTCACAACAACAGGCAGGATGGAGATGAAAGTCGATCAGCTGGTGAATCAGGTCAGTTTGTTCAGTTTAAAGACTGAAAGTCGACCGATGTGATGCCCATTTCTCACCCAGTGCATGCTGGGAGAAGATTCTTTCCCCTGAAATCCCGAACAGGATGAGCGGTTTCGACGAGGATGGATGGACGGACAGACGAGTGTCATATGTTCAGCAGATCTGAGCTTCTGTAATTTCTCACTACAAACGAACCGCAGCAGAGATTCCCAGCTGTGTGTGTGTGTGTGTGTGTGTTTAATGTGTGTGTGTGCATGTGTGTGTGATGGTGGGGTTTCATTTTCAGGGTCAGCAGCCAAATCTCTGACAGATGGTCTGATCCAGGATGAGCCCAGCGCCTCCTGCTGGCAGACGAGCTGCGAGAAGCAAAACAAAAAGTCTGGACTCAAACGAGGGAAACGCTGCTGCTCCTCCTTCATCCTCCTTTAACTCCTCCCAACTCCTCCTCTTCCTCATTTCCTTTGATTCCCTC
Source organism: Ctenochaetus hawaiiensis (assembly GCA_029783645.1). Lineage (NCBI taxonomy): Eukaryota > Metazoa > Chordata > Actinopteri > Acanthuriformes > Acanthuridae > Ctenochaetus > Ctenochaetus hawaiiensis. The sequence goes on along the minus strand of JAPZDY010000026.1, from coordinate 24,762,420 downwards.
TCTTCTTGACTCTCCTCTTCCTTCACCTCTTGCTTTTCCTTCATCATCCACTTCCTTCTATCCCTCCTTTTCACCTCCTTCTCCTCTCCATCTTTTGTTTACTTCCCTTTCCGACTCTGCTTTTCTCCTTTTCTACCTCCTTTCTCTGCTTCCTGTCCTCATTTCCACATCCTTTTCATCCTTCATCCTTTTCCTCTCATAATCCTTCTTCTTTTCAAACTTCTTCTTTTCTTTCTGGCATCTTTCTTTTTTCTTCCTCCTTCTCCTCAGTGTTTCTGCTTCCCTCATGATTTGTCCTTGTATTCTTCTTTGATTCTCCTTTTCCTCGTTATGACTCACCCCTTTTCGTCTTCTGTTTCTCATCTTTCTCCTCTTTAATTCCTCCCAATTATCACTGTTATGCACCTTCTTCTTCTTCATCATCATTGTTTTGACCTTCCTTTTCTCCTTCCTCCTCTACTTTTCTCAGTTTCTTTCTTCAGGACTCTTCTCTCTACCCTCCCTTTTCTTCTTCTCTCATTCTCCTAATGCTAACTTCCTTCTCTTCTTACTTAACCTCACCTTCATTAACCTTCTCCTCCTCCTTTGTCTTCACCTCTCTTTTCATCTTCATTATCATCCATCTCCTTCCTCCTGTCTCCTTCCGACTCTTCCTCTTCTATCTCCTCTGCTTCCTTCTTTTAGAGATTTTCTGACTCACTCTCTCATTCCCTCAGATCCTTCTTCCTTTCTCCCCCTCTCTCTCTTTTCCACTCGTTTCCTCCGGGACCTCCTGTCCTACCGACCTGAAGCTCTCTGCAGGTCCAGAGGATTTTCTGGAGCCGAGGCCGTGAAAGCAGCGGCCTTCAGCTGGAGCATCGCTGAGCGCGCTCAGAATCACCAAACACCTCACTGTTGTCCAGGCGTTAACATGCAGCTTGTGTGTTCTGACTGCTGGAGTCCTGCAGCCGGTCAGGAGTCGAGAGCTGGACGTGAACTCTGCAGGGACGGCTCGTGTTTTTCAGTCCTGCATGTTTCTCACAACTACACCGCAGAAAACAACATGCATCTGAGAAGTCACGCTGTTGTAGCAGCTGAAAGATGCTGAGGGCGTCTTTAAATCACACATCACACCATCACTTATGGCCGTAATGTTCCCACTTCCTCGTACTTTTAGCTGCAGTGCAGCTTCAGCTGAGCTCTGCTGCAAAGCTAACCCGCTCTCAGCTCTCCTGCTTTTTATATCCTAAAATCTAAAAACCTCTGTGGCCTCCAAAGTTTAGTTTGTGATGCTTGTAATCAGAGCAGCACGCCGAGGTGCGAACAAGCCGCTCCAGTAACTGCTGAACAACACCTGTGCTGATGTTTAATAATGCTAACTGTCCAGCTGTGAGCAGCTTCTCCAATTGTCTTGAGAAGCTCTCAAGAAATCTGCACACAGAAGACGTCTGTAACTCTTTAACTCCCCATGCTTAGTTTTTAATGCAGGCTTTTAGTTATCAATGCGTGGATGTTAAGCCTTCTAAAAAAGTCCTCAGGGCTCCTTAAGAAGCCAACACGCAACTGCTAAGGAGACAATCTGAAGTCTGGAGAGCTTAATTTAAAGTGTAATGATCAGTGGTGTCAGTCAGTGTTTACATCATCATGTCTTCTCATGTTCCTGTTGTGACTTGAAGCAGTAAAGCTAAAGATAAACTTTATTTCTGACCTCTGTCAGTCAGGTTGGAGCAGCACAGCGGCCTGGCCTGATTTACCTGCCTCCGCCTCCTCCTCCTCCTCAACCCCACCCACGTTAATGAAAGACATGTGGTGGAGGCATAATGCTATTGTCTGTCAAATCTGCTTAGGGATCGTGGGGAGCGGCAGGGATCTGGCTGTTGTTGTGTGGGTGGACGGGCAGATCATCTGCCTGGGATGACGGTTTAATCCAATCATAGGGAGCGGATCACAGGAAGCCGATTCACCGTATAGCTGCCGGCCGGCCGGCCTCACCGAGCGAACCTGGATCTGTCTGTGCGACTGTCAGAGCTCCCTGCTGCTGCAAATTCAACAGGACGCCTCATCAGCGGGGCTCATTGTGCCTATTTATGGACGACTGTGATGATGACAGACCGACTCAAAAGCATTTCACACTTTAGCTAACGTCCATTAAAGGACAATTACAGCATTCCACTTTCTGTTTAGTACATTTCCCCTCGCTTTAATGTTATTTCTGACAGTCCCCACATGCTCGCAGCATGATTTAAGATATTTTTAAATCAGTTTAACCAAACCTCTCAGGCTCATTCAGTCCAAATCAGCCTGAAAAAGCAAAGAAGACGACTGCACGTATCTAATTTGGTCTGTAAAGAAAACCCTTGCTTGTGGAGCAGAAGAAGTCATTTGCAAAGGAAAAGAAATATGAAGGTTTTTTGTCTCCAAATGTCGGGAAAAACATCAGATGTCTGTTAATGTGATTGTAAAAATGACTAAATGACAGAGTGTTAGAAAAAGAAGGCAAAAAAATGTTTCATTTCACAAGTAATGTTGGTGCACGCTGCCAAAATATCTTGACGATGAACAATGCCAGTGTTTCAGCATATCAGCCACAGATAATTTCCACTTTCTGTGACTTCTGAACATTTTCCAAATCAGTCCAGATTTCCTCGCTTACAGCCAGTGATTGGTTCATTTCGGCGAAAATCAGGAGCCCATTTCACCAAATTTGCAACATGACATAATTTTGACACCAATCACAGCCAAACCGCTGCGGGAATGAGAAATTTATCTGCAAATGAAAATCATTTGTGAAAACATGTTTTGGATCCGTGTAAACAAAGCTTCCAAACGGCCTGCGTGAAAACGAGCCCAGCCTACAGAGGAACTTCTTTCAGACACATGAACCATCACAGGAACATCATGTCCACTGTTGTTCCTGTCACACTGACAATCCCGTCTCATGATAATGCAGATTTAAGTGCAGATTTAAGTACTTTTTCACTGGAAGTGTAACAGTAATTTCTCAGACAGATGCTACTCTGTGTTTAGGGAGCAAATCTCTGCTCGTCTCTGTTTATCTCTGTGTTCTTTCCGTCTGCAGATGGACCCACCATCCGACCCAGCATGCCAGTGGAAACTGAAACAGCTGGTCGCTGTAGGTCTTTGCAAAAGTTACTCAGACAGAAGGAAATAGTTAATTAGGGACTAGTTTAAGCGGCGGATTAAATCACATTTTGTGCTTGAATGAAAACTTCTGGCAGCAAACCAAGACTGACTCTCAAGCTTCCATTTTACCAGGACAGACTCTGAGTTAACTGAGTCTGAGTGAAACTGCTGAATGACTCGATCAACCAAACCTTATCTTTGTTAGCTCATGCTAAGTGGCTAATGCTAGCTCACTATCTGCACAGTTTATCCTGACCTTTGACCTCCTGACCTCCATCTGCTTATCACTGGACCTCACACGGTGTGAATGAATAAGACAAGAGTATCTGAGGAAAACTCAGAGAAGAAGCTGAAGGTATGCTGGCAAACACACACACACACACACACACACACAGGAGAAGCTATGTGAACTCCTCTGAAGTGAAAGCAGAAATCAATACAACACAGAAACATTTCAAAATTCAATATCCAAGTGTTTCAAGGAGGAGGAATGAGGAGAAGAGGAGGGAGGAAAAGGTGGAGGAAGAGAAAGAATCTATCAATCGGCAGGACTGACGGATAAAAATGGGATGGAAAAGAGTAAACTTTGATGTAAAAACAGCCTATGATATCTCTCTGTCCTTGTAAAGTGATGCTGTGGTGAGTTCGAGCCAAACCCGGCTCGTATTTGGTGAGAGATGCTGCATACTTGCACAGGTAACCAGGCTCTTACAATGCTTTAGACAACATCTACGAGAAAGTCACCAATTCACCGTTTACACCCTTCAAAAGTCAAAAGATGAGTTTATTTATTCTTAGTCGGCCATATTATGATGAAAGATACTTATTTAAGTATCATGCATCAGCACTTGAGTGTCCATTTTTACTATTTATACTGTTAAACTGCCTTTGTAGAGGAACGTTTACTGAACAAAAATAATTTGCAGTCAGCTGCAGAAAATGTATGAAGAAAAATGTTTAATATTCATTGATTCCTTGATTTTATGGTTGATATAGATATTTTTTTTTACACACAGAGGGTGAAAGCAGAGATGTTTGGGGTAATCACAGGAGGATGAAGACTTTGGGGAAAAACAAGAACCGTGTGGATGTGATGGAGCTGCAGAAGCTAATTAAACCCAGCAGGAATGACTTGCTTCGCTTAAAATTTAAATTTTAAAGCACCACGACTCCTTGATTTGTAATCACCATTTAATGAAAATCAGAAATATTTCGTCCAGTAAACAGAATACCGAGCTAGCAGGAGATGTTTTCAGCTGGAAGCTCAGCATCGCTCAATGTGTTGCTCCGTCTTTGTTGGTTTGTTGGCAAGCTGCTCATAACCTGATTAAAATGCGAAATTTTAATATTTAAGAAGTAAAATCAAGCTTACATCTGTTGCTTTTATTTTTTTTCCCAAGTGTGAAACAAAAGACTGTGATTAGTGTTGTTCAAAATGATTTTTCTACAATAAAATCAAATTAAACAAATCACCTAAAAGTGGTCAAAGGCTTCTTAGGGCTTCATTGAGATATTCTGGATCAATTAGTCACAGACCTCATTACCCATCAGTCACTGCTGCTTGTGTCAGGCTGGAAGAGCGGTTAGCATCTGTGATGGCTAACAGTTAGCATTAGAGGAAACAGTCAGGATCACATGATGAGTCTGATATCACCAAATCCAGAGACTAGCAGATGTTTGAGCATGTTTGGGGCAGTTAGCATCTTTTATTTGTGTATGTTGTTTGTTAGCTTGTTAGCTTGTACCCGGCAGCGGCTGACAGCAGTTGTGCTAATGCTAACTCTAACTCATTGAACTGACCGGTCCTTTCTGTGCTGGTGGTTTCAGGTTTATTTGCTTGTGTCTGGCTTGCAAATTTGTGGCGTACCCAGTCCAGGAAGCCTGGGGTTGGTTTGAATTTAAGATTTCAGGGAAGAGCATGGACAGCGCCCCCTTCAGTAGAGGAATGTACAAACACCTCTCTATCAAGAAACTCAGAACAAATACAAATCAGTGAAGGACATTTACTCTGTGAAATGGACGAGTTAAAGACTGAGAAAATACTTTTGGTTTATATAACTGTTTTAACAAATTAACAATTTTCTCTCTTTTTTTTGGCAGAAATGGGCTTCCATACTCATCCCTCGATCCATTCAGAGACAGACAGCGACAAGTTAAAGGGCAATATTGTCTTAAATAATAACGTTAGTCTTTCTGGTTTCAGCCGGACTCTTTTCTTTTCTCGTCTTTTCTTTCCTCTCGTGCAGCAGCCTGTAAGCTGCTTGTAGCACAAATCACATTTTAATTAGCTCGATCCCGGCTAACGACCTCCTCCTCCAGGATTACCTGCCAGCATCCGTCTAATCCCTCCATCCTCCGTCTTTTCTCCCTCCTCCCTTCAAAACCTCCTTACTCCTCCTCCTCCTTTGACCTCCTCTCTCCTCTGTAAGTTTGTTCCTTCATGTTTTTTTTTTGTCTGTGTCAAAAGCAGCTTTTTTCTCATCATGTTTCATTTTTAAAAGTGATGTTTTACATTCTGCATAAATCTGGACAGTTTTATCATTTTTCACTCATATTTCATATCTTTTGTGTGTTTTCACATCGCACACAGTTTTTCTTTCATTTGCTCGGCTGCTGGTTTTTGTCACATTTTAATAAAGCTTCTGTGTATTTTTTCCCCCCCATTTCATTTTTTCTGCTTTTTCGCCCATATATTTCCACATAATGTATCTTGCTGCAATGACTTTCATGTTCTCATCTGTTTTATTGTTATTCATCTCCTGCAGTGTTTTTCTTTTCAGCATCACGTCACTGTTCGCTGCAGTTATGTCGCGGTGGCGATGTTGGGTTGAAACGTGCAAAGATTTGAAGAAGAAAGTGATGCAGAAAATATTTCAGCAGCAGCAGTGAACCTACAACCCTGAATAGACCTGAAGGAAAACTCGTGTCATTTTAAATAAACAAAGTTCAACAGTGACCACATCAACACTGTGAACAAAAATCAACAAACCCATGATTATCTGACCTGCCCTTCAGATTTACAGCACATCTATTAGCCTTGGACACTGAAAGTCTTTGCTTTAATAACGTGAAAGGTCAGACCACACAGAAAGCTCTGCTGCAGCATCAGAAGATGAAGTGAATCTGTGGCTTTTTATTTCTTTACTAAAAGATAAAAAGATGTTACATTCAAATATTCAAACTATTCAGACTGAAGATGCAGCATCTTTATGGCTGTACTGTTAAATCTATTGGAAATATTCAGGCTTTTAATGCATCAGTTTAGACACATTCCTCAAAACTTCAGGCATGAAACAAAGTTCTGAGAGTTTTTAATAAAGTTTGGACAAACGCTCTAAGTGTCTAAAGGTGGCGACACTGTGGGGTTTGGCGGTGTTATTGAGGTTTTATGCAACAAAAGGAAGCACAAAACATTTGTTGTGTTGATGTTGACTTGAAGAGGAGGTTCCTCCTCCTCCTCCTCCTCCTCCTGCTCCTCCTCCTCCTGCTGTGTTGGAAGCAAGGCAGGAAAACCTTATTAACTTAGGAAGGATCACTTCGTTAATACCTGGCAAATAAGTGGATTAGCAGGGGGTCACTCTGGATTAGCCATCAGTTTTTTGTTCATCTGACGTCGACCCTCCTCGAAACCCCGTAATCTCGTCTAAATCCTGTAAAGCAAAAGCTCGGGGCCAAGTGGGGCCCAGACATCGTCTCGCTGTCAACTTCCTGGACGAAGCAGAGGGGGCGGGGCCTTCTGCCCGGTCTGTCACGGATCTTTATTCTCGTTTGTTTACCTCCATCGCTTCTCTTCACTCTGACCTCCCTCCTCCACCTCCATCCCTGTGCTCTTTGTCTGCTCTCGTCTCCCTCCCTCGCCTCACAATGCCTCGGCAACATCAAAGCTTGTGTTGCCGTGACAACAGTCCTGACTAAACCCCATCCAGACCTCCTTTCCCGCCGCCCTCCATTCAGACCGGCTTCCCTAATTGGCTGGATTGGCCGGTGGACTCCGAGGACAGGGTGGCTCCCCCCGCCAGCTGCACAGAGAGGTTACCTGGCAGATGAATATGAATAAGGGGCTCACATCTCCCCTCTTTCATCGCCGCTTCGCTTCAGTTCACGGGTTGAGCGAGAGCGATGTGAGGCAGGATAATTGGCAGGCTCGGGGTGGAAGGATGTGGCATGACTTCACACCCGTCAGAGGAAATTGATGGTGGACCCCGGTGAGAGGCGGGCAGAGAGGTTCAGGTCACGCCGTGTGGTCAAACACCGCCTCAGATAGATGAAGGCCGCGTGACATCACAGGAAGGACCAGAACAGAGAGAATCTTCTGGTGTGAATCTTGTACAGGATGTGCAGAGCAGACAGATGTTGCATAATGATATAAAAGAGAGGAGCAATTTCAGGTGATGTTTGAGCCACAGGTGCTGCACGGAGTCAGGTGCTTTATACAATTAACCTCTAGAGGAAGAGTTTTAGATTTTACTCTTTGGACAAAAACTGCTGCCTAAAAAAGTAAAAAGATAAAAGAATTCTACAAATTTTAAATCTAAAAGCTGCCGACATTAAAACTTTAGTCTTGTACCTGTTGACGTGTTTGTTTCTTATCAGTTTTGCAGGAAAAGTTTCTTGTATAGAAGCAATAAAATGTCGCAGCGTGAACCAGTCAGCCCTGTGTTAGAGTGTTATAAATAAAATGTTGTGCATTCCGGTATAATTCTGGAACATAAGCTGCCAAAAAACTAAATAAAAGCAAGAAAAAACTTATCTCATTCTGAACAACACCTCATCTCTGCGACTCTGGAGATGCAGCAAATTGCTCTAATTAGCGTTCACAGTTTCAGTATGTGGAGAAATTCAAAGCTTGACAGACCTGCCGTGTCTCGTTACCGTCGCCACACTTTGATTGGACGATAGTTGTTCAGGGGCAGGATGTAGCAAACACTCAGCTGCGTGACGGATGATGCCTGACGAGGTGTGTGTTCTGTGATTATCGCGGCTGACCTGCGTGTTCGGATTCTTGCAAACATCACACAGGTTTAAAATGATCTCACTTTTGTATTAGTTTCACATCAACCCAAAACTCATCGGCTTCATTGCTTCAGTCTAACCTCTTGTTACTCGTTATTTTATTGCCGCGCGGAGAAGCATCTCTGGCCTTGAAGCTCTTTTCACTCCAACAAACGATCCATCTTCACCATCATATAAAAGCATTGATTTGTTAACCTCTTCACCCTTATTCATTCCCTGGAGTCTCCATCAATACAAACTCATGTTATGTGGCCAAGCATTCATCAAACCCACACAACTTTATTTTAACTCAATTGGAAATCCCAACGCTTCCATAAAGATAAATAATAAAGATAAATAAATGTAAGTTTGCGGCAGAACTTTGGGGAACTGTACACAAAATGATGACGACAAATAGAATATTTCTATGAAAGAAAAAAAGCCACTGACATGATTTTTTTAACTCAAACCATCATGTTTCTAAGAGAGGAGCCACAACAAAAAGATGAACAATGGGTATGAAAAAACTGTCACCAGGAAGTTGAGAAACTTACAATAAAAGTCAGGTTTCAAAGCTGAATCAGACACCGCATGTCTTGATAAAATGACAGTTTTTTAAAGTGCAGTTTGCAGCCTCTGAGATGTCTGCAGCAGCTGTTTGTGCTCCAGAAGTTATTGTTTTGAAGATCTCCAGTAAAGAAAAGCAGCATATGACTATAATTTACAGTAGGGCTGCACAATTACGGCTGTGCGGCGGTAGCCGTTTCACAGCTGGGAGAGCGAGTGAAGTTGGTGTTTATCTGGGAGAAAATAACTCTTATGTAAATCTGCCGAAAGGGAGGATTCCTCTCCTGCTGTCGTCTCTCTGTTTGGGAGAAAAGACATGTGAAGGTTTTGAGTTTTAGCTTCAGGAGTCTCTGCAGCGCTGGGACACAAAAAAACAGCTGCATTCTGCTGTAATAGCCCCGATTTCAACTTGAACGCCGCTGAACCTTTTTTCAGTTAACAAAAAGTGCCAGTTCTTCCACCCAAATTACACTTAAGTGTGCCACTTAAATGAAAATACCCTCTAGAAACTAACCGGGTCCTGCCCTGCTGCAGCGCCGCAGCAGCAGTTAGTGCTAATTCTGCTAATTCAGAGCAACTGGTAGCATTCATCAATCAGCAGCATGTTGAGCGACAGGTCAGGAAATGCTTGACTACGTCCCTGGTTCCATCATTAATGAGAAACAATATCGGTTTAGGAAAGCGGGTCCACTCTGTGATTTGTGCCTAAGCTGCTCATTAATTACTGAGAGCATTAATCTGCGGGGCTTAATAGGCGATCAAGAGGCTGTAACGTGAAGCAGCAGCATGTGACCGGCACACACCTTAAGCCTCTGTTAATCTAGCAGCCGAGAAGCCGCCTCCGCCCAGTTTAATTCAGACGGAGAAGTTTTCAGTTAAGAGATTAATTGAGTGAATGACGGAACGAGTTCGGGACAGAGAGCCGAGAGAGTAACTGAGTACATACAGAGTACTGAGCCAGCGAGGAGGACAGGAAGTGTTACAGGTGTGATTCGGATCATGTTCAGAAACAAATGCATGTGTGTTTCTGATGTGCACATGATTTTATAATCCTAAACATGAGAGTGTTTATGTTTACTTCAAGTTTTTATCTCAAGACTGACACATATGGACACAACATTCGTGTGTTTTAGTTACTGTCCTTTAGTTTGTTTTGCGTCAAAGTTACGTAAGTTGTCTGATAATTGAATGTATAAAAATAAAACCATAAGATAAATATGGGATAACGTTCCACAACGGGCTTAAATTTGATAACCAAATTAGTTCTGTTGTTAGAACAAGCTTTTTTCAGCTCCGTCTCCTGGCCAAAGTGAAGCCATTTCTCAGTCGGCATGACCTCGAGAAGGCAATCCATGCTTTCATTAGCTCAAGACTGGACTACTGTAATGCTCTCTACGTTGGCCTCAGCCAGTC
>JAPZDY010000026.1:24653194-24671951 GCA_029783645.1 Ctenochaetus hawaiiensis | reverse complement strand
AAAGCTGCCGCGAATTCAGGCATTTTAGGCCGCAACAATCTTGAAAAACGCCCGTGAAATCCTGGAGGGACTGGTAACGAGGACAGAAACACAAAGAAACTTTACTGTCAGACTGTTTAACTGTTTGGTGTTGAATTTAACTTTTTACAGTTGTAAGTTTGTTAAATGTAAAGTGCATGTTGGATGTAGTTCACTTCTCCCCGCTGGCTGTTTGTTTGGCGGCTTGTGTCACAACCTGAGATGTGTGTCCATGTTTGTAGATGAGGCGGAGACCCGAAAGCTGACGAGACTCTTTTGTTCAGTGTAACTGTTGCTCTAACTAAACGGGGTCATCGGTGTTTTAATGCAAACACAGAGTTGGTTAATGCACATTAAATGGCTGCAGTCATGCAACAGAATTTATGAAACGGACATTTTTTTTGCACTTTGGGATCAGATTTGATTTGAAAGTTGAGCACACGTCGTCAAAGAAACGGACAGATGTTTCTCTTGTTTACAGATGAACCTTCAGACACACAAAAAGTTCTATTGTCACGTCTGTGAACCTCCTGCTGCACCTGCCTTCGTTCAGGACCTCCTGCTACACCTGAGGGTCATGTGATCAGACGGAGCATGCTAAGTGAGGACACAGGTGTTTACACGAAAACAGAGATTAACGTCTTTTTGAATCATGTCAGTAAACTTAAACAGAAGCATTTTTCTGTCTGACCAAGTTCTGACCTTGTAGCATCAGCAGGACAAGGTAAGCTGTACCTGTCTGTCTCACTCCGTCTATGGTATACACACACACCTACACACACACACACACCTACACACACACACACACATAGAAAAGGCCGAGAGGATTATGTTGTGCTGAGTGATGCCTTGTTCAGGAATGTGTGTGTTTAAGGAGGAAAAATGTGGGTCTTGTGGGTGTGTGTGCATGTGTTACAAAGACCCCTTTGTGACCAGCTACTCCCCCCTCCCACACACACACACACACACTTCTAACGTCGACACTGGAGATACCAGGAGATGTATATCCATCTCTTTATCATACCTGGGTACCTGTTCTGACCTGTGAGAACAAACACAGTCTGACTCGAGTATGAAACTACTCCAGCAGTACTCTAACTACTCTGAAACTGCCACAACTGCTGCTATTTTTTCATCCATTCATCAAATTTAACTGTGCCGTAATGGGCAGAACTGGAAAATCAAATTAATTTCACCGACCAAACAAAAACAAATACTGAATACTTGAAGTAATTTGATAACTACTCTGAACCATCGTCCAAATCAGTGAGTCAAATCTATTGCTGCACATTCCAGAAGTAGTTTCCTCTGCACGTAAGAAGTCATGAAAATGCTTCTGAAATGTTTCTTTAGAAAAATCGCTGCTGCAAGAAGCTTCAAACTGGTCCTCAGTCCTACAGCAGAAACCTGGACGAACAGTGTGAAATCAGAGTAGCTGCTACTCTTTCTGTCCTGATGTCGTTAGTTACTTGGAGGACCTGCACCTCCTCTCTGCTCACCAACAGGTTTCATCTGACTGCATACATTTACGGGAGCAAGTACAGGAAATGTATTTAAATTAAGGCCGATCTGATCCTCATTATATAAAATTAACAGACGTTTCCACCAGTAACTGTACTGCTGAGTATTTGTACTTTACACCTTCCTCTCTGGCTCTGACTGATGACAGACACTCAGTCCCTGCCTGTCGACATTTTTAGCCACTGAAGTGAAATTACTGTAATTTTCCGGGGAGAAAAAGCTTCTAGCGGCCCGGCTAATGGTCACCATTACATTTTCTTTTCCTGACAGCGAGCCGGACCGCAGAGAGACAGGAAGTCCTCTATCCGTCAAACTGCACATGTTCTGGATTGAAAACACCTGTTTGAAATAAGTAATCATTTAATGGACTGTAACTGTAGCCGAACTAACCAATTATGAGTGTTTAGTACGAACATTAGCAGGTCCAGTGAAATGGAAAACGCCTTCTCTGTGGCGTAAAAGTATGTGTGTGTTATTTTACTTGGTGCTTATAATTTAATCCAAGCGGTTGGCATGAACAGAAGTGAAGTTTCCAAGACGGCAGTTGATGGTCTGATAATTCTTGTGGCATGAGGGTATTTTCACTCCTTTTTTTTATTTCAGGCGAAAGGTCTGAATCTTTTCGGCATGTGTTTCCTTTGACTGAAACAACGTGAGCCTGTGACCACCCATCACAAAAGCACGAAGTATGACAGAGTTATAGTAAAATAATATTATTAAACCGTAAGTTGTGAACAAGAGACTGATTTTTCCTCTTCACTTTGTGTCACCTGAAGGATTCATGCAGCTTAAGGATCCAGTATTTCAGATCTCAGACCAATTTAATCCAATAGTTGTCAGGATATTTTAGTTTGATCCATAGTTTAAAGCCTTTAGATCTTGGCAGAGCTAATGCTAACCTCCTTACAGCTTTGTGAGTTTTTCCTCAGCTGTTGACTCGCAGAGCAAAAATTCTCAGAAACTGTATCTGTGCTGATTGTGTGTAACAGATTATGAATCAAACTCAGGAAACAACAGATAGGAAAAAATGCAGATTTGGATGAAGAGGTGGTTGTGAAAACAGGCCACGGCGTCCTGTTCTCCTTCGGCTGTTGGGCGCCGTGATATGAGAGCGAGGCTGCAGGCGCGGTGACACGACGGCTCAGAACAAAGTAGATCCTCTGCATGAAGATGAAAGTTGTAGGAGTTTGTGGCTTGATATGTTTTCCTCCCCTGGTCTGGAGGTCTGTGGATGCTCAAAGCTCATAATCATACATCAGAATCTCTATCGATGCCAGTTTGTGTTTAAAAATCTGGACTGAAAGAATTTTAATGTCTGGAATTCTGTTTCGTAACGTTTGACCTCTCTATCATTGTTTACATAGAGATATGTAACTCAGACTGTTGTAATCCATGAAATCATAGTCAGAAAGTGGGAATAAACACTGAGCTCAGGCAACACACACACACACACACACACACACTCTTCATCTCTCTTCATTCAAAGGGCAGAGCTTTCCATAGAAGCAGGGGGAGATGAGAAAGATGGAGGAGGCAGAGGGGGTCAGCACTATGAGTCAGCACACAGACACACACATTCAACACACACACACACACACACACACACAGGTCGTTGTGTTACCATAGAGACAGCCCAGTTGGCCAGCGTAAAAAGCAGGAAGGACGTTGCCGGACTGTTAATGTGGAGTCCAGACGGGGGAGGAGTCAGAGAGACCTCATTAACCTTTGACCTCCTCACTCTCAGCTGCTAATAACTGTTTCTGAGTGATATTTGACCTTTGACCCGGTGGGCTGGGCACCTGCTCGCTGTTGTTTTGATCTCTGTCCTCTGTGCTGTTTGCTGAAAGTCCAAAGGTGTGTGTGTGTGTGTGGACCACATGCCAACAGGTAGGCAGCTGTAAACTTAAAGTGACAGACAACATGACTCGTGCTCATGGGACGAGAAGAGAAAATGTATTGTTTTCAATGGTAGGAAGTAAAATTTTACACTTACTCAATTACTCTATTGGAGCATTCAGAGGTAACTGTACTTAAATATCACCTTGTCATGGTACTTTATCATTTTGGACACCTCTCCCAGTTTCAGAGGCAAAGACTGCACCTTTAACTCCTTTACTCTTTATAGTCAACAGTCAAAATTAGTGTTTGTCTGTGCCGAGATGACGTTGAGCTGTTATATTTTTGTATATTTTTGTACATACATGTTTTTTAAATGTGGATTTTTGGAACATATGGTGTGTCTTGACATTCTTTCTATTTAAGTTGCGAGTGGAAAAAAACAATCAGTCCTGTGAAAGTGCAACACATACATTTTCTCCTCTGTTGTGTGAAGGATGGTAATGAAAATGGAATACTGTACCTCTATCTGCAGCTTTAACACCACCCACCTCCACCACCCAGTGAATGCACAGAGAGCGCCACTTTAACATTTATGCAACATGTTTATTGAAATAAATCTTGCTTTTAGCTGTAAAAAGACAACAACAACAAAAAAACACTGTACATATTTTTCCCGAGAGAAGAATACATCATTTAGCAGATATTTGAAATGAGACTGTGTGGCTTTAAATCCGTCAAGAAGCTGTCAACAGTGACGCCTGTGTTAGCTTAAGTGTTAACAGGCTAAATACTAACCCAGCAGGAGCGCTAGCAATCTGCTAACTCCAGCAGGAACTGTGCTACACCAACCAAACGCAGCCTGAACCTCAGCCATATATATATATATATATGATGGTGATGACAGTGAGTATGCAGGTGTATGTGAGTCTTTGGTACATGTGGTGAAGTTTTCTTCAAAAACAGGAAACAGCATGAAATGCCCTTGTTAAGCTCACAGACACAACACACAACAATGTTGCAACAAAAAACAGCAGATGAAAAAAGTACAAAAGATTTAAAATGTTCACATTTATGTACAGTCTGAACATCACTACAACATCTTACTGTGATTGTCTCCAAGGTCTTCACAGTGCACGTGACATTTTCATTTTCACAGCCGTAAGTCCATCAACATGAAGCCGCAGAACAGCCGATCTGACATGAAAGCTCGTCACCATCACGAACTTAATAGCCCTCCTCTGTCAAACCCCCCCCTTTTTTTTTACATTAAATAGAAAAGAACAAGGCACTCTGGGTAAAAGAAGGCGAAAGCGGGCGCCTGGAAAATTACCTGCCATTAATCTGTGCAAACAATTGACTTTTAAACCCCAGTGATTGGGAACACGGCAAAATTAAAAGTCGTATTTTAGCTGACCTGACAGGAGGTGCCGAGGTTAAGAAATGGTTGTATTTAGTCTTAGTGTACCTTTTCCTTCATAGTGTAGTGGCTTATTAAACCCCCTTCCTCCTCCTCCTCCTCCTCCTCCTCATTCCCTTTCTTTCTTTCTCCCTGACCGAGCTGAAATTACCTTAAATTGGTCTGAACTGGATGGAAACACTCTAAAGTGCTGCTCAGCCAGTCTAGTTCCTGGCCACAGTAAAAAAAAAAAAGCCCAGAAACAATAAAAATGGGAACCCAAACTAACTCAGGAATTCACAGTCACTCTTTGTCACACTTCAACAAGCTGATCCGCCCATAAAGAGCAGCTTTAAACCTCGAGTCAGCTCTCCAAAAAAAAAAAAGAAAAGAAAAGAAAAACACATTCAGACCTAAAAAGGATGTCAGCGTGACCCTTTCAATGGTCACACAAAGAACTCCGCTCGAGTCAAAACACTTGAGAATAACAAAATGTGAAAAACTCATAACCTTCATTTATCCATGAAAAGGTGAAACTAAACACATACAGAACAGAGGAAAAACAAATAGAAGATAAGGATAGACCTGAATGGGATTTCTGAATTCAGGGTGAACCAATTAGGATTTGCACATATCTATATCCTATTTCTTTGTCTGTTTTTGATTTATCGCAAATTTTTCAAACTTTACTTTGTAATACTTAAATTTTAGAGGCTTAACTGTAGAAACTGAACTTTTAAGAAACTATGTAAAAAAATAACACAAGTATGAAGTATATAAAAAACTCTCCAGCATGATCAGAATCAACAGACTTCAATTTAAGAGTTTTGCCAAATGCCAGCGGTTCAGAATTGGTAAACCCATATTTGGTCTATTCGTTATGTAATCCTTCATTGTGTGAATATTTTGGTGTCCGTGTCGAGGTGAAAACCAAAAACTGAACAGAACAGAAAAGATGAACACAATCAAACCAAAAAAAACAAACAAACAAAGGAAAATCAGCCATTTGGAAGCGGGTGCTGTGCAGGGGAATCAGTGCAGCTTTGGTGGAAGGATATTGGCTTTGCCAAATAAGTTCCAGCATGACTACCACACCCGGTTGGTCCAATAAATGTCTCTGTGGTACATTGCCGTGTTTGAGTAGTCTCCTACCTGTTTGCTGCTGTATTTGGGTGGGTTGGCCTTGTAGCTGTAATCCGAATATTGGTCGGACCCTGTCGAGTTGTTGTCACCTGTTCCCACAAAGGTGTTGGTAGCAGGGAGGTCCTGAACGGCCTGGTGCTTCTTGGAGGCAGAGGGTGATTGTGGCTGCAGCTGGATGGAGGGTAGGGGGGAGTTTGAGCGGTAGTGGCGGCCCAAATCAGGGCTTCCTGGTGGATAATTGAGAGGCAGGTGGATTCTGGGACTGTCGTTGACATTATCATTGATGAGGTTAAACTTAAGGCCTTTCTGCAGGCTGGCCTCCTCGTCTTCCTCCAGTGGCTTGGCCGGTTTAGGAGCTTTTCCTTTTTTGCTCTTTTTCCCTTTTCCATTTTTGGGGCCCTGCTTAGGGGCATACAGGTCTTTACTCTCTTTCTTGCCTGCCTGATAGCCACTCTTGGTGTCCTTCTGCAGTCGGTGTCTGATGACCATCACAGCCACAATGACCAGAATTACACCAGCGATACCAGCGAGGCTGCCGTACAAGATGTTGCTGCGTTGAGCAAGGGCGTAGTTTGGATCTCCAGCAATGTCCCTGTCCAGAGGGGTGTAGAGACTGTGTCCGACCAGCGCCTCAATGAGGGACACGTTGGACCTGGTGTCATTGACAAAAACGTGGACTAGGGCAGTAGTGTGGCGAGGAGGTTTGCCTCTATCACTGACCCTCACCACCAACCGGTGCAGCCCGTTGTGCTTGCCAGAGAATGCCTGAGCCAATTCAATCTTGCCGCTGCTGGGTGAGATTTGGAAGAGGCCATACGGGTTGCCACCTGTGATGGTGTAAACCAGCTCAGCATTGGGTCCAGAGTCAATGTCCTCCGCCTCTACTACCTCCACTTCTGTGCCTGGTGTTGAGGCAGGCTGCATGTAAGTGAAGGAGGAGTTAGCTGGTTTGGTGACATAGGGGGCATTATCATTCTCATCCAGGACATTGATGGTCACACCCACATAGGAGGATCGAGGAGGATCACCTGCATCTACGGCCTTAAGGCGGAAGGTGTAGGTGCTCTCCTTCTCACGGTCAAAGGAAATGCTTGACAGGATGGTTCCAGTGCCATTCTGGATGACAAATTTGCCATTGTCTGGTTCCACAAAGAGCCTCACCCGGGCATTTTCCCCCTTATCACTATCAGTGACAGTCACAACACCAACGGGATTGAGTGGAGCCATATTTTCAATAACGGAGAAGCTGTAGCCACTCAGCATAAACTTGGGGTCATTGTCATTGCGGTCCAGAACATTGATCACCACTACAGCAGTCCCAGTTTTGCTAGGAACCCCCTTGTCTGCTGCTGCCACATGGAACTCATAACGCTCAGTCTCTTCCCGATCTAACAGGTTCTTCACACGAACCTCTCCAGTGTTGGCATCAATTTCAAAGAGCCTGGTTGCAGAGGGCTCAATAATGCTGTAGGCAAGTTCTGCATTGGTGCCACTGTCTGCATCTGTCGCCACGACATCGAGCACCCTGTCACCTGGCTGGTTTCCTTCTGGAAAGTCCACCTCAATTGTTGCAGGGGAAAAGTTTGGTGTGTTATCATTCATGTCTGTCACCTGGACTTTAAGGGAATTGGTGCTGGACAGGGCTGGGTTTCCAGAATCCACAGCAACAATTTCAATCCTGTAATCCTTAACACGCTCGTAATCCAGCAGGGTAGTTGTTTGCAAAAAGTATTTTCTCTTCCTATCATTGGCTGATTCACTTGCAGGTCGGAGTTGGAATGGGACGTCACCAGCAACCACACATGTCACCACTGCGTTTTCCCCCTCGTCACGGTCTGATACCTGGACCAATGCCACTGGTGTGCCAATAGGCATGTCCTCAGAGATGTTGGCCACGCCATCCTGGTGTGTCACTAAGCCGATGCCACGGATCTCAATGGCTGGTGCGTTGTCATTCTGGTCCTTAACGTTGATGGTCACCAAGACCTTGGAACTTTTGGAGTTGGGTCCACGATCTTTGGCAACCACAAAGAACTTGAGGAAGTTCTCCTCCTCACGATCTACCAGGCCCTTGACATAGATGATACCCGTAGAGCGGTCAATGCGCAGAAGCCTCTGGACAGTGTCCGATGCCTGATGGAGGCTGTAGTCGATCTCTCCGTTGGTGCCCGTGTCTGCATCATTGGCTCTGACCTACAAGGACAAAAAACAAAAGGGGTTAACTGTTTTGTTAGCAAACCCTGTCCAACAAGAAACAAATATTTCCCCCCAAAAGTTCAGCAATTCATGTTTTAGTTACTCAGGTCAGTCATCCAGGACACTAAAGGCCATTTTGTATCACCAGGGAGGCTCCACTATCACTGCCTGAACCTCACTTTAAGTCTCTTCTGCTTTGTGTTTTGTACCCTTTATGTTTCTTCTGACTCCAAACAATTATGAGGTAAATGTCACATTTTATCAGAACGCCAACTCAAATCTTGCCAGACAGAGAAAGGTAGTGATAATCTAAGGAGTCAAAGGTGAGTCAAAGTCCAAAGTGCCCTTTTATTTCGACCTGATAACAAATACCATCAAATGATAACATCAAATACTCTATATATTGTACCTGTTTTTCAAGAGTCAGTCTTACATAGATACACCATAATATTTAGATGTTTAGCCCAATTTAACTACTATCCATCAAAATAGAGCAGCTTCAACGCCCCACTTTCCTATTATTACCTTATAGCTTCTTTGACTCCCAAAGATTCAACCATTACTAATGTAACACCACAAAGCCCTTTGTGTTTTCCTGAGGGAGAAGCTTTTTTTCTGCTGTGTGTGAACATAACAGACGATCAAAGCCGAGTGCACACACCCACACAACAACATCTAATGGCCATGCAGCGGGTCATTGGCATCTAATGGGCAGATGAGTGAATGTTAATGTTCCTCTCATTATCAGGAAAGACCCCGGCTCCTCAGGGCCCATTAGGAAACTGGAGAGGATACACCAACATCAGCCACGATCCGGCCTCCTACACCCAAACCCGAAGTAAATGCAGGTAATTAGTCAATTAGGAGGTACTATTAGTCAGCAGAATATCACTTAGGATGTACTCATTAGGACGCCTTTCTATCTACACATCTAATACTTTTTAATTGAATTCATTCAATGCCACAACTGCTGATAAGAAGCGTAGGTTGGTGTGTAGTTTTAGATGAACTAGTTGTTAAACAGCTGCTTTAAATGTCCCAGGTGCTGTGTTCAGTGTTTTCTACAGGCTTCACCTGGGACTTACAAAAATGTAATTGAGTTTTTAGATTTTAAGGCCATTTTTCCTTTAAGCGGCACTGAATCTGAGCCAGGTTTACTCTCAGTAAAATAGTCTCCTTATTCTTATTCTTATTCCTTAGTCTCCGTCCTAAAAGAATTTTTTTCTTAAGAAAACAAGAAAAAAAATCTGCAGGAGTAGGACTGTTTGAGATTGTTAAACAACCAATAAAACTTGTGTTGCATGCGTTGAACACACAGCATTCTACTTCAAATTCTAGTTTAGAACATTTTTTAAAGGAAAAGTAATGCTAAGCTAAGCTAACCAGATGTTCAAGACATCGTCTTCACTGACATGAGAGACGTAATATGGCCAATAAGCATAATATTCAAAATGTTAAAATAGTTCCTTTTAAATACCAAATATGTTTCTTAATGTTGAGCTAAAATTTGGGGAAATCAAAAAACAAAAAATCTAGAATTTTCACATTGGATGAGATGCTGCATCCATGAAAAACAAAGGGTCAAGGGAGCATCTAATGCGAACATTTAAGAAGGAAAACCATGTCTCAAAGGTTGATGAAGCCACAAAGAATCTCTGAGGGATTTTCTTTTTAACACAGACTCGAGTTCACGCTGCCACATAATAAATATCTGGTTTCCTGCCTGCTCAGGATCACAGACTGTGACAGAACGTCAGCGGCACACCCGGCGGTGACTGTGGAAATCACTGATCCGAGGCGGAGAGGTTAAGGTTAAAGAAAATATGAATGTGAAATTATAATTTCTCCTGCCCATTGATTTCCTTTCCTCTGGCGCGGCTTTAAGCAGAAGACATCACCAAACAGCGGTGAATTATTGACAGCTTCTAAGAATTGTGTATTGAACAGTTGAGCTGCTGGAGCAAAGTGCTGCTGTGATGAGGCCAGAACTGCACTGGCTGCTCTCCAAGGCCGATCCGTCCAGGCGTTCAGCAAATATAAACACTGCTTATCTCCCAGCTAACAATTAACCAGTGAGACTGACTGGTTTGTTTAATGAGTGGACAAGGTTGTCTGCATGTTTTTTAGCCTTTTTACAAAACCAAACCTCTTATTTCTGTGAACTATTCTTTAAAATAAGACATCAGTTTCAATATTGGTTACTCTGCTTCAGTGTAAGGGTTTGTGTTAGTGTTATTGTACTAAAATTATACTATAATTACATGGTAGTTTAGTGTGGACTCTTCATATCATTTTAGTAGGTTAATCAGTCGGTTGTCAAAGAATTATTCAATGTTATTCTTTTGAGATGTGGTGTTTAGTCATTGTGGAAAATATTCTCAATAATTATTCTGTCTTTAACAAGCTGTCAAGAGATGCTCCATTTAAAAAGTGACAAAAATACTGGAGAAACATTTTATTAAACCTTCAAATGATGAATCTTTTGAATATATATTTAATCGGAGGGGCTGAAAGCATCATCTGTGACTGAACACAAAACCGTCCACATCTGGATTAAAGTTGGGAATCTATCATGTGAAACAAGCAAAATCGCTCCATGTTCTTCTCTGTGCTTTTCTCACTGGTTTGAAGAAGGTGGGGCTTGTGAAGGACAAAGGTGATGTCATACAAGTGGACCAATCAGGTGCAAGAGCAACATTTGAATCAAAATGGGATACGCAGGTTTGATTTTTAAATTAAATCCAATCAAATTAAACCGCTCAGCCAAATATTGGTGTCAAACTAACAACCCATAAATCTATCTAACTATATAAACACAAGTTTATAAAAAAAATATCAAATCGGAGTATAAAGTTAAAGAAGTGTGCATGATTTGGAGAAAGTTAATTTCTTTCAGTCTAATCAAACATGAATTAATAAATGAGCAGAGACTCAGAAAAGTGGCCTTTTAGTCAGGATTATTTTTGCAACCCACTGTTTTCATGCCGATTGATATTTAATATATTTAATATTACAATATAGTAGTATAATAGTTCTGTACATTTTTTCTTATGTCACTTACTTTACTTAATTAGTATTTCCTATGCTCTTTGCTTGTTCTATCCACTGTGCTGCTGTAACAATGTAAATTTCACCATTGTGGGACGAATAAAGGATTATCTTATCTTATCTTATCTTATCTTATAATATTTAATCATTAACAATCATTTTAGACTGTCTGTAGAAGAGGACAGACCTAATGAGGTTTGTTGTCAAATAAAAAGACAGCAGTGGCTGCCTGATATGAAGGAAATCCACCTAGAATCAGACAGTTTGTTTTTAAAATAGCACAGTGGACAAAAACAGGTTAAAATATGCTAAAAGCAGCGTTATGCTCCTTTAAAGACTGAGTCGAAAAACAGGGAAACACGTCTGTTTGCTATTGGATGATATAAGCAGGTCAGGGTCGTCAGTCAGAGCTGTCCCGCTGCCTCTAAAGCATCACTCCTCAAACGCTACGTTAAGTGAAATGAATTCTGTGGCTCTCTGAAATGCAATGAACCACATCCAGAGCAATAATACCAATAAGCCCCGTGGATAATCTCATGACTGACTCAGATTAAGTCATGCACGGCTCACTGGAAGCCTGGCTGGTCGCACCGCAGTCAGGGAGGGAAGGGAAAAGGAGCTGGAGGATGATACGGAGAGGTGCGTTTGTTTGGATGTTCACCGAGCTAAACCCAACGTTCCCGCTCTGCCCGCTGACGGCGACATCACATCACGTCCAGGCCGCGCCGGTCGAGGGCTCAAAGGTGAAGTTGAATCAGTGGTTAACATGTGACTACAAGCGGCGATCCCACGCCCTGCCTCACCTCCACCGCACCATCTGTCTGTACGGATAATTGAGCAGCATATTATGTGCAGTGGCTGCGCCGTGTTGTCCTGCAGCTCTCGGTGTTATCACCCGCAGGGCCAAAGGTTCAACTACAGTGTTTGGAGGACGAGAAAAACTCTGAATTGACTCTGGAGAAGCAACAGCAACACTCAGACACCAGCAGGGACAGATTTCTCTCGAGTTAAAGTCACTTTCCTTCTAGTTTTTACTCAGGAAGAAAATGTGTGTGACATGTTCGCTCAGATGTGATAGTGAGAACAAATATTTAACAGGAAGATCCTGCTGAATTGAATCCTAATGAGAACTTTAATCTTCACATCAAACACTGCAGACTGTTGTCTTCAAAGGTGACAATGTACAAATCAAACCCTGATTTTATTCTTTTAATTATCCACAAGGTGACTTATTGAGTAAGACATCCACACAATCAGATTTCTGCTGTTTGCTGTTTTTTATGTTGACAAATAGTTTTTTTATACCCTCAAATAATTTTGTCCGTCATATTTCTTCTCTGAACTCTTACATCACAAGTTCCCCTCAATCTGATTATCTAAACCACTGATTTGGAAGAGGAAACTGAGCTGAATGCAGAACTGAACTGCAGAACTGCATGTGAGCTGCAATAATTACAGCAGCTGAGTAAACTGGAATCAGTTTGAGAGCTTGACGGTGAGTTAATATTGACCACAGATCATGAAAAAATATCCTGCATGGGGATACAACGGCTCACAGTTCACCTGTGTTTTCATTTACAAGTCAGCGGTGCAGATTGGAGCTGCAACCGCTGGTTATTCTTAATTATTACCCATTATTAGTTATGGATTTTATTTTTATTATTGACAAATCAGGTGACTGTTTTCAAACCGTTTCAAAACTGTTGAAAAAACCAAAACACACCTTATTCTGTGAGTGTGTGTGTGTGTTTATGTGTGTGTGTGTGAGCACTGACCTGCAGCACTGAGTGGCCCTGTGGGCTGTTCTCAGGCAGTTCGGCCTCGTAGTGGCTCCTCTCAAACTTGGGGGCGTTGTCGTTCTGGTCGGTGACGGTGACCCGCAGCAGGGCGCTGCTCGCCCTCGCCGGCTTGCCGCCATCCACCACTCGGATGTTCAGGTCGTACGAGTCCTTCTTCTCCCGGTCCAGGTTTCCCATGACGACCAGCTGAGGCAGCTTCTCGTCCGAGTCCACGGCGACCTGCAGGCTGAACAGCTGGTCGGCGTCCGGCCCGGTGCTCAGTGAGTACTCGGCCACCCCGTTGGCGCCGGAGTCCCTGTCAGTGGCCATGGGAATGGAGAAGAGGGCGCCGATGTGTGTGTTCTCTGGGATTGACAGTGTGAGGATGGGCGAGGAAAACTGTGGCGTGTTGTCGTTAATGTCCAGCACCTCGATGCGTCCCTCGATCAGCCGCGGCCCTGAGCCGATGCCCTTCACCATGTCGGTAATCGACACTTCGAACTCCAGGAAGCATTTGTCGCCCTCGAACAGGTTGCGGCAGTCCCTCAGTGTCTCGCGGTCCATGGGGATCTCTGTGGTGTAGATGTCACCGGTCTTGCCGTCCACTCGCAGGTACGGCGAGCCCACCTCCAGCTTGTAGAGGTGACCGGTGTCGGGCAGGCCCTGATCGGCCGCCAGGCTACCGATCAACGTGTTTGGCGGCTGCTCCTCAGGAACTCGATACAGAATGTCGGTGGGCGCGGCGCCGCAGGAGACCAGCAGGACAACCGCCAGGAACAGCAGAATCTCCCACCTCAACGCCGCCATGTCTCCACCTGACAGCACCGCTCTGAAAGAGACAGAGGAAACAGATTAGTGCGACTGCCCGTCACTCATCCCCCACACACCAGACTGACAGTGCCAAATAACAGAGAGTGGACTTAGGATCCACAGAGCTGCATCTCTCTCAGATTTATGTCAGAGTTGTTCAGGAATAGACGGTCAAATTTGTCTCCTCAGGCCACTAAACACGTCCCATACATTTACTTGCAAGACCTGAGGGCGACGAGGTTCCCGGCCTGGTCTCGCCGCCGGCTGCAGTGTGCAGAGAGCAGCCGAGCAGCACAGAGTGATGACTTCCTCTTGCTGCCGGTCGACTGCTCTGACAGAAAGACAAACCGAGCGCCGCTGCAGGCGACACTCAACCAAAAATACTGACGAGAGGCAGCGAGAAACAGAACATGACGACTGCAAGTCTCAGCAAAATAAGACTGTGTGGGACTTTTATGCTGATTAGAAGAGAAGGAAAGACATTTATCAACTTGTGGGAAGAGTGGAATTGCAGCATTTAAGTATAAGTGAATCTGTCAGAACTTTAGCAAGAAACCACCGAAAACTAACAGGAATTTAAGAGGCAACAAAGGAGAAATAAAATAAATACAACTGATACAAATATAACATTCAGATATGCTACAACAGAAATATGTTTTTCTTAAAAGGCTTTTATTTTTCATCATCCTCTTTTGATTTGAAAGATGTTTGTATTGATGTCTGACCATCATCACATTTACATTCAGTCATTAATCTTCTTAAAGGTGCCTCTGTTGTCCAACCAACAGTCTAAAACCCCAAAACACACTTTACTTACTGTCATAAAAGACAAAGAAAAGCAGTTAATTCTCAGGAAGATAGTGTTTGACTTTTTAATGTGAGAAATGACTAATAAGATTAATCAATAAACATTAGTTGGTATAAAATTTCTTTGATTTTTTCTAAATCTTTGCAGCAGTCGACTGAGCACCTGCCGCAGAGACCTCGCTCCCCTGAGGGCCATGTGACATACATTTTTCACCTGCTCATCCTGAATTTTAAAGAGTCTGACCGCACACACTCTGCTCACATGTTTACGAACATGCGTGAACACGTCGGTGCATGCAGACACACTTTGCTCTGCAGGGTGCATGGGATCACGCACACGTCTTCTGAAGTGCATTTGGGTGAGGATTCAAACGTCTAAATGCACAGAGAGCCGGAGTAACGGGGGGTCAGCGGTGGCTCAACTGCTTATTTTTGCCCCCCGGCTTCACTGTGAGTAAATCAGGCCATGACTGACTCATCACACTAATGACTATGTGGCTGCTTTGTGGCCGAGCTTTGCAAGAAAAGAAGTGGTTCATAAGACACATTTGAGCAGCGTTTATATCTGATCTGAGGAGCCACACGCAGGAAAAAAAGGGCTGCCACAGAGGAGAGACGATGAGATTTGGAAAAATGTGGATAACTGAGCACAGGTTCAAAAAACTCAAAACAACTTTCATGGCTTTTGTTCACACGAGCAGCTAGCATCAGTTAGCAGCTAACTCAGAAAAGAACATGCACTCAAAACTGAAAAGGTGTAGTATTACCTTTTAAACTTTAAGATGATAAATTTAGAAAACTACAATTATTTTTATTTCACAATCATGCATATTGAATTTATAATAAGGACTCGCTGGCATTTTAAGGTTTGCAGATGTCCTTGTTGGCTTTTTTCACACAACCTGAATAAAGAACAAAACCCTCCTCTGTTACACACCTGCTTAACCGTAATTTGATAAACAAAATGATTTCAGGTTATAAAAAGCTGCAGATTCAGATTTTAATGATGATGAGAGCTGCTGAGATCAAGGCTGAAACTTTTCCACACAAACTAACTTCACCTGACGTCTTCTGTTCACAATGTTTGTTCCAGCCAGACTCTCTTTAAAGGATTTTCTTCTTTGTCCCTCCACCTTTCTCCTTTTCTTCTCTTTTTTCATGGCAGTAATTCATCTCAGACACACACACACACTCTTTATTTCGTGCTGCAGGAGCTTCTTGGCTGCAGGTTGCTCAGGTTAATCTGAAGAGCTTTAATTTTTCTCCTCACGTCCTTGATTCAGAGAGGAACACACACACACATGCACACACACTCTAACATGGACCAGCATGCTGAGCAGGAAGCAGGAAGCCTCATTGCTGTCTCCGACTGAACTGTTTGTATGTACTCTGTGTGTGTGTGTGTGTGTGTGTGTGTGTGTCTGTAGGAGTAAAAGCTTGTGTTTTCTGAGCCTCTTGAGTCAGAGGAGTCAGCAGGCCTTGTACACATTTATTCAGTGACATGAAATGAATCAACAGTCTGAACTCTTCCAGCAGCTTCTGTTGTTCACAAAAGCAGCTTTAAAGCACCGTAATAAAGTTAATTTAACACTAAGTGACCCTTCACACGTCTCAACATGTTTTCTGTCTTTAAACAAAGAAAACTTTGTATCGCAGCAACTTGGAACGAGAGGAAACGCAGCCACACATAATCAGACTTCAGCCTGTAACGTCGGTGTCGTGTCTGCCTGCGCCGAGGTGAAAACAGAGCGGCTCATTGGACAACACACAGCGAGCAACACAGTGTTTTTCATATGAGAAAACAACTTGTTCAACGCTCGGTGAGTTAAGTCACATCATCCATCTAAAACTTTTAAAATGTTAAATATGATCTGCTCTCTCCTGAAGGACAGAATGTAAAACTGACATACAGCAACACTCCATAAGTGACAGTCTGACTAAAGAAAAGAGCATTTTTTACATGTAAACATCGTAAAATGTCGGCCGTTTTGATGAACTACATGCATCCAAACTTTCTCGCATGATCAAAAAAGACTGGAAAAAGTTAAAAAGCATGCAACAACGTTTTAAAGCAGCTGAACTCAAACTCCTTGAGCTTCAACTCAAAATGCTGCAGTTTCCTTCCTCTGGTGAGAATCTGTGTCCAAAACTTGAGTGTGTGCCCATTGTATTAATTATGCTTACATAATAATCCATTAGACAGCTGAAAGAACAACTTTTACAATCTCCATCATCTGCACACAAATGGCCTTTCAACTCGAGTCCTCATCTTTGCAGCTCCGTGTTTTTACAAGTCAAATAAACAAATGGACTTTTTGAAATCAGCCGTGAGTCATTTTCAAATGTAAACACTGTGAGGAGCGTTTCCCAGGGGTCAGCTTTCTGTGACGGAAGTGGTAAAAACTGAGAGACAGATGGTTAATTTCATCATGTCGGTTGTTCTTACATTAAATTAAGTCTTTAAAAAGTTCAGAGCAATGAAAAATGTTCCCACCAGTCAAAAACGCAACAAACACAGAGAGCAAAGCTACCAACAACTGAGAGGCAGCAAATGTTTGACATTGTTGTTGCTCCCTGCTGTGACACACACACACACACACACCTAATTACCCCTGTACGAATGTGAATGAGTGTGTGTGCAAGTGGGGGGTTTCACTTTGTCTGCAAGTGTGAATGTGCATGTGAATACCTCTGTGTGTTACAGTAGTGTGTGTGTGTGTGTTTCTTTTCTCACATTTTTCTGCTAAACACCCCGAACCATCGGCCTCTGACCTCCGATACTGGCAGAATTTCACACGTCACCGTGGAAACGGAGCTGAAACAACACTGTTTACTGGCTGTCGTCCAGTCTGTTAATGTACCACCAAACACCGTGTGTGTGTGTGTGACCAACCGACCAATCAGACGCGTCGTTGACATACCTGAGGACGTGATGCTGAAAAAAATACACAACTTCTACATGAGTGATGGTCTTCAGTTGTTTAGGGTTTGTAAATAATTTCTAATTCACCTCCTCGTGTTTTATTGGCATCATACATGTAATATATCGTTACATAAACAGAACTCTACTAAACAGAACAAATCTGATGAAACACAAACCCTGATGGCTGTAAACTCTTAAATAAATGATGTCTGACTGATTTTGCTGTTTACAGTAAAACATTTGTCATCGCTAAATGCAACAGAACGTCCCATGTTTGTTTTTCCTTGTGTATTAACATGAAAGCCCACATGGCTGCCTTGTTCTGAAAGCACAGTTTGTTTAACAGTGACCTCATGTTTTGCCTTCAGGTCATTATAACCAGGAATCAAACCAGATGAGGGATGAAAGGAAGCTTTCAGAACGACAAACTGCAAACTGTCCTTTAAAACAGGACCTGATACGGTGACTGAACTTTAATAGATTCAAGACATTTTAATCCAGAATTTTAAACATGCTGTGTTTTCTTATTTTGTTCTGACTGACACATACAAATAATCTTTATGCTGTTTATCCTGAGTGAAATATTCAAACAAAAGGCTTCACCATTCCAGCGTATGGAAATGTTCTTTATCCTGTGCATCGTTTCAGACAGTCTGACATCTTTTGGTCTCTTTGGAGGCTGAAAAACTCCTCCAGGATCTAAAATAACGTTCTGTGAGCAATGTTCAACTGCACAGCTTGAGTTCGAACCAAAGTTTCTAAAAACTCCTGTTGTTTGGTTGAGGAACTAGTTGGGTCACCGCACTTTGCTATGATTTGTGACTGATGTATTTTAAGTTCTGTACAAAGCTGGTTACTGTTTGAAAAGTCTCAGTTCTGGTGAAGATACAACTCCTGAGTTTCAATCCCGTGGTGACTGGTTGAAACAAACAGCAGCAGACTGAGGCTAAGAAACATAAACATGTTTTTTCTTAAAAAACAAGTTCTTTTCTGTGCAGAAGAGTCAAAAGATTTATTTTACTCTAAATAAAATACAACTACAGTGAAAAATCAGGTTCTATCTGATGACAAGATGATCAATCTGAAGAAAAATCTGATTTCGGGTTTTCAGAAATTGAGAGTTTTCAGCATTTTGATTTACAAAAAACCATTTTGTTTTCAAAATTATGTCTAAGTTCATCATCTCAGCTGGTTAAAAATGTACCGTAATTTCCGGACTATAAGCCGCTACTTTTTTCACACGCTTTGAACCCTGCAGCTTAAACAGTGATGCGGCTA
>JAPZDY010000026.1:24544522-24555660 GCA_029783645.1 Ctenochaetus hawaiiensis | reverse complement strand
CAGAATTCACGGAGATTGGTTGAATTTTCGTTAATTGTTGCGATCGCAACATCGCGAATTCCTGGAGGGACTGACTAAACCTGAAGCAAAAAAAAGTAAATTTGAAAACTTTAAGAAGCTGGTCAGCCTGAGTTTCAGTGTCAGAAGGTCATGACACTGATGATCTTTATTGTGCACCATAAACTTCATGGATCTCTGATCTGTGTTCAGTTTTGAAACATCTCTTTGTTTGGTCTCGATCAGCTGGTCCTGATGCTGCAGTCCGACTCCAGCAGATGGATGATCGGTCCGTCGTCACCTGGATCACTGAGCCATCAGTGTGTGTGGATGCAAAGTGTCCCGGTGTTTCGTTCTGAGGTTTCAGGAGCTCAAACTCCAATTATAAAAGTAATTTAAATTAGTAATTTGCTATGTGAAGAAACAAATTATTAAGCAGTAATTCGAGGGAGCAACTAAGAAAATTGCACTCGCCGCAACCCCCCAGACGAGGCTGCATATTTCGCAGAATGCTTTTGGATAATAATTTCACACAGTTGTTCTTAGTGCTGATGGTAAAATTAATTAGCAGAGCTGTCGTCCACCCACGGCCAATAGTAGAAGGACGCCACTTGAAATCAGCAGGCAGCATCCAGCAGCGCCTACGTTCGTCCTCACACTCATCCAGCCATTTAAGCCAACATCACTGCCTGGTTAAAGATCCAACAACAGCCTGTTGTCGTGTTCAATTACACTTGTTTACTGAAAACAAGTAAAAGCTTGTTAGGAGTTAAATAGAAAGGATTTAATTTAAAGCCATAATCAGGAAGATTAATTATATTCTTCCACTTTCGGTGTAACTGTGAGAACACAAGAATTAAATGACTGAACCTGCTTTTTTTTTTTTTTCAAGTTTAAGTTTATTTACAGCAGCTCTTTGTTTCACAACCACCAACATTTTCAGAGCTGTTTTACCAGAGAAACTTGAACTGGCTTTGTTAGTGGATTGACTCCTTGGAATTTGTGATGAAAAGTCATGTTTCCCACATAACAACATTGTTAAAATTGCAGTTTGTCTAAGTTTCTTTATGACAAAAACCTTTTTAATTTGCATATCAGCATCAGATTTATTTTGTGTTTTAACTGTTTGTATGTATTGATCACCACTGATTCAGGTAAGCTGTTTTAAACCTGCTCTGCACATTTAAATATTTCAACATTTAACCTTTTTTGGACCTGCCTCATTCGCACATTTGACCTCACATCTCCTCTGTCACAGGCTCTTTCATTAGAGCTCTTCATATAGTTAAAAATAAAACTGCAACAACAGCAAACATAAAGATGTTTGCAGACTGATGCACACCTCTCTGACAAAAATACATCTTCACCAAACTGCAAGTCTTTTCCCCACATGAAGGTTAGTGAAGATGAGTCAACACTGAGTCCATTTTCTTCACTTTTTGTTCGAGTTGGAAAGTCGAGCACTGAATACTTTTAAAACCCTGGAAACAAAAACATGAAGACAATTATTCAGTTGGCTTTTCTTTTCTCTCTGTCTCATTCTTACGTTAAATTCTTGGCTCTTTTGTCTCTATTTAAGCCTTTTTCACATGTTTCCAGCTCCAGTCTCCTCTAGAAAATAGACATACGTACTGATTATTTTAACACATTGCTGCATCTTCTAATGTTGCTTCAATTAAAAACAAAATCACAGAAAAAATCTTCTTAAAAAATGTTAAAATCAGCCGTGTTGTGTCCGTGAGCTGCAGCTGATGACATCATGCGTCCTCCTGTTGAAGGGATGCAGATGTTCACGTGGTGCCTTCACTGACTCTTTCACCACGGGTGAAAACTAATGAAAGTGGCGCCGGGTGAATCAGGGCACATATTTACTTCCTGTGATGTTCAGCTCGCCGCCACTGGCAGCTGCTGATGGTGATGATGGCGGCGATGATGGCGATGATGATGGTGATGATGACGATGTAGCAGAAGCCCTGCAGGAGTTTATGAGCCGTGCAAATGGAGGAATCTGCATATTGTTGCATATGAGTTTGCCTAATGGACGCCTACACGCTGAAGAGATGATAATAATAGAACATGGAGCGCAAGCTGTAACGTATGGACACACACACACACACACACACTTCTTCTGTCCTGCTCGAATCATGGGGAGAAGAAAATAAAGAGGAAAGAGAATAAAGATGCAAAGAGACGAGAGGACACATGAGGACAAGTCAGGGAGGAGATTTATAAGGGGAACAGAGATCAGAAAAGTAGAGAAGGACATGATGAGGTGGAGAAAAACAGGATAAAAGAAAAAAACAAAAAAAGAAGAAAGAAAACAAGGCCAAGACTGACCAAATAATTCTGAAAGAATATAAAATACAGTCAACCGTTTTCACACAGCGGCTGTTTTCCTCTGTTGTCTCATTTAAGAAGCTCATAATGATGTTGTTAGAAGTTTAGTCATATTAATGCTCAAACAAATGTTTTATTGCACCTGAAAATCAAGGGATAATTAAAGTCCAGAGGAACATCAGTCATATTTTAAGGTTAAAATATATTTAATAACCAATTAAATTCCATTAAACAACAGCTAAGGTTAGCATTTACCCTCCTCTTGGCTAACTTCACCATTTGATAGTAATAAATTTGATATTTTATGTTATGTATGTGTTACTGTTAATAAAAGCAAAAGAAAATGAGTATATTCAATAAAAAAAGAAAACCTTAAGGGAGAAAAACTTAAATGAGAGGAAGAGAAATGAGAAAAAGAAAAAAAGAATAAGAAGAGGACAGAAGGAGATGAGAGGAAAAAAGCGAGGAAGACGTGATGGCACAAAGATAAGAGAGAAGGAGAGAAGGCAGCGAGTGAAGAGAAAAAGAAAAAGAAGATGAGAGAGGAAACCAAACAAAGACGAGATGAAGAAGGAGAGAGGAGGTGGAACAGGAGAGACACCAAACATATGACACTGTTCACGCGACCTTTGACCCCTCCTCCTCAGCTTGCTGCAGGGTTCAGTCGTCTCCTGTGAGTCACTTGTTCCAGCAGATATTTTGGTTTTCACACACACTTTAAAGGTTTAGGACATCCGCCAGATATGAAACCCTCAGCAGAGATGCAGATGAAGGAAACAGTGCTGACTGTGAGGACGGGCCAACAGTAATTAGACTGTTTGTCGGCTGGTTTTACCACCTGTAAAAGTGAAAGTTACACTCGATACAAAATGCTATGATGCTACTGGATGTAGGTTATATTTGAGCAACATTTGCAGCAGTAGAATTAATTATTTTTGTTATTTTATCTTCATGTTTTCAAAAGTGATGTCCGTGGCAGCAGAGAAGCAGCCCCTCCTCCGTCAGGCCTGATGGGGTCTGCTCGCCTGGCACGGCTCGGCCTCCATCGCTCCAGCTCCTCTGGACATCTGGCAGTGTGTTGAAACGTCCTGGACGGAGCCGTTTAACAAACAGGAAGTTGCAGCTGAAATGCATCATCTACAGGTGCAGAGTTCATGTAGACAGAAACTGACCCCCCCCCGATCGATGACCAACACTTACATGATCCTGCTGGCTGCTGGGCTGGTCAGCTGGTAAAAAAAAATAAAAACCCTGCTGCCTCAGCCGCGAGGCAGAAAAAAACGCTTCACATTTTGTCCGGCGTGCAGCTGGCCGCCGCAGCAGCAGCCTACAACACAGAGCTGCCGGGCGTTTTGGCCGCCGCTGTGCTGCAGCGAGCCGCCTCCTTCTCTTCCCTGCTGAAATTGGTGAAGAGCCTGTGGCTTTGAGCTTCAGAGCACCTGCTCTCTGAAAGCCCTCCCGCCGGGTCGGGGGCTCGATCTCATGTCAAGCGGCCCGCTTTGACCCCTGGCAGACGAGCGAAGGCTTCTAACTGGCAGAAACACACACTGTCTGCTGCGGCGCTCCCTCTGCTGCGAGACAACCTGCCCCTCAGGGGAGGACGCTGCTCGCACATTTGCAACGGCCAGAGAAGCTGCTCTTTGCTTTTCCTCTGCTTCATCCCTCCGCTTCTGGAGGGTGAGACAGGGGGAGGCTGTCTGTCATCCTGGTGTCTCCAGTCGGTGTCATGGTTCCCAGAGATGCTGCTGCTGTTGGCAGCTCAGCCCTGGACGGTTCCTCACAGCCGGAGCTCTGTTTCAGGAGGCTCAGTCAGCCTATTAAACCTCGACTCCTGAGGGAGACGGTCTGAGACTCGCACCATGACTCTGTGCCTCGTCCATTCAACAATCCATCAATTGATTTATGAGCTAAAAAAAACATCCACAATCTCAAGAATAAAGAATAAAAATATCTGGACCAAACATGCCAACGTTTCTGAAAGGACGTCAAACATTAACATTGTTCCATTAATGTTGTGTTTCATTGAATATCCATTGTGTTTATTGGCTGTTTACACTGTTATGAATTTGCCTGTATTTCATTGAATTTGCGGCGTTCTGGCCTACATTGTCCCGCCTCCCACAGCCTGATGTTCATCTCTCCGTTAGACTGTGGATTAATTTCCCTCGTCGGTTTCGCTGCCTGTTGCTCAGTAAAGAACTCGCTCGGCCTCTTGAGTCTTTGAGCTTTTTGGTTTCATTTCTTCACAAGAACAAACAAACAGTCTTTGATTCGAGCTAAAAGGACAACAAAGTGTGATTTAAAACTTTAAAGTGCTGATAAAAGAGGGAAAAAAAAGGGGAATTTTTAATCACCAGTTAAACAATACATCCCCACAGGGACGTGGAATAAACGCACGAGGAAATAATTTAAATCTCACCGAAGCAGTCGTCTTTGTTTTGATGACATGTTCAAAAAAAAAAAGACACACACATAAAAACTTCACTTGTCTGTGAAAAAAAAGGAAGTGGAGCATTTTTAACCCACCTGCAGGCAGCGACATCAGTGATGCTGCATTCAAACAGAAGGCTTCAAGGTTTGCAGTGAATATTTACAGAGTTTGCATTACGTTCATTGTTTTAAAAAACATCTTTACTTGTGTGGATGTTTTTTTAGTTTGGAAAGCTGAACTTGATGTCAGAAAGCAGAGAGTTGATTTTCTTTGAGTCTCTTGTTAAAAAGCAGAAATGAGCTCAGTTTTCTTTACTTTGTTCGACTCCTCGTGTTCTGCACTTTTCAGTATCAAGTTTAATTCCATTGATTTGGATTGCACCTGTTTTACATCACTTGGAAATCCCAATTTTTTACTTTTTTTAATTCTATAAAAATGTTACCGACACACTTTAACATTTTTGTTTGATCTCAGGACTCGTTTTCAGTGTTTTCTGTCCATTTTTTAATTGTGCACATGTAAAACAATGTTAATTGTTAAAGAATGATTCTCATATGTTTATGATTTTCTGGCCAAAAGCACATTATTTGTTGTAAAAACTTGATTCAGCTGAGCTCAATCATGGTTATTATTTCAGTCAGAGCAGCTTCTCTCTGTAACTTTAGTGAATAATCTGCACAGAGATGAGCAGACACTGAACTTTCATCCATCATGTGTTTACTCTTGTTTGAATTTCTGCATGAACCTGCAACTTTTAGCTTCAGACTCTCAGAATCGATCAGGTGGTCATGTGACGATCACACTAAGTATTGACCCCTAAAGCTGTTTTGTCCGTTTTAAAATGCTCTAAAAGGTTTCAGTCTTTTCAAAGAAGACGGACACGCCCTCGACAGTGAGAGACACGATTCTTTCTTGAAAACAAAGTAAGAAGAAAAACAGCAATAATGAATTTATGATCTGACTGCTCAGCTTTAAATCACAGCAGTCCGAAGCCACAACACACTCCCGTAAATAAAAACGCTCACAACAGTTTAGCATCATCGAACGGCAGCTGTGAGATATCAAAGCATCAAACTGCTCAGACAGCAACTCGCCAAAATATTGAACATTCCAGAAACTCATCCGATCGTCTGAGAGCCAGATCGTCGATCGTCCAGGCAATTAAAGCAGCGTCGTGACTCTGTTAAAGTGCACATCAAAGGATGAGTGAGCTTCCAGAGCCTCGACCTGATTCCCAAATTAGTCAGAAGAAACCCCGACAGGATCAAAACCGGGCCGAACCTTCGATGTGTCGACCTGGATGTTAGAACCTTTTCTCCATTTGTCCTCTTTAAAGTCCTGTTCTCGTGTTTTTCTGTTGTTTGCATTTGTCTTTGAGCATCTTTCATGTGTTTTCTTTTACTGCAGAAGATGCAATTCTGTAAGTTGGGCTTTTGTAAGCTGTTGAGTGATGCATTGTGGGACGGCAGAAACATCCTGCAGAGTTACTGTACACATCTGAGTCACAGTTTGTGACTTTAAATCCTCACAGAAGACGAGTCACATGTGCGTTCAGACGAGGCCGAAATTAAACTTTAAATCTCTGTGTTTTTTTTCATCTGACTGTCCAACTGATGGAGGAGGAGAGCGAGGCAAGATGAGGCTGTGCTGAAGACAAACACAGCCTGGAAAAAAGAAAAGAAAAAGAAGAAGAAAAAAAAAATAAAGAAAAGAAATGAGAAGCTGTAATTACCCAGAGGGAAAGGTCAAGACGTTTGGGTGGGTTTTTATAATTAGCTTTATTTCTGAGAGCAGAACAAACAGAGCAGTCTTTTGTGAAATTGTGTTAGAAAGGTTACACAGACCTTTATAGTTGGAGAATTAGCTGTTCACTTCGAGCCCTGATTGCTGTCTGCCTAGCAAACAGCAGCAACCAGAAACCTTCTCGTCTCCTCGGGACACGGCAAAAAAAAAAAACGGTGCTCGGAGACGAGACGTAATACATTTTAGATCAGCTGAGGAAGATTAGAAACAGGAACATTTGGAAGGTAAGATTATAATTAAAACCAAGTCAAATTACTTGATGAATTCTCAGTAAAAGTAATTAAACTGATGAACTGACTGTAGGGGGAAGTGCATTTTCTGCCATATATTGGAATTCCCATCCTGCCGTCGGGGACAGAACTCACATTCACTGTTTCATTACGCCGAGAGTAATTTCACCAAAGTCACCGGCTTTCACTTTAAAATGTGTAGATGTGACACGACTGTGAATATAAAGGTTTTAACAGAAGAGCAGGTGCATCATGATTCCTTTAACCGACCGACTCATCTGTATCTGGAGTCGTTGTGGGCGGGGCTTAATCAGAAGTGGGCGGTCCTTAAACCTTAACTCGGGATAGAACGTCAGTGTTTTTGAAAGTTTTGTCAACTTGAATGCCATGAAATGTTTCTTATTTGATATTTTTCGGCAGTGAAATCTAATGTGTGTTTAGGAATGATGGTTGATTTGTACCGATAAAACCTGAACATACTCACACCTCTGGATACGCTGCAAATACATTCATGCTATTGACATTCCATATTATGTGGGCGGCTCTACTAACACTGAAAAATGAATTTTATATGTTGGGTTAAAGCGAGATGTCAAAAGGTGATGATTTATTAAAGAACTTTTTTTAAACAAATGCAAAATCATTTAAAAAAATTTGTTTATTTTGCACTGCAAAGACAAACAGCAGAGAAGCTCCACACCTTCATCTCCACCCTCCTTCTCTGGGTTTTCACACATTATGTCTTCGTCCGTCTGTGCTGCCGGACGAGCGTCGGGTTGCTGTTGGTGTTTAGGGGTTAAGCTTTCAAACTGGACATCAGACGACCCCTGAAAAATGTGTCTGTGCCGCCTTCAGGTCACATTTATTTGGTGGAATTCTGTCTGAATGTTGTCCAAAGTGCAAAAGTCTGATGTGTCACCATGTATTTCAGATTGGCTTCTAGTCTTTCCTCAAGTGTGGCACGCAGGTCAGCGAGCTGCCGGCTGCAAAAAGATTGAGATTCACAATCCGCCCACGAACGCTGTCAAACTCATGGGAACTGAGGAGCCACGCAAACACTCAGTTCGCAAAAAAAAAGCAAAAAACACATGAGCAGTTCAGACGACAGGGGGACAAAATAAACAGGGAGGGGACGTTAGAAATAAAAAGTACTCTCTGCAGTCGAGATGAACAAAGGAGCTGAATTTATGGCCGAGCAGCTTTCAGGTGATTTGAGAAAAAGTCATGCAAAATTAATGCATTCTTCATTAAAAACTCCCATAAGTAATTTTAAGATGTCCTGATGTTCGTTAGAGGGAGCTTCATCTAAGAATAAAGTTATTTTAAGTTATATGAGGTTTGGTGGCGATGTGGTTTGTAGACCTGGTGTGTGACTGCACACACACACACACACACACACGCACGCACGCACGGATGCAGAACTGCAGAATGCGTTGAAATGTAAAAATAAAAAAAGTTGTGGATTTGCTGCTCCGCCTGCGGTCAGATGGTAAAGGGCATGTCAGGATTTAGCTGAGAACATTACAGTCTTAACAATGTTTCACACACTCAGACACACACACACACACACACACACACACACAACCTCAGTTTCTCCCCTTTATTAATGAGCGAAGCCGCCGGCTGCTGTCAGGCCTCCATACACACCGACACAACGAGACAGCAAGATAATCATTTTTTAACCTGCTGGCATAAGCATTAAAATGCTTGTCTGACCCCTCCTCCTCCCTCCGCTCTCAGTCTCTACCTCTCTCGCCCATGTCTCTCTCTTTTCAGATCTCTGGTTTCTGATTGGTCCAGAAGCTCCAGCCGTGTCAAACCCCACTGGCTGCACCGCGATCAGACACGCCGTCACTTTCTCATCGAGCTCGAAGAATAAAACAACCGAAGTGTTTTCTAATAATTTTTTTAAAAAAAACAGGTGTAAAATTGTATAAAAGTAAAAATTAATCATCTGTAGTTTCATCATCACTTCCCCTGCAAAGATCATCTGCAGGACTTTGCTGACAGGACGCCACCTCATAATGCTGAACAGGAAAAAAATGTGTCAACCTTCAGTTTTAAACTTTTAAGCGACACGTTCGGAGCAGCTTCGTCTCACAGAAGTTCAGTCTGATTTTTTACAGTGTGACTGTCGAACTCGTCCAACAAAGCTGGAAAGTTACACAAACAGACGGCAGGAATCATGATTTTATCTTTTTTTACATATAAATTTACTGTCATGACATGGTCTTTTATTTTGAAGAAGATAAACTTCTCAGTTTGCTTCACGAAAATCAAAGCGCTGCCTTTTCAGTCTTGTGTTTGTGTTAAACTGTTTAACATCTTTCTTGTTTATGTTTTAAAATTAAATCAAATTTCATTTCCGTGTGATTTGTGGGAAAATGAAGAGCGGCATTACTTAAAACTTCAAACCACGAACTTGTGGGGACGAATAATTAAAACAGGAAAAAGAAAATGTCATATGAACACATGAAGTCATGAGTTTGTGTCGGTGTCTTAAAAAAATAGTTTTGTTCGTTTTGACTGATTTTTTCCTGCTAACTTCTTAAAAACAGAAGGAAACTTAGTTTATTCTTGTACTTGAGAATGTTTGGTGGCGATGTAAAGATGGACTGACATGCAGCAGTTAATTTTTAGGATTAAAAAATATATTAAAGTTACAAAAAGAAGAGAGAAAACAGTTTCATTAAGGTTTATCTCTGAGGATCTTCTACAGAAGGTTGGAGGAAAAACTCCTGCAGAACCAGAAACACTGTCCATCCTTTTGTTTTCCTCTGAGAGAGAAAAACAGGAAAACCAGCGATCTGTTTTCCAAAACCTTTTATACCTTTTATCATCTGCTGTCTGTGGCCAATCAGAGAGGATCTTTGACTCAGGTGGCATCAATCTCCCCTCAATCAGAGCTAAGTGGCTCAACAATATTAATCACATTTACCCCCAAAGAGGCAAAATGAAAAGGGGCATTTTGCTGGTGAAGTCAATGAAAAAGTTCACATCCTGGTCTTTGGAGAAGAAAAAAAACCACCTACAAAGGCTCATGAATGAAGAGCCGAGCAGGTCGGGGAGTTAAATTACCTGCAGAAAGACTGAACACATGAACCAGCATTTCTCAAACAGCACGAGTTCTCAGCTCGTATGAAAGCTGATTAAATGACCGAGAGGATTTTTTCTTCACAGCTAAAAACCAAAACCGACTCGGGGAAGTTTCAGACTGAGAACTGAGAAGGTTGGAATCCATTAAAAGTCTCTTTTTACAATCTGCTGTGTTTTTTATTCTTTCAAAGTTTCTTCATTTTTGAATAATAAACAGCCCGTTTTGATGTTTTCATTTCTCTCTAATTTCCTCAGCAGAAGTTAAGGACTCACAAAGTGTCGAAAAGAGTGAAAATCTCGTCGTTTCTCCGAACCTGTCAGTCAGTATGTTAATGTTCGCCGTCTGAAGAGTGAGAAACAGAGCGGAGACACAACGGACAAATCACTCACAATGATGGAAATCATCCAGGGTTTGTTTTTTGTTACCCCCTCCCCCATTAAACCCACACTTTTCTACTTAAATGTCTTAATTTTTTAAATCTGTCAAATCTGCTTTCATGACTGAGCCTCTAAACAGCAAAACCAACATTATAAAGTCCATTTAAAGGCTTTAAACACAGAAACAAGCAGCAGATTGTGGTTTATTTGGTTTAAATGACCACAGACTCTCCAGCTGTTGCAGCTCAATAATCACATAATGCAAAACTGAGAGTTTGAAGTCTGGCAGATAAAGTAACAACAACCCCTCCCCCCTTATTTTTTTAGTTCTTTCAATAATTTGAAACAGTATTTTGACTCTAATTTTACATTTCATCCCCTCAAATTACCAGTTTGCAAGCTCATCATTCTTATTCTATTCCTTCAGTTTAAAATGTTTACCCCCGTATCACTTTTTGTTCTCAAATAAGCGTAAAAGCCAGTGAATTTGATTTTTAAGGATGAGGGGAAACTGAGTGACATCCACGTTTTTAGGTATCAACATTAGAATCATTAGGTGTTTCCGTTGAACGCGATGTTTTGTTTGGTCATTAAAACCTTTAACATACGGTGGCCGACAAGTGCAAACGCGCTGCATATACAGACAGGCGCTGCAAATACAAAAAAGGCGCTGCAAATAAGAAAACAGATGCAAAAGGAAAACGCCGCAGATCCAGTCATACAACGGAAGTGCTCCAGGCCTCTAGGGGCAGTGCTGAGCT
This sequence comes from Ctenochaetus hawaiiensis, assembly GCA_029783645.1. NCBI lineage: Eukaryota > Metazoa > Chordata > Actinopteri > Acanthuriformes > Acanthuridae > Ctenochaetus > Ctenochaetus hawaiiensis. The sequence goes on along the minus strand of JAPZDY010000026.1, from coordinate 24,544,627 downwards.
TCCACCCGAGAGACAGACATCACACGTTTCAACCATTGACTGTATAAAACACTGGACAAACCCTCCGTGACGTCACCCATTGGTTTCTGCCTGAGCAAAAGTGAA
>JAPZDY010000026.1:24439721-24455481 GCA_029783645.1 Ctenochaetus hawaiiensis | reverse complement strand
ACAAAATCTTTTTTCTTTTTAAATTTAGTGGGTGCGGCTTATATTCAGGTGCGCTCAATAGTCCGGAAATTACAGTAGGCATTTTTTGCCTTAAGCCACCATCATAATGATTGTAATGCTCTCTCTCATTTTAGGTGCAAACATCTTACAGATAAAAGGTCAGGCGATGTGAAGAGAGAAGGTCATTCAGGAGATCAGTGTGTGAAAACCAGAAGTTGACCGGACTGATGTTTAAGTTCGGAGCGCCTCCTCATCTCCCTCCTCTTTCTTCTAACACCATTAGTTGTAAACATGCCTGACCCGGAGCGCCGTTTACCGCGCCACACAATTTCCTGTCAAAAATGGATTTTAAAAAGCGCTTTCAAAAGGAAATCAATAAGTCACATAACAGGTGAACTTTTCCTGTAACAGGTAATGTGGTGGGGAAAAAAAGGAAGCAGCCACATTGTTGCAGTCAGATTTCACATTTACTTTTTCAACAATAATTGTTGTGACAGGATCAGAAAAAAAACTCTGACTGCGAGGGAAAAACTCATTACAGAGAGAAACTTAAGCTGTTTGAAACTGTTGATTAAAAAATAAAAAATATATCTATTACTAATAAAGTATAATAAAATGAGTGGTTTTTTATTATTAAAATATGAAAAAATGGAAACTAGATGTTTGATTTGGGTTGTGTCTTGTTAAAGTTAAATTAAGTTGTGTTTTTACCAAAACAAGTTTAGACAAATATACCAAGCTCATATTTTCTTTTCAAATCAGTCCAATCAGTGGTAAACTAAAATTAAAATATGAAAGTGCTTTTTTCCTCAGTTGGAGCGAGAAGTTCGGCTCGAGTTTGTATTGTAGTTGAGCACAGGCTGATGTCGAGTTACCAGCTTGTGGCTGTTTTCAGCAGTGAAGCTGAGGAACGAACAGCTCGGTGAGCAGCAGTTTCCACCACTTCACCTTCAGCTTTCAAGCTCTGGAAACACACAGCATGTCCGTCAGACCTGGAGGATATAAACAGTTTAAGAGAAAATGTGAATTTAACATCAAATTTTAGTCATTTATTTTAGCTGCAGTTTGGTTTCTCCTCAAGGCTCAAACAGAGAATCAACTCCAGTGTGTCTATTTGTTGTGGTAAACAATCAAAAACAGCCGCAATGGTTGAAGGTTTTTACTCTCCACCAAGTTTTTGCCATTTTTTCCCCAAAGCAACATCCTCTGCATTCTGTCCTTCAACATTAATAAATCTCCCCAGATAATTTAATCTGCTCTTACTCTCCCTCTGTAAATGATAGGCCCAGTTTATCCATCTTTATTAATGGGCTTCGATCTAGTAAGTAAAACGCAGGTAGTGTCCCATTAACAATATTTACATGATTATTGGTGAGAAAGCAAGATCCCTTTTTGTACAAAAGGTGTACCCCAGGGATCCACCCTCGGACCTCTACAATTCATTGTTCATAATCAGGGCCAAAATGTCTCCATTGAAAGGTTTATGCTGAGGACACTGAGATTTACTGCTGACCATAAACAGTCTGTCTGTCAGCTACGACTTGTCAGAAAACTCAAGGTTTGACGGACGAAAAAAAAAACGACCAGTTATCGACATTTTTCAGGGCTTTCAGATTGAGTCTTTAGCTAAGCAGTTTTATAGGGATTCAAAACTATCTCTTGTTTTACTTATACAGCAACTAGTGAAAAAGATATTTTTGAACCAGGTTTTTATTTAAGAAATTATAGAGATAAAAAAGTATGTTTTTTTTATCTTAAGTTATGCATCTTTTATGTCTGCCACTATGTCTGCCACCTGTCTTAAACAACAGCGTCTTGAAGGAGAAAATGTTTATCTCAATGAAAATTATTTCATGTCAAATAAAGGTTAAATACAAATAATCCTTAAGAAAACATCTTTTTTCAAGGCTGCCGTGACACTTGTACAGCATACGTGGAATTGATTTTGGTGTTTACGGATAAATTAAATCAGTGCTCACATTCATCTCTGTGGTTTTTGTCTTCCAGGGCATTTGTTTTATTTTTTTTCCCTGCAGCTGAACATTCACGCAGTTATTCTTAACTGATATCCTAAGTATTAAAAGCAGTGTTGCACAGCAAGCTGATTAGATGTTTGCAGAGGAGGATGAGAAAACAAAAAAACACAACGCACAAACAAATGCGAGCATCGAATCAAACTAAACCCAAAAAGCAGTGACACGCCATGAACCCAGAAGCTTTTAATCCTGCCTGGAGTCTCAGCAGCTTGTAGAGGAGACGCAACAGAAGAATCAGCATCTTTCTAGTTTTTTTGTTGTTTTGTTTTTTTCCTCCTTCCTTCCAACAAAGAGCTGCATGTGTACTCAACTCTTACCATCGCCATGTAAGCTTCTATTCAGCGGGGTGTCTGCCAACTCAAGACAGACTCCTCTTTCCCTCCAACGCTGCAGCTGTCAATCAGGACCCCCACCTGCCCCCGCCTGCCTGCTGGGGACACACTGCCCCCTGTCGCCTGCTGTCAGGACTGCAGGAGTGATGCATGGATGGATGGATAAATGGATGGACGGATGAATGAAGGTGTTTTTCCTCTGGGATGGATGAGGGCTTTCGGCTAAAACATGGCATGACAATGAAAAGGACGTGGAAGACTCTAACAGACAAGAACTATATAGATTCTTTTCAAAATTTAAAATCTTTGACAAGTACACATTTGATTTAAAAAATAAAAATGAAGATGCGTAACCTAAACAGAACTTTTGTCAGTCCATAAATAATGGAGCTTTGATCTTTCAATTTCAACATGAAAAGAACAAAAGTACGTGTTTTCCTGCTTAAACGGCTTCATCAAGGTTGAGTTATAGATTTGTGAAGACAAAGGAGTCGTTTCTTCTGTCTTTTTTATCTTTTTTTTAAACAATCCTCATTAAAACATGCAGTTCCATCTATTCCTCTTCTATTCTTCTTCTATAAATATATAAATCTGTAGCTCCATTCTGACCTGTGTGGGTTTTGCAATGAAACCAAGTATTTTAAGCGAAAGCATGATCTTTACTGACCCGAGCCAAATGTTTTTCTGTCAGCCGAACTATAACTGGACAACAAAGAAAGTCTAAATGTAAAAGAGTTATAGAAATGTTGACCTTTAACATATTCATGGTCTGCAGAGTGAATAATAACTCTGGTTACTGGATTAATTTGAGCCGATTTTTCAAAATTTTGTGAAGGTGCAGCTAATGTAAGATGTCATGTGGTCTGAGTAGTTTTTGCAGTAGAACATAATTAATATGCTCCTTACTGTTTGATGAGGACCATCCCACCATTTTTGATGAAGATGCTGCTGTAAATGAGAAATGTATCATCTCTGATGAAGCCCAGGACACTGTGAGGCTTTGAGGTGGATGAAGAAACACCATCTCTAACAAAAATAACAGAGTTGTAGATTTTTTAATGATCTTTGGACGCACCAAAGAAACAAATAATTCGTCCACTTTTGACAATGAGTCAGCTTGATTGCTAACATGAGACTCCAATGAAAAAAGTCTTCCATAATTTCAATCAGCAGTTGGAGCTCTTAAAGGTTGCAATGACCTGACACCCTCCTGGTCGAGTCGTCATGTGACCGTGACACAAAATGTTACTGACCGAAAAGTGAAAAGTGAAAATCTGTGGATGTTCAGTCACAAAGACGAAGCTCGAGCCAAGAATGAGCTGGAGTTAAAGACATTTTGTAGAAACCTGAATTAACATCCAACAATTTGAATCTTTTTGACCAAAGAATCTGTTTAAGATGAGATCAGTGACGATGACGATGAGTTCAATGAAGCGTTCAAACTTAGAATAGTGTCTTATCTCCATAGAAACAGTAACCTAGGCTCATTAGTGCTGAAACAATCATAGAATTTCCAAAACTTACAACTTTAGAGAATCTTACAACCAAAGTTGAGATAATTTAAGCTGATTTACAGGATAAAATTAATCTACCCAATAAAACCATTTTCCCATAAGCTAAAACTGATTGACTGTTTGCTGAGCTGTCGTCCCACTTTAGTGAAAGTTCCTTCTCCTGTTCAACTTTCAGCTTTACCTGAGAAACTCAGGTAAGTTGACATTAGTTTGAAATGTTCTCAGCTGATAGGAGGATCTTGTCAAAGGGATGTTGAGCACACAGCATCATCACCAGCTGATGATGCATTCAAGGACACGGAAATAAATTAAGGGCATTGTTGTTACGCTGCAGAACTACTTAGAACTAGTGTTTTTATTTGAATAAAGCATATAAAGACAGGAAAAAGAATAAGTAAAAAGAATATATTTCTGAAGTGAAGGAGGAACAGGGAAGGAAAGCCTGTCTGCGGGGGGGTCGGGGTAAATCCAATCAGCCTCCTCAACAAAATTCTTACTGGATTACACAAACGTCTCAGTTCCTAAAAAAAAATCCCACTTCCAAGATTCCCACTGTACTTGAATGAATGCTTGATTAGAAAACCGCCGAGCTGGAACGCGGCACATGTAGTCAAAAAGATAAATTAAAAAAAAAGAAAAAAGAAAGGATTAATAATAAAGATAATAATCACATAAACAATATTGAGATTTATTAGAATCCAGTTGAGCCGCTCTGTGTTTGAGCAGCTGTGCATGAATCGCTGACTGATGAGCTGCTGGTTGTTGGATGTGAGCGCAGCAGCTGTGATGTGTATATTTTTATTTTATTTTTTCTTTTTTTTCTGTGTCAGACTCCTCTGGGAGAAGGATCTAACATCCTGTACTGTATGTGCTCGTCTCACCACAACCACAGCGCTCCGACAGCTTTTTTTAACATCTCAACATTAAAAACAAACAGTGACAACAACTTCTTCATGTTGCCTTTTCCTTTTTTTTCTCCCCTTTAGTTTTCTTTTCTCTCCCTCCCTCTTCCATTGATGTCGGCTTTTCAAGAGCACAGGAGTAGCACTCAAAAGAGCGTTGTCGCTGTTTTTCTCTCCCCTCCCTTTTCCTCTGCAACACAAAGAATGCTTTCAATTTTTAATGCACCGACCTCAGAGAGAAGACGCCCCGAACAAGAGGGAGAGGAGAGGAGTAGTAATGACGAACAGTTTTAAACAGATGAGAGGTTGTACTTTGCTCAAAATATCTTTTCTGCTCTCAGCTGAAAAAGAAAAAGCAGGATTCATTGAGTTATGGGGACGTTTCCGAATACAATATTCAGAAAAATACACATATTGCATTCTGGTGCGCATTACTGGAAAGCTTTTCGCCTTATTTATCTTTTAAAGAGCAGCTTGCTGTTTTCTGCAGGTTTCAGCTACAACAAACAACATGTTAATTACATTATTAGCCCATATTTCCCAACAGGTGTGTCGTTTCAAATGATCCGTAACATGTCGGTGGACTGTTGTCGACACTGCTGAGCTGGTTTGATTTCTGATGTCGGTGCAAAATGAATGTAAAGACAGTTTTCTTCTGTTATAGAGAAATAAAGTACTGACATCAAATCTGCAGGAAGCGTCTGTTCTTCAGTCTTTGTTGAGGTTTTCTGTCCATATTCTGAGATAAACAGTCACAGTGATGCTATAACAAAAAGAAAAAAAAAGCATTTTTACAAAGTTTAAAAAAAAGAACTTTGTGGACAAAAAATGAGCTTTTTGTCTCCTCCATTAATCAAACAAACCGATCAATAAACACCAACTGACAGCTGCTAGAAATCCATCCAACATTTCACTTAAACCCAGAAGGGTCGGTCTGTCGGTGGCACGATAGGAAACTAAAGGGGAAGACAAAAGTAAGCAGGATTATAATCAATTTCTGTACAAAGTTTCAGGCAAAAGCATCAGAACAGTTTGTCTGGATGAAAGACAGTCAGCTTAATACAGTTTTTGGCCGTATATACTTGTGGGTTTGGGGTCTTGAGTCTGAACCAGAAAAAAACACCAAAAAGTGGTCTGAGTTTTTTCCAAAACTTCTTTCTGCATGTAAATAGCATGAAAACTGAAGCATCCATCCACCATCAGTGGTTTTGTGCTGACAAATGTCAGGAGCTGATGGCTTAAGCCACCAACAAATGTTTTGTGTTTGACTAGTCTGGTCCAGAACTCGTCCCAGTCCTTCTGACTCGGCTGATTCTGAAGTCCGATCCAGAGTTTTCCTGTAGATGGCACCGTTTCCGCCGTTGGAAAAAACAACAAAGCTAACTGGAGATTTTTCAGTCAGAATTTAATGTGAAAGCGACAGACGGCGTCAGAAAATAGCATCAAAAGTGGAGACGGGAACGGATGAGAGGGGGAAATTAGAGCTGTGCTGTTTTTCGTTTGTTTGTTTGTTAATGTGTAAATTGACATTGATTTGAATATTATGAAAAAAAAAGTCAGGTTAATTCCTTCTACTGTAGCAATAATGACAACAGGCTTTGTGTGAACAGAAAACAATGGATGCTGGCAGGGCGAAGGTGTCAGTCATGATTGGTTTGAGAAAAAGCAAACAGAGAAAACACAAAAGATTGAGATTTACATTGTTTAAAATGGTTAAATGCTTCTTTTCATGCTGATCATCAGGACTGAATTCAGCCATATTGTTGATGGTTGGAAGCAGATCCTGGCTGCTCGTCACGCCGCCTCAGCTGCCCAGTGACCGCAGCGAGCGGTCGTGATGTTGTCGGTCTCCTCTCTCGGTCCAGCTTCAGACACGACAACGATGATGTGCGACTCTAACAGCAGTTTCTGAAAGGACCCTCTGATCGTGTTGTCACAAAGGAGTGGCCGCGGTTAGGTCAGCCCAACCTCCACGATTTAGTCCGACCCCAGACGGAGGCGGCGAGGCGGCGGTGCGCTCGTACTTCTGTCCATCAGATAAAGTGGAGGAAACCTGCTGGCTTTTCTCCAGCAACAAAGAGTCGCTGATAGCAGCAATGGCCACCGCCATGTTTCACAGTAAAAGCCTCTTTTTTTTTCCCCCCACGTCTCCTTTCTTCATGTGAATCTCCTGAAATCTGCTTGTCCCTGCTCGCTTTGTGAGCATGTCACAGTATGTGGCAGGTACCAGCCCCCAACCGCCACTTCCTGTCAGCGGACAAGACAAGGACAAAAGGCCGCGGCTCAGCCAGACGAGATGTAGTGGAGTAGAAGTCTTAACCTCCCCAACACCCTGCAGAAGAAAAGCTCCGCTTCACCTCTGTGACGCGTAACAGGTCGCAGACTTAACCTCACCAGGAAAATTACAAGATAAAGCCAACAGTGTTCTGCTGAGGATGACAGCGAGGATGAAGAGACGCGTAGAAAACAGGAGAAACGGGCCGACAGATGAGCGAATATGAGAGTGTGGATCTGAAGTCTAAAAGCTTCATTTGCATACAAAACACAGCAGCCGGTTTATTAAAGGTGCAGTTACCAATGTAAACAAAATAAACAATAACCAATATTGATTATTAAGAGAATGAGATCGTTCCCTGTGGGCATTTTTGAAAACTTACACTGCAAATAAATCTCTCGTAAAATTCAAATTGCTCGTTTCTAAATCTAATTTTCTGAAATCAGGTCTGATTGTCTTTGAACCACAGAGAATCAGTTCGTTCGCTGATAATCCTCTTTATTTTGACTGGTTCAGGATAATGACGCTCTTTTTTTTCTGTAAAACTGCTAAATACAGTGGAATCATCTGAACACACTCGAATGTCTTCATTTCTCTTGTGTAACATTAAATGAAATGACTTCAGATGCAGATTGTTTTTCCAGTGAGTTAATAAATACAAAGATCTTCATCTTCGTCATTGACAAATAAAAACTGTTGACATTCGACTCCACCAGCAACCCAACAAATGACACATGGCATTACCAAGGTAATACCACTGATTTAAATTTTATATAAACATGAGCTCATCTGCAGAAATGGTGATGTGGAGCTCCGGTGACATTTTATTCTAAGAGACATTTTTCATTCTAGTAAATACAAACTTAAAAATAACAGTATTTCCTCTTGCTGGCCGACTCGACAGCTGCCTGTGCTTTCTAAACACCGTCATCTAGTAAATATAATAAACTTTATTAGCGCCTGCTCATCAGAATGGAGATTACAAAGTGTGTTACTGAAGACAAGGCTAAATAAAAACCACGGAGATGAGCAGTAAAAAGAGGTAAATCCAGTTTATAGAGGAATAAAACACAAAATGCAGCAGGAACACAATAAAAAAAGAGAGAAAGCATATAAAGTCTTGTTTGTCTGAAGTGTTTTGGATGATGTTTTAACAGACAGGCTGATGTTTATCTGCCAGGAGACGAGTCTCGTCTGTCCATCAAATCTACCAGAAGACGTTTGAGGCTCCAACTGCTGAGCGAAGCTGAAAGCCGCTGACTGTGTGTGTGTGTGTGTGTGTGTGTGTGTGTGTGTGTGTGTGAAAGATCGAGGTGATGACCGCAAGGCTGCAGATAAGAAATAACGTGGTTATAAAGGACCTTAAAAAAGACAGTGCTTTCTATTGCAGAGATCTTTGACTGCTCTGCCTTCAAGAAATGTCAGACGCAGTGTGAAATATAAACTTTTAGCTGCAATAAATGTAAATGTATTAAAATTAAGAGTAAAAGTATCCTGTATGAGTATGATGTTCAAGGGGGGAGAAAAAATAGACACAAAAGACAAATTTTGGTAAATAAATCTACTTTTTGTGAAGGAGTTTTAAAGCTCTGATGATCTGATTTGGGAACAACACTGAGAACTGAGAGAAAAAAGGCCTCAGTTTGTCTCCAGCAGAAACTTTGCCCTGCAAATAAATATCTGGACGCAAATATTATACAAAAGCAAACCAAAAATTTGCCTCAACTAAATTTACAACGACAAGGATAAGGAATAAGGAAACCTGGGCTCCTGTAGCAGAAAAAAATAAAAATGTTTTAGAAGGAATTCACAGAAACAGTAGACTACTTCTCTCCAGCTATGCTAGCAGGCTTATGAGATTTGACTTGAGCTAGGAAGCGAGCTAGATGCTAATTTTTAGCATGGCAACATACTTTGGATTAAAAAAAAATAACTTACATACATTTCACTGTTTTCTTTTTTTCCCCACTGTACTGAATGTCTGAGTTTAGTGTGTTAGCACGCTAACATTTGCTAATTAGCACCGAGCAGAAACAGACCCACATCGGTCTGAATGTCAGAGATGAAAGTGGTGATATTTTTTTTCATCCAACTCAAAATTCACACATTAAACACGAGGATTCCCCAGAAAGATCTGATATTTGTTTAATGGCCAGAAGAGTTGAAAAGCTCGAACAGTTGCATGATATTACATGTGATACGATCTGTCAGGCAAAAACAGAAAAAAAAAAACTCCCATTGCAACAGTTGAAAAGAAAAACAACACAGAGCTTCACAATGAAGAAGTGCAGAGTGCAGCAGCTGAGAGCTGCTGTGGTTTACAGTTTGCATTGGCTTGCATGATCAAACCCAACTGTGTCACACTGTGGCTTCATTCCTGCAGCTTCTCTCTGCTCGGTTTCCCTCTGGACCCAAATGGGTCACTGAAGAGAGGCTCAACCAAAATATTTGAAAGTATTTCCTCTAAAAAAGAAAAAAAAGACGGGGTGCATTGGGGAATAGTGTGGGGCTAAAAAAAAAAACGAAATAGAAAGATTTATTCTAGCTTTTTGTTAGGTTTCAATCGTTCATATTTTTGTGAGCGAGGCCCTCTGGGAGTGTTGCCGACGGCAGTGGACAGAGCTGCCCGGACAACAAAAGAGGAGTCTTTACTTTTCCTCCATCCTGGCCTTGCTCTCCCGGGGTTAAGATGACCATCGATCGGCCAGGCTGATAAACACAAAGAGCTGCTGGTAAAGGAGCTCACAAAGCAAGTCCAGCTCAGCCTGTCAATTACCCGCAGTCTCCACTAAAACCTCCTCTGTCTGTGTCTCTGCTCCCCGCCGCATCGCCCCGCCACGCTTCAAATCAGTCGCACTGGCTGAAAAACGGTCACACGAGGGCTTGGAAAGACATTCAGAGATAATGTTGTTTATTCTCTTTAGAGGGAAAAAAAAAAAATCTTAATTTTGTGCAAAGAGCTGAAAGAGTTATTTCACAGCTCAGAGAGGTTTAGAAGTTTCCCCGCTCTTATTTCTGCCGCCCACGCCTCTCGTGGGAATCACTTCTCCCATGTCCTCTAGACCCACCAGCGTTCTCCGACCTCCTCCTCCTCCTCCTCCTTCGTCTCTGGATCACATGCTTGCAAATGGGCCCCCTAGCTGGACTGCTCGGCGGTTGAAGGGCTCCCTGGTGGATCCGCCAATTAGCCCCGGCCCCTGGCCCTCGGAGAAGTGGAGCGAGGCTGGCGGTGCAGAGAGCTCCATGACGTCCCCAGAGTTTCCTTTTAACGGGTGACCGCCAAAGTTGGGTCGAGGAGAGGCGAGGAGAGGAGAGAGGAGAGAGGAGGGACGCAGGGCGAGGACTGCGAGGATAATGGATGACCCCTTTTGTCTGTTTTGTCGCTAAGGATTTTGAATCAATTGCAGATTGTGTCGCCCTGCCAGGCGGAGGAGGACGAGAGGCAGAATGAGGGAAATGATGAAGGAATCTCATCTCTCTGTGGCCGAGTCCAAATGAATGATCCGTATTTATTTGAGAACGCATCCGTTTGACCTGAGACGAAGGTTTTTTCACCAGTGAATATGAAGCTCTTTGACTTTATATGACTCCAGAATTTATTCCACTGGGTAAAAGCGAAGCCTGCACAAGACTTCAGCAGGTCACTGTCTTATTTCTGTCTTTGTTGTTATGAAAACTGCATCAGAATCAGACATCACTGTTGAATGGTTTTGGTTGAATTGTTTCTAAAACTTCTGTGCCGACTCAAAGTGATGTAAATTGAAAACATCTGACACCAAACGGCAACTAAACCTGAGTAAATGCTAAAAATGACAGAGAGAATAAGCTTTTGTTCCTCTTCCAAGTTAAAAATAAAGTTCCCCTCCTCGAACTCATGGATCAGGAGATAAACACAATCCCTTTTTTACATTATTGGGGATCAATGGAAAGAATCCAAACAGAGAAAACAAATAATTTCTCTGCGTCTCGGACTCAAACACCAGCAGTGCAGCCTGCGAACGCCCCGGTGAGCTCGCTGTGTGAACGAAGGCGGTCTCCGGTGTTGACGCCGCTGTTTACACTGGACACACACAGAGAAGTCAAGTAGGTACCTATTTACCCACAAACCCCCTGTTCGTTAAATCAACAGTTTCCTCTGAGCTCTTGCAGGAAAAAGCAGAAAGGGACTGAATTAACGAGAGCACACAGAGGCACGACTCCGGCGCTGAGATAGCAGGCGGCTAGCAGGGAAATTTCCAGCAGCACAGCGCGGAGGTAAAGTTTGCCCCAACTCTTTATGAGGAGGACAATGCGGGAGCAGAATTAAAGGAAGTTGGAAAGCGGAGATTAGCCGAGGCTGCAGAGACACAGAGAGGGGAGGCGAACAGCTGGCTGGGACAGATACTGCTGCTTCAGACCTCTCTCCAACCCCGACGGGTAAACAAACTGGCAGTCTCTTTGATTTATGGAGTGCGTCACTGACCGGATGGCCATTATTGCAACTGAAAGGAGCGGCAGAGAGTGCCGTCCTCATCAACCAAACGTGTCCATATTGCAGCTTCTCGCAGGTAACGTGGACTTTGTTTTTTGTGCTCTTTTGTCAGTTTGGCATCTCCAAATAGTTTTCTGATTCAGCGGCCGACAGCCGAGTCGAACGCCACCGCTCGGACGGACGCGCTGTAAATCATCAGCGGCGAACAGAGAGAAGCCGTTTGGCACCGGGAGACACATCTTTGTGTCTCCTCAGTGGATTCTTTGTGGAGTGATTAATCATCACACTCTTCAATGTTAGGAGGTAATTTATGGCTTCAATTCATGGCCTTTATCATCATGTGTGGGCGGGCAGGCAGGTGGAGAAGAGGGTCCGTCTCAGGAAAATGTAGCCGGAGAGCTCAGGCTGAGAAAACAACTGACGCTCATTGTGAAGCCTGAGTTCAACTGTCACATTGTCCTTTCATTGATCATACGTCTCCTCTTTCATGTTGGTCCCCCAGGGTGTTAATTAAGGGTCCATCAGCTCCATATAGGCCCCTCAGGTCACTAATTGCTTCTAGGTGAGCTATGAGTGGGGCCTTACGAGCAAAAGAAGGTCATCTTTTAGTTTCAGCATGGATTTAAATGGAAGCTGCTATGAGGATGACTCCATTATGGGCTTTTAGATGCTTTTCCAATTTACACTAAAAAATAAAAATGAGCAAATTCAGATGAAGACATAGTTGATGAAGGCAGAATTTTAATTTTTTGCTACCATCATCCTCTACTGTAGATACGAAGTCATGCTGCCAGATGTTACAGGTGTTCAATCCACCGGAAAGTTACACTGAAGAGTCTCCTGCTGCGTCAGATTACTTCTCAAAAAAATACTTTATGACCAGAAATCACATGGTCACTTGATGAAAACATTTTAAAGACGCTCTGTTTCATCTCTTGAACATCTCCCTTCCTCATCCACTCCACCGGGAGAAGAGAAGATGGAGTCCACCGGGCTCTCATTCGTCACTTTTTAGATCAGTATTGATCAGCTGGCAGGGTTAGCAGCAGCGGTGAGGAGATTTACGTCGTCCTTTTACCGTGACGATAGCAGCGTTTGACCCGTCCAGCGGCTAAAAGCCTCTCAGCTCGCCGGCGGCTCTATCATCTGCAGCGCCAGACATGATGGCCGGTGAGATACGCTGAGGCATCAATCATCTGGAACGCCGACTTCGTCTCCTCCTCCTCCTCCTCCTCCTCCTGCGGGCCGCTGAGGAAGCTCCTGACTCTGCTGTTTCTTCTGGGAGTTTGTTGAATGTGTCGACAGATAAACATGTCAGCAGAAAGCACCTTTTACAGCTCTCATATGCTCAGGTCAGATTGGACATCAGGGCGTTTTACGGCTTCCACAACAGAAACCAACTTGTCCTTTAATATGTCGGAGGATTTATGGACGCTACCGACCTCTTTAATCAGCGGCGTGTATTCAGCGAGCTGCTTTATGGGCCTCTGTGAGTCACTGCAGACATGATTTGGATCTGAGGTTTTGCTGGCACTGTCACATTATATCACAGTGACGACTGTTAGCACAGCAGACGTCTGCCAGGCGATGAGACGAGAAACAGCATTTAAATAAAGACTGGAGGGAGAAGATATGGAGGGATATGTCTGGTACTGAATACTCTCATAATTATTGGTATTTTCTCTAAAGTTCTTGCTCTGTAATTTCTCATTAAAACACATCCGTCTAATAATCTCTAATGTAAAACAAAAATGTTAAACAGATGTTCTACAAGTTCACATAAATCGGTTAAAACTGTTTCCGACAAACAGTTTAAAAGTAAAGGGTGAGGACTTTAGCGGCATCTAGTGGTGAAGTTGCAGACTGCAGCCAACTGAATGCCCATCCACTGACCTTCTCCTTCAAAGCCTGAAGAGAATCTGAAGTGGCAGCGAAAACTTGCAGAAACTTGGTTTTTTATGTTTTGAGCGACTGAAGAGTCGCGGTGATGCAGCATGGTGGAGTCTGTGGAGGAGGACTCGCTCCCTCAGGTGATAAAAAATACGTCCACGGTAGTAAGAAGAAAAGAAAATATACAGTAAATATTAAATTAAAAAATATTCTCTGCAATTCCTGCCAAAGTTCTGCCAACAATTGCTCCTTAATCTCCTCTAAACTCAAACTTTTATTAATTAATATCTCAAAAATAAAGTTTTCAGATCATTTGTAGTCTCTTCTGCAGGTACAAACCTGAAATCAGTCAAAACAAACAAAGGATTTCTTTTGAAAAGTTAAACTTCTAAATGTGGGAGTTTTTTTTGTTATTCTGCAACATTTTCGAGCAAGAACGTTTGTTGAAGCTGTTGCTGGATAAAGTCTGCAAACAGTCGGTAAACACATAACATATATACAAAAAAATATACAGTAAATTTAGTTTTCCTCTGACTGTTACTGATGTTTGTATTTATGTGTTTTTCACAACTGCATTCACAATACACAGTTATTTAGAGACTCTTGACACCTCTCAGTTAAGGTTGAAGAAAAAGTGGTAAGTTTATTGTGAAGCACTTTCAACAACGTAGCAGCTGAAAAGTATTCATGAGACGTTTTCCTTTCAGATCTTTTTCTGCCGCAGTTTTCTATCTTTGCCTCGTTGACCCAAACTGAGGGTCAACGAGGCTTTTTCACGCAGGTCACAAGGCACAACGGGATGTTAATCACTTAATCATATCACACAGCAGACCTGAAAGAGAGCAGATGTTTTTTATGCTTCTCCACTCCACAACCAAGGTGTTTCCATGTACTTTTCTTCTTCTAGCGCCTCCGTGAGGTCAGAGTTTCACTTTTGGACAAACAATGTTTAAAGTTTCATGAAATGTTCCACTGAAGATGAACCCTTTTGATTTTAAGAACTCTGTGACCTTTTCTGACACCAAGATGAACAAGTCCACTCGAGAAATTTAATAAAATAGACTTTTTTATGTCACCCACGTTCATTTTTTCTCATCATGTAGGTCACACAGCCCAGTTTCGAAGTGCAGCAATAATTAAAAAGCAGCTGTTTGTTGGTGAACGAGCTCTTCGCTCCCTCTCCTCGTCTCATCTCGGAGTCCTCCAGGCCGACTCCTCTGGCCTCTTCCTGCCACTGTTTTTGCGCCCGTTGTTTGTTTGTGCTCAGAGGTGATGTTGGATCTGCTCTGTTGTCTGCCGTGACTCATCTCCAGCTCCAACAGCAAAAAACTCCTCTCGACAGCTCGCTCAGCGTGTTGAAGCGAACGCTGAAGTGTCTTGGTGGAGAGTCAGCCGGCTGCTCGTCGGACCTCTCAGCATCCTGGGCGAGATGAAGGTGGGCGGACTGTGTCGCTGCGTGCTGCTACAGCAAACACTTCATCTCTTCATTCAGTTTGTGATTTTTTTTCAGCTTGTGAGGATGCTTAAGAGTCTGGCACCGAGACTGAAGCCACACTTGCAAAAAAAGAAGTAGAGTGTGACTCAGTGTGAATTTTGCTTGTGTGAGGAAGCTTCTAACGAGTACAACTTCAGCTACGAGGAAGGAGCCGTTTCCTGCAAAGACGAAGGTTTGCAAGCAAATATGTTCGTGACTTGTGAGAGGAGTAACTTGTGACTTCATTTTGTCTCTGGATTTTCACTCACAGACATTCAGTTTCTCCTCTGAAAACATGTAAACTAAAAAACCAAACAGACAAGAAAACAAAAAACACCTACTACAACAGAAAAACAAGACTCTGAAAAATGTATTTCATTCCTGAAATGATTTTTTAACTGATGTGCAATATATAGGCAAAGAGTGGCAGTTAAACACATTGAAACTAAGTCCTCAGTGTACAAGATGCAAACCTGGTTTTACTGACTGACCAGTTTAACCTAAAGGTAACAAAAACTACAACGAACCCGCAGAGACTGAAACACAAACAGCTTTTCAGTTCGTAACTTTGCTAATTTGGTGATACACTCTCTCCTCTGTCCAGAAAACACAGTTGGGCAAGCCGTGAATGTTTTGTAGACTCGAACACATCAGATGTATGGATGTCACCGAGAGCATGAGTTAAGAAAATATGAAAAAAGGCATCATAACGTAAGATCCATGTGTAGTAGCACAACTCTGGAAGCCAATGCAACGAAATTTCGTTCCCCAAATGCACTGCTGTGTTACTCAGTCCCTCCAGGAATTCGCGATGTTGCGATCGCAACAATTAACGCAAATTCAACCAATCTCCATGAATTCTGCGC
>JAPZDY010000026.1:24402205-24412292 GCA_029783645.1 Ctenochaetus hawaiiensis | reverse complement strand
AAGAATAAAATTTGATGGAATGGCAAAACGGCTGCAGCAGAGTCAGACTCAGCGTTCTCTAACTGGTTACAAAATGGTAACAACTGCTTGTAAATGCAGGAGAGTCTTCAAATGCTGCCCCCCACTGGATTTGCAATGAACTGCACGTAACTTGAACTTTGATTAGCACACAAATCAATATTAAGCACTTCCATTTTTAAATGCTCAGACATCCTTCTGCAGTCATTTTGGTGAAAGTAGCACAAAACAGAGGTGTAATCAGTAACTTATTACTCTTCAAGGACAGTAATATTGAAAAGTAACTTGTTACCTTCAAATAGTAATATCTAATACATTACATTTTTGAAGTAACTTTCCTGTCGCTGATTAGAAAGATGGTTTTGATGTGTAAATCAGTGTGAACGGGAAGCCGAACCTGGTTTATTCAGCTCTCTCGGGCTCGAAACAAACACAGATTACATGTTCAATCTAACCACATATGATGTTGTTACTCTAACAGGATGTATACTGTTCATCTTCTCTCTCTCTCGGTGCCTCCAGTCGCGGTCGACGCCCACATCAGTTCAGCACTGCGAGTTTCATCTTCACTCATCAGCATCGGCTCATTAAAAGTTCAGATCAGACTGTTGACTCTCTAATAGACCTCCTGCAGCTCCTTAAACGCAGCCTTTGCTAACAACAGACAGGCCTGTTGTCACTTTTTCAGTCATCCTCCTCTGAACCAAATCCTTCTCTTTTTTGCTCTCACCTTGGAGAATTCCCAAAACATCGCCTGCTTTTGTTCCTCAGATCACGAGCTTGCTTTTTTTTTTTTCCCGTTTTTTCTTCTCTTTCGTTTTTTTTGTAAAAATTTCTATGATTGAATTGTGTTTTGCAAAGTACTAGAGGCAAAGGAATTTCCATTCGTATCCGTACATGAGAGCGCACAAAAGCAGCCATTGTTGGTAGTCTAATGGGAATGTTAAGTACAAGCAGGCAGAGCCGTCTTTTATCTTGGGTATTTACAACTCTGTCACAACCAGCAGGATTTTGGAAGCTGAGGGGAAAAAGCATGTTTTTCTTTTTTTAATTTTTTTTTTTTTTATATCCCTGCCCGGATGCAACCGGCTTTCATCTCTCTCACCGCTCTTAAGTGAACGTCCCACTGTTTGTGCAGGAGAAATGGAATCAAAGCCAGTCGTTTGAATGAAGTATTTGCAGAGGTTTTAGGGGGGGGAAGAAAAAAAAAACAGAGAAAGAAATAACACTGAAAAAAAGAAAGGAGTAGAAAGTTAAATTTACAATCTCCAAAAAACAAAAAAAAGAAAAGTTGTTGGCTGTGTGTTCGCTGCAGGAGCCTCGGCCTCCAGCAGCTCCTTCTCATCACCATGCAGAATAATCCTCTCTTTGTTCGCAGAAACAGAGTTGTTACTTTAAAAACACGCCGTCGTCTTGCATTATTTCCCTCCTTTCAGCATCTCTAAGAGGCCCTGAGCGGCGTTGTTGTTCTCTGTTTCCTCACAGCCGGGACGCCTCTGTGTGCTCCCACTGATATCCATCCTTCCATCTCCTGCAGCAGGAATTAGCCTTTGGTTTTCCCATTTTTTTCCGACCTGCACACCTCGGGGGCCTCGCACCTCTTTACTTCTAGCTTGTGTTTGTTTTATTTTTTTATTTTTTATTTTTTTTCTTTACAACAAGATATGGTAGCTTACCGCAGCAGGTCAAGTCCAGCTCTTCCAGATAACGTGGAATTACACGGCTAAGTTATCTGGCCGCGGCGTGAAGGGGGGAAGAACCTGAGGGGAGTTTTAACTGAATGTCAATGGAGAGCGCCGAGCTTTAATGGAGGCCACTGTGGGTCGATGGGGAGGAAACCAAGCGGAAGGTCAAAGATTTTTCCAAGTCAAGTCGAGCCCGTGTGTGCGAGGTTAACTCATAAAGGAAAAAAAGGGCGAGAAAGATGGAAAAGAAGAAGAGGGGAAGCGTGGCTCCCCCTGCCAACAAACGGCGCTCTGCCCCCCTTGATGCTAATCCTCTGAAAGCTGTTTTCTAGCGAGGATTAGTGCCAGCGAGAACAAGGCTTAGAGCTCTCCGCCGAGTCGAGATGAGAAATCGAATACAGGTGCTTGTCGGGGGCTGAGCCCGATGACTTTTCCATGTGCAATATCATACAGGGGGTATAGCTCTCACCGCACCAGCTGGTATTACATCCTTCAGGGTGATATTGTTGGAATTCAGGCCAGTGCTGACTCGTGCAGAACACAGAAACGAATCCTCCGAAGCTCAGTGGATCCTCTAACCCAGAAATCACAACTTCCTCTCCTTCCACAAAGTCAGGCTGCTCCGCTGTTTCGGGCTGCAGCCAGATCATCATTACAGAGCAATTTACTGAAGAGCTTTTCAATTAATCACTGAGTCATTTGAATATAATATCGTATTAAAAACAACCAACGGCAAAAGCCCACACACACACACGAGCTTCCATTCAGTTTCACCAAGAGTCCAAAAAAAAAGGCCCAGAAACCATTTTCTTCCGGGCGAGATCAAACGTTTTCACACTCAGGAAGCTGGAACCAAATTATCTTTGATATTTTACTCGATAAACGAGAGTCTGATTATCATAATGGGTCATCACCTGTTTTTCTGCTAATCAAGTAATAACCGTCTTGATTAGGTCGAGACTTTCTGACTGTATCAGGCGTAAAATTTAAAATCTGACGATGAGGTTTCTTTGATTTCTTCAGTTCGTCCGTCACTAAGCAGGAGTGTGTGTTCCAGTAAACTGTGTTTCTGCTCTTCTCTCAGGTTCGTAATTATTGTTTACAGACCTCCCAATTTAAAGAGGTTTGACAGCCATTTCTTTGTTTAAACACAACAGAGCCAGTCGAGCATTAAGACAGGATTAGCAGAGAGTCGGACTGCGAGATATGAAAAAAAATAGAAATAGAAACTGTAGTGTTTATTTCCAGATTTCTCTCTGATACATTTTCAGAGCATGTGATCGTTCTACATCACATTTTTCATTTTCACTGAGAAAAACAGTGAAATCGTAATAATGTGACACATTTTAGGTTCCGTATCAAACAGAAATGTTTCTTACATCTGGAAAACAGAAACCGTAGGCCGAAGCATCTCTGCAGCACAACAGCACTTCATCATAATGCTCTTAAAATGATGCATTTCTGCGATAAACTTGACAAATGTAAAGTCCTCCAAGCGACTGATACGAGAGCCTCTGTGTGATACATCGCTCACCGCCGACTGTCTGTGAAAAAAAAAAGACAACACGAACACAATGCAGACTGAATAACAAGGTGAAGAAGAAGAAGCTCTGCTCCTGTTACTGTTGCATTTTTTAAATTTTGTTTTTCAGATTCTTAACAGGACAAAAGTTGTAATCCAAGTTTCCAATATTTCTTTGAACCAGAGAACGAAAGTGCAAAGTACTCCAGCATCAAACATTCATGTTCTCTGTCTTAATCTGCATCTGTTTTAATTAATGATGTACAGCTGATTTTCCCAGGTGCAGGAAGGTTTTTATTCCTGCAGGTTGTGAACATGAAAGTGTCTCTGGAGCTGCCAGATTAACCAGAATGAAGTCTAAAGCACAAAGGGACTTGGACTTTTTCAAAGTTAAAGTCCCTGTGAAATGTGGTGGAGGAAAAGGAAAAATACTAATAACTGCGAGTAGAGTATTTTGGTAGATATACTCGGTTATTTGCTGAGATTTGAGCAGCAGCGGCTAATGAGCATGTGCTTCCTCCCTGTGATGTTGAACCTGATGCAGCAGAACAAACACACAGCATGTTGTACATAATATAAAAATAAACGTGCTCTCAGCACGTCCTTGTTCAAGGGATTATTTTCTGTCAGGAGCTGGTGTTTATTTTTTTCAGGCTGCCAGCTGGTGTGGTGGTGTATATATATATATGTGTGTGTGTGTGTGTGTGTGTGTGTGTGTTGCCTCCCCTGGGGTCGGCGGCTCGGCACTTGTAATGCATGGCTGTGCTCACCTGTTCGACACAGGAGACGCATCGCCTCCATCGCCGCGGCCGCAAGACGGATGAGGAGGAGAAACAGCAGCATCGGCGCTCCTGGAGGTGACCCAGCTCGGCTCGGAGCCGCCCGACGGCACGGAGGACGGCGACAGGAAGGGCGACAGCAGGAAGGGCGACGGCTCAAGGTGCCTTTGAGCAAGGCACTGAGCTCTGATTGGCTGCTGGGCGGAACAGCAGGAAACTCTCACAGTGACCCACTTCAGTCCTGTGGACTTCAGCAAAGTACAAATCCCATGAAGAGCGACAGTTTTTTTTTGGCATGAAAGAAGTTAATTTGCTTTAATCACAGAAGATTTTCATGAAGTTGTTTCTACTGTTGATGAGAGGAAAAATGTTTTATTAGTCAAAGACTTGAAGAGGCGCCACTTTTCCGTTTTGAGTCAAATAAAGACTGAAGTTTTGTATTTTTGAATAAAAATTCATCGGTGATTACAGAACAAAAGCTTGCAGGTAATCAACATGATTCACCGTCTTTGTTCAAACTTTTTTTCCCCCTGATGTCACTTAAAACTGAAAGGAAGCTGGTTCATCAGAAAAATGCTGAAGGAAACCAGTTCAGGAACTAATCTGGTGGAAAAAAAGAGTCCTGATGTGACGATAACTGTGTTTGGCCTTTGAAGACACGAGTGTCGTGCAGTTTGGTTCTGTCGTCATGAACATCCTCAGTGTTCTCCTGTTCTTTAAATGCATCTGAAGAGGATTCACATGTTCACACTTACAGAAAAACTCTTTAAATTAGTTCATGTGTTTTAAACAAACCTGTGAAACAGCCACTGTGAATGATGCAGACACGTATATCTATTTATTTTAACTTTAAAACCCTAATAAAGATTTTTAACCCTAACTATCAGACATTGATGCCTGATGGTTTCTGCTGAAAAACAGAGATCTCGACTCCCCCAGCACCTCCATGGACTCCCTGACAAACCGGACACAAGTTCTGTGAAACTTCATGACCTTTTTTTGCTCATTTATATTTTCTGTAAATCTCGTCTCCCAACATGAGGCTGTCAGAAAGTCTTCTAACGCTGCCAGGAAAAACAAAAAAGTTTGGTCGAGAGTTAGTAATTCCTAAAACTTGTTTTTTAATGCTAAATATTCATGTAAAACGGTTTCATTCAGTGCGTTGACTTCATCGCTGAATCGTTTTTCCACGGAAACCAGGTGTGTCTGATGACGTCTTGTTCGCCACCTCAGTCATAAAAACACAGCAAAGCTCCACGCTGCTCTGTGGAAGTTTCATGCTGTGATGTCGTCGCTGACGTTTCCTTCTCCTCTCCAGCTTTCCATCGGCGGGTTCAATGAAGCCAAAGGCCAAAACCCATCAGCTCCCTCATCGATAGCTGATAACCTTTGTATGAGCGACGCACCACGCCTCCATCTGTGCAAATAAACAACACGCCCGATCAATAGCACCCTGTTCGATGGAGGTAAAAGGCAGCAACACATTACGGACTCCTACTGTTTCTTAACTTTGCAATTAGCTGAGGCCTGTTGACCACGCCCCCCCGCTGCGGCCTGCCAATCACAGCCTCCCCCCGGCTCCGTGACCCCCCAGCAGCTTCCACCTCAGCGTGTCCGGCCTTCGCCAGCCTCACGACGAGCTCACCGCTCATTACCGAGCAGTGGGCGGCGCTCCTCGTTAGTGTCCTTATTAACGAGCAGCGGGGCTTCTAATTAAACAGCTCAATGGCCGTTAATTGGCTTGTCTTTATTTTCCTGGGCAGCACCTGAACGGGCACAACCGAACAGAGTCCCGGCTGGATCCACCCTGCTCAGTTTAAAACAGCCGCCGATCCAAGAATCGACGAGACGGCGGGTTTCGTAACCTGCTGCTTGTGTTTGTGAGCTCAGCGAGGAAACATGGATGAAGCCTCAAACACTGGGCTGAGTCATCCATGTTGATGCAAATGATCAAAGTTTAAAGTTACTTGTGTTTGTCTCATAGCAAACAAAGAACGGGAGGAGCATGTTGGAGTCCCTCAGACACTTCAAATGTCTTTTAAACCTTCATGACTTTACTGGCTTAAAAATCCTGACAAATCACAGCAGGAAACACCAGCAGTTAAAGCAAAGAAACGTATCTTTTATTTGGGATTAATGTCACAAACTAAAAGAATCATAAAACTATATGATGTGTCGCAGTCTGTAACATCATGTGCGTTGGTGTGGATGTATGGATGGATGGATGATGCAATGTGCTGCATGACAGAACAGAGAAAAAGAAAAGCAATGCTGCGCAGCATGCAGCACACAAAGCTACGTTTTCTCCTTTTCCTCTCATTAGAAAACAGCTTGGATGCTCTTTATTATTTGGAACATCAGATCCAGGTGATTCCAACAAACGAGCCGAACACCTGATGGACATCTGCCAAACAAGACACAAAAAGGATAAAAACCAAGGCCTGTTATCGGGCCTGAAAATGCAAATGTGTCGAGGTTCATTCTTGATGTCGACGGGGGAAAATGGGGACTGTTTTCCTGTCGACGCTGCGTGAGGTTTCGGTCGCCAAAGTGAGCGCTCAAGAAGTTGATCTGATGCAGTTTTAAAGGACAAATCAGCTGTTAAAATACAGTCTTTAAGGAACATTCAGTCTTTAATTGTCTTGACATATGACTCTTAACCAAAGCGTCGGTGGGAGAACTTCTCCATCCACAAATGATCCCACCTGTGAGGTAAAAAAGAACAATATTCAGTCTTTACAGTGTAATGAATTTAAAAGCTTTAGGGATGCTGCTTTATTTGCTGACAACATGTAAAAAAATAAAGTGATTTTCCTGAATTATATTTTTGTTCTGTTGTACGAAACGTCTCACAAAGATCCATGTCGACAACGTTTAGGGTAAAAAAAAGAAAAAGAAAGCAGACGCGTTGCTGAGCCACGGCGACGCTGCAGGGATGAATGTGCATCGTCTCTTTCCTGCTTCATTTCAAGTACCTGGAGGTCTGGAGAGCGAATGAGGAGAGGAGACGAAGAGGAGGGAAGAAAAAAAACAGAAAAAAAAAAAAAAGCAGCGAAGAATGTCTGTGACTGTCAGCCGGCGTTGGTCGTTTATCCAGCACACCGGCAGTCACGGAGGCATGAATAAGGGAAGCAGGAGAGAAAAAAAAAAAAGAAAAAAGAAAAAAGAACCGATTCCATTTCATCTCTGCGGGAACATGACAGAGGAATAAAAGCAATACTAAAGTTCAATGGGCCCTGCAGATTTCCTTCCACATGCAATTTGTCACAAGCAGCGAGGTCCTGGAGCTCCACTGCCGCCGCTGCCGCCGCTGTATTTGTCACGACACCGGATTGTTGGAGGAGGAACTACAACTTGCACATACGTGAGCACATGTGTGTGTGTCTCCTTTGTCATATCTGGAGACCACAGTCATGCTTTTAAGAGCGACTCCACACTAAATCTCGTTATGGAGGAGAAGCATTGTTGCGCTGACCTCCTTGGGTTGTTCTCTTTTGAATCTGACCACACTCAGCTGTGATTTAGTGTCACACTGAAGTCCATTATTACCTGCTGCACTGCACGAGCTGCGGACAAAGAAAAGGGCAACCAGCAGCCAGCAGGGGAAGCAGCAGGCTTTTCAAGCTTCGCTCTGGCTGTTTTTCTTTTAAACTAAAACGCTGGCCACTCTGTTTTCTCTTTATAAATGATTCTGCCTGCAAATATTAAGTTAAAAAAATAATGCAGGTTCATAAATCTTTTGTCAGACTAATCTGGCATCTGGGAGGTGAACGCAGCGTTGCCTCATAGTTTGGCAGCTTACCAGGAAAAATAATGAATTTTAGGGCGTTTTGGGTGAATTTTCAGCAGAAAAGAAAGAAAAACTTTGGTAAAAAACTTTGGTGTGCAGCAAACTACAGCTGGATTCACTGCTGATTTCAGGTTTAATCGGTGTTTTGTGAACTTGTTTGAATGAAACGGACGTTTTCTTCACTAACTTGTGGACATAAATGGCTGCTCATTGGACATAAACAGGTGTCACTGTGCTCATTTATCAGATAGACACACTCTCACTCCCAAACCAGACCTCCCAAGATGCATTTGTCTTCGAGTGTATAAACACAAACACACGCATGAATGCATGCACATACACACACACACACACTTAGCCCTCCATTTTATAAGTGGGCCTCATTTCTCTTTTTATCTTTAATGGTTTGGGTTTTGTCTTTTATTCCCTCTATAAAACACTTTGTGACACACTTATGTAATTGAAAGTGCTAAAGTCTAAATCATTTGGACTTTTGATAAATAAGGTGGAGCTGAAAACAGAGATGGCAGCAACAGAAAATGTCTGAAAAACTACGAGTACCGGCAGACATAAAGAAAGATTACATTACTTTACATGGGCACACAGTCATAAATCACTGAGTGTGTGTTCGTCGTTCAGGTGAGGGCGAAATCCAATAAAACACAAAGAAGAAGAAGAAGAAGAAGAAGAAGTGGCTCCTCACATGACTCACAACAGCAACCCGCAGTTCGAGTATTTTCTGTCACTGATAACAACAGATGAGTGTCAATAATGAACCGATCATCAGTGACTGGTTTGAGATTTTATGACATTAATCAGTCAGTCGTTTTAGTGAGAGCTCTCTGTTTTCTCATTCATGCTAGTTTTTTTCAAATACTGTCTTTAATTCAGACTGTTGTGATAAATTTGGCGTCCAGACGCAGAATTCAGACAAAACGGTTTTGCAACTGTTGATAAAATGCTAATTTGATGTTTTGAAGAGCAGATAATTTTAATCGCATGTGATGGTGACGACGACGACAACGTGTTTTAATGTGTTTGAGCGATGAATGGAATCCTTCTTTATGTTTTATTTATTATTATTATTTCTTATATGGTTTTACTGAGCCTGATATTTCATTAGCACAATGACAATAAAACTAACAAAGTATCTGAGAGGTTTACAGTGAAGCAGGCAGAGAGACCTGAGCGTCCTGCAGGAGAAGAAACTGGATAAAAACACCTGAAGCTCAGGTTAAAACAGGATTAGACAGATTCAGTTTAATAGACTTTCATAGACTTGTGCATGAGGGTCGAGGCTGGTGTTTGCTGCAGCTCGATGAGCGGATGGGCTGCAGGTGTGAAGGCTGATTGGCAGCAGGAGTTTACACACATAAAGAAAACAGGAAACACAAGGAAACGGGAAAACAGCAGAATGAGCCGGAATGAGAGAGAGAAGCACAGACGGATCGTAAAAATAACCACAACATTGTGTGGTTAACTGCATAAATAGCACAGCGTTCAGCTGTTTGGATGATGCAACAGACAAAAGGAAGAAAAAAAAAAACATCATGATGGGAAACAGAAACAGCCACAATAACAGAGTAAGAGTCACCTCATGAGACGGTTAAATATCATGCAGGAAGCAGAGCTGCTGGATCCACATGTCAACTCACCGGGCTCTCCAGTAACCAGCCTCCTCTTTCTCCTCCCTGCATCCTCTCCATCGCTCTCTGCCTATCTATAGCCCAAGTGCTGATTAACTCCCCATGAGGCTGAAGGCTTGAACACCACCGAGGCCTCCAAATTAAAGACTTCTCTTCCTCTTCCTGTGCAATCAGCAGCTCCTTCCTGCTCCTCGCAAGTGATGTTGAGCTTCGCCTCTCAGCACTCAGAGGAAACAAGCCACAGTTTTTTCACCCCCTTTTTCCGTGAAGTTTCATCCGAACGGTGAGCGAGCGGTCAAAGTGTCGGCGCTGCGAGGAAAGAGGGCGCCCCCCCCCAATCCCCCCCCTGCAGAGGACACAGGAACCTAAATTTACGGAGAGGTTGTTCAGCCTCCTGAGGATACTCGAGCTGCAGGGATGTGGCGAACTTCAGGTTTGTGCAGCTCAGAGCGACAAAAAGGTTTGTCACGAACTTCCTCACCGCAGTTTGTGTCTGTAATCACTTCTGAGCTCCTGCAGGTGGAATCACCGACCGATGCTGCTTGTTTAAACACGAGTCTGTCTGATCACAGAGGCGCCACTCTCAGAAACAATACATGTATCAATATGTTATTATTAGAATTTTATAAGTAATAATACCGTAATTT
>JAPZDY010000026.1:24264249-24274394 GCA_029783645.1 Ctenochaetus hawaiiensis | reverse complement strand
GCTAGGCCTGTCTGACTGGCTGGTGGAGATCCCTGGTTTTATCCTCTGTGGAGGTGTTCCACAGGACAATGGTGTCTCATGATGTTAAGTGCTCATAGGTGTGGCTCAGGTAGTGCTCCATTCTATTATAACGATTTATTTGCCCAGAACAGAGTTTTGCACTTTAGCCACAAATTTAGTTTTAAGTGTTTCATAAAGAGGATTTCAGTTGTGCAGACTTTAGCGTAATATCTGCCAGAAAAAAACCATCATAAAAAATCAACAGAAAGACCACAAACAGCCACAAACTGAACCCACAGTCTTTGTTGTGTGATTTTCCTTTTAAAAAACCTCAGACAGAAAACCACACAGGACCGTCAGTGTGACGTCCAACCCTCCTCGTTACATCAACTTACAGTCTAATGATTTTTTGTAACAGTTCAGTAAATGATATGTAATTTAAAAAAGTCCTAGTTTCTCTGCCCTGCTGTTGACTTCCTGTCCAAAGACACACTCATAAAACTCATTCACATCAGATGTAAATTATTCATTAACAGAATAAAAAGACCTGCAGTGTTTAGTCAGAATGGCTCAGTTTGGTCCACACGCTTTGTGTACAGGTTAACCGTCATTTATTAAGTTATTTCTATTAAAAAACACCAAAAACTACCCATATTTTTATACAGTCATGCTGACATTTGCAGTTATGTTGTTTTGAAATTATTCTGGTAAATTCTGAAATATCAGTTTTGGAGTGAAATAATGAAAAGAACAGCTTGAAATGAAAGATGAAGGATTCCGGTGAAGAGAAAGGTGAGTCAGACTTACCTGCCGTTGCGATGGGAGTATTTGTTGCCCCTGAAGTTTGGCTTCGGTTGCAGCTGACCCTGCCGGAGGAGAGAGAGGAGCTGGGAGATCTGCTGTGAGGAGGAGGAGGAGGAGAATGATTAGAATAAAAACTTAACACATTATATCTAATAGTTTTATTTTAGACATTTTATTTTTCACCTCAGAAGATCTGAAACAATAATCAAACATCCCAAAATATCACCACACTTCTGTGGTGCATTTATGGGGCTTTTTGCCGTTCATGCAAAAAACTTTCAAGCAAACCAAAAGTCTGCAAGCTGCCACGAAAAACAAAAGTCTAAACAATGAGGGTGTTATAAACAAGGTGTAGAGACCCGCTTCACCTGCTGAGCTTCAGCTCCTCATTGGTCCAAACTCTTATTTCTGCCAGCTGCTGTCTTTATTTGCAAAGATCAGTGTTTTTTTAGTCCAACAGGATGGTAAAATGCTATAATGTGCATAATATATCAATCAATCTATGAATATGAAATTAATATTACAGATTCAAAAGCTCCAATATTTGGAGAAAAAGCTTGTGAAATATAAGTTGTACCAGAGTAAGTGAAGAATATAGATTTAATCTCTTTATCTGGTTGGACGGCTCAGGTTGTGAACATTAATTCACTTAAAACTGCAGTGATTCTGCCTTTTCAGCCTAAAACAGGTGATCACTGCTGTGAAATGACTGAGTTTAAGTTATTTTTAACTCCAGTTAGCATCAAATGTCAAAGACTGAACTTGAAGTTAGATTTGATTCAAGTTTATCAGACACCAACCGTCTAATCAAACCCACTTCTAAGTCTTTGTTGTTTTTGACAATAAGTATCCGGACCAGTGTGTGTGTGTGTCTGTGTTGGTTTAGCTGCTCGATCGGAGGATACAGCTGATTTCTGCGACGCTCAGGTAGAGAATGAACAAACATTTTCTCTTTTTTTTCCTTTTTTTTCTGCTGGGTGTTACAGTGTGAGAACCGAGTCGCTGCATCCGTCTCACTGTTCGGAGCTTTCTGCTGACAGCTCTGTTATACAGCGGATGCACACCAGGGAGGAAACACACACATGCACTGCTGAAGGTAAGCATGTGTGTGTGTGTGTGAGTGTGTGTGCTATATGACTTTGTTTCGGCCATGACATTTGTGTGTTTTTGCACGTGCATGCCGCTGCAGTGACAGGAAATGGCCTCTACGTAAAAGCCTATTCTTCTCTGGCCAGTTTCCTTTCTGGACAGAATCTGAAATATGGACGAGAGAAAGGGGGTAGCTCTGTGTGTGTGTGTGTGTGTGTGTGTGTGTGTGTGTGTGTGTGTGTGTGTGTGTGTGTGTTAAGGTGGAGGTGAACAGTAAATCCCCCTCCTCGAAGGCGTCCAGCAGGCCTCTTCCTCTGCAACCTCGAGGGAGGAGAGGCGCGTCTGAAGCCT
This sequence comes from Ctenochaetus hawaiiensis, assembly GCA_029783645.1. NCBI lineage: Eukaryota > Metazoa > Chordata > Actinopteri > Acanthuriformes > Acanthuridae > Ctenochaetus > Ctenochaetus hawaiiensis. The sequence goes on along the minus strand of JAPZDY010000026.1, from coordinate 24,272,150 downwards.
GCAGAGTGCCAACTGGGCCGTCTGCGGAGAAAGGCATGCTGGGTAAAGAGAAGAAGGCCTCTTCCTTTCTCTAATTGGACTCACGTGAGGATGTCGGACCTGCCCAGGCTCTTTGTTCTGTCTGCTGGGTGGTGGCAGCAACTTTGCCCCCAGTCATGTTGGTGCGTGTTAAAACCAACACAAAGTTTCTGTGATATAAAAACTGTTGCTTGCTTCTCTGATGATTAATAAAAATCCAAATGTTCTTGAGATGACTTTTAAATGAGTAATTCTTCTTCTTTAAACAGCACCCAAGAGTGGATCCATCTTTGTTTTAGTTGTTAAAACAATAAAACTTTGTTTGTAATGGCAGTGAAGACCACAAACTCTTTTAAGATGCCAAACATGAAATGCTGAGTATCATTTTTTCTTTGTTTGACCATTTTTAAATCCATTATTTATGTATTTCTTTAATTTTCTTAGTGTCAAAATAATTCCAATAAAAAGACAAGTGTATAGTCTTCCTTTTTTTAAAATATATATTTGGGACAATTGTTGTGGATGAAAACACATTTAGCTTCCAGCAGCAGGACGGCTGAGTGGGACTGACTTAAAATAAACTACAGTGTGTGCAGCACAACAATGCAAACCCGGGGGCCCCTGCAGTCACTTTTGAATGGGATCACCAGCACTCTTTGTTTTTAAGTCAAGGAAAGTCTAAAGATACATCTGGTGCACAGCCATCGGCCAATCAATTACAGTTCAGCGAGGAGCCCTGATCCATGATAACAAGAGGCAAGTTTCAGTAATGAGTGAATCCACAGGAAATCTGAAGTTCAGCCACAGACGAACTCTTTAAACCTCTGCCATCGGATAAAAAACACATCCGACCACGAATTTAACCACAGATTGATTAAACCACACTCTCCGGCGTTGAAGCTGTGTTCGTGCAGCATCTGTGTCTGACTGGCTGTGCTCTCGTTCTGCATCCCGCTCGGCACTCTGAGCTGCTGTTTTTAGCCGCAGCTGTTTTTCTTTCCTCCAGCAGCAGCTCAGCAAAAAGTGATTTTCGGGTCATTTGTAAGTGACAGAGCAGCGTGTCAGAGTGGTGTTAGTTTACACTACAAACACATCACAGCTCACTTTAGCTGGCCTCGAGCCCCCTCACCCTCCTCGGACCCCCCCATCCCACAGAGCAGGAGAGGAGTTCGGCCTCCTCGTCCTCCTCCGCTCCTGCTTTCAATATGAATCTGATATGTGATATTCAGTAAAAAGGCCTGTCAAGTTTCTCGAGGGGGATTACTGTGTGTGACACATGAGCACCTAAATAAACTCACTGCTGCTCGGCTTCACAGTCATCCGTCAGCTAGTTACACCACCACACACACACACACCTCCACCCAACACCAGCCTCCAGGCTGTCTGAGTAAGTCATCATACAGGAGGCTGAAAAAGCAAAGAGGCTGCTGGGAAAGTGTAAAAGAAGCTGATCTGTGTGTGTGTGTGTGTGGTGGGGGGCTTTTTGCTCTGCACTCTCTAATGGACCTCACTTCAGATTAATCTCCTGCAGGGGGGACACTTAATTACTCCAACACTAACTGTAAGCACATGTTGAACTGAATGTGATGGCACGTTTCAGACGGAGGTAAATTACATTTAAATGAGCGCCAGCAGCAGCACATTAGCCTTAATGTTTAAGATGTAGTCAAGAATGTAAATAAGAAGACATTAAAAAGTCATCACGCAGGTTTAGTTAAATCATTAATGTCCTATAAATGAGCACATTTGTCAGATCCTCTTGCAGTGAAACGACTTCAGAACATGTGATCAGGACTTTGAGCTTCGTGATGCAAAACTGAGCAAACTGAACACAGAACCACTGAATAAATGATTTTTATAAATTACATTGCAGCTTGAAGGTACATGCTAACTCTTTGTATGAACTGTATTTGAGTTAACTCCTTTGCAAAAGGTATCAGATGATGGAGACTAATTTTAGTCGTTTTTGCATGAATGACTAACATATATAATTGCCTCTCTCACAAATCAACAACCAGAAAGACACATTTGTAACTTCATGAGGAAAAAGGGACTTCACCTTGCACTCCTTTGCTTTTGTAAGAATAAATGTAACATCAATGCAAATCTCCCAAGCTTATTCACTGAATGACATCAACATTAGGTTCAAAAATCAAACTTTAGACAAACTGTTTAAGTGAACTTCAGGTACCAAAGAACGTAGGTTTATTTTACTGCTGTGACTGTTAAAAAAAAAGTAGATACCACAACTAACCTGCACCTCTGGGGAAGCAGAAGAAAGCTCGATGGAGTCACCAAATGCAGCCATGGACAATCGAACCAGGTTTCGAAGCATCTGCCGATGTTCTGCATCGTGGCCTCCTCTTCCCTCCGAGGTCTTTGGCCTCCTGAGGGTCGCCTGAGATGCTGAACACAGTGATTCTCCCTCTTTGTCCTCAGGGCGAGTCTGACGCTTCAAGGTACTTGAATGTGAGGCTGAAGATGACGATGAAGGGTTCCTGGCTTTTCGAAGAGTCCGGTACGACGTGGCAGGCGTCAGAGGCAAAGTGCTGTCGAGTTCAATGCTTGCAGGTTTCCGAAGCGTCCTGCTGTGGTGGTTGGCGGGTTGGGTGGCACTGACGTCTGTGTATGTGAGCGAATGGAAGCTTGTGTTCATGGCCGATGGTGCTAAGGTATACTGTCTTTCAGTCTGTTGATCATCTGTCATCACTGGAGTTGGAGCCAGTGGTTGGGCCTCACTGTCATCCTCAGGTGGCTCATCCTTTCGTCCTCTGATGACGGGAATAAGCTGGATGTCAGACTTCCTGATGTTCTTCTGTGGGCGCCGCGGGTGGCGGGTGTAGGTAGATTCTGCCTGTCTGCAGTTGTAAGCCCGATTGTCCCGTTTCTCTGGGCGGCAAAATGTTGTCAACAACGCAACTGCTAACAGAAGTAACAGACAAGTGGCCCCAAGGCAGATCGCCATCATCATGGTGAAGCTCAACTGTCCTCGGTTACCCGGTGACGAGTTCTTCAGATGGTCCTTAAGATTAATGAAAGTCACCTCCAGAGTTGCTTTGGTTGTGAGACTGGGACTGCCCATGTCAGACACAGCAATGTTCACCTTAAAGGTTTTCCCAATCAGCTCAGTTGCATTGGTGGTGTTAACAAACAGCTGGCCTGTAGTCTCGTCCATCCAGAACAATCCAGAGGGGTTTTCGTCAGTGATGTGGTAGCTGAGTTGTCCATTAAGTCCTGAGTCTGGGTCTTCAGCCTTTATGGTGGATGCCAGGAAGCCAACAAGTCCCTCTCTTGCCGGGTGATTGATCGGCAAAGTAGGTGATTCTCCTTCCATGGCATTACCCAACTCAGTCACAATCTCACCCTTGTCTGCATTGACAGGAACACTTAGAGAAGCCACACCTTTTCTTGGTTTAGGCTCCTTGATGACTGGGTAGTTGTCGTTCACATCTTCGACGTCGATTTGCACAGTGGCCGTGCTGGTAAGAGGGGGATGACCCTGGTCAATGGCCTCCACGATGAATGAGTAGTTATGGAATTCCTCATAGTCTAAAGGCTGCTGAACGCTTATGACGCCACTGGTTGGATGGATGGAGAAGGAATGAGTGTTAGTTTCCACTTCATTGGAGTTGCGTATGAAGTATGACACTCTTCCACTGAGCTCCAGGTCGACGTCGCTAGCTTCTACTTTGAGAGCGTGGTAGCCTGCAATGTTATTCTCCTCAAAGGATGTCTTATAGAGGGAGGTGGAGAACACAGGGGCGTTGTCGTTCTCATCCTGGATGTGGACAAGCAGATGTTTAACACAAGACAGTGGCGGATCTCCATAATCCTGGGCAATGAGCGTGATGTTATACTGCATTACTTTCTCTCGATCAAGGCTGCCATTGGTGACGATCATGTAATTGTCACCATGGATTCGTTTGAGGCGGAAAGGGCCTGATCCTTGCTGAATACGTGCCGTCACTTTGCCATTTTGTCCCGAATCTGCATCGGAGACCATCACAAGAGCGAGAAAAGTATCTTCAGATGCTCCTTCCAGCACAGTTGCCACAGGGGAATTGGGTGGAGTCCAGGTCATGTGTATCCTTGGTGCGTTATCGTTTACATCATTAAGCTTGACGTGGAGTTTGCAGTGGGTGGGGATAGCATTTGGCCCATGATCACGGGCCTGGATGATTACTTCATAAGAGGTCTGTACCTCGTAGTCCAGAGGTGCTTTGAGACTCACAGCTCCAGTTTGTGGATCCACAAAGAAGAGTCTCTGAACCTCCGGACGTGTGTGCTTACTGAGCGAATATTCTACCTCCCCATTGGCACCCTGGTCTGGATCAGTGGCCTTGAGGTTGATGATGGTTGTCCCACGGGCCGTATCCTCAGGAAGCTCAACAGTGGGAGTGCTGTCCTCAAATGTAGGGCTGTTATCATTTGAATCCAGAATATTAACACGGACTAATGTGCTCCCAGACCTGGGGGGGTTCCCTTTATCCCATGCCACCAAGGTGAGATCGAATGAGGCCTGGACCTCCCTGTCCAGTTCTTTTATCACCACCAGCTCTGCCTGTTTTGTCCCACCTGGGGCGACCGTCACATCAAGAGCAAAGTGCTGGTTGACTGACAGGGAGTAGGTCTGGAGGCCATTAGGACCTGCATCAGGATCCACCGCCCGGTCCAGAGGGATTCGCATCCTGAGGCTAGCTGTCTCTGAAATCTCCACTTCCTGGACTGTGCTGGGGAAGCTGGGACTGTGGTCGTTCTGATCCATCACCTCTACACGAACCCTCAGGCAGTTCACAGCACCGCTTTTCCTGTAGAGGACGCTGAAGGCCACCTCACACAGGTCCGACCCCCGACACAGCTCCTCCCTGTCGAGCCGGCCCTGGGTGGAGACGACCCCATCTCGAGTGCTGACAGAGAAGGGAAGGGCTTTTTCATGCTCCACCACCTGGAAGTCCTCCAAAAGACCGCCTTCATCCCTTCGTCTGAGGTCGTCCACCAGACGGCCAACCGGGGTTCCCGCAGGCTGCTCCTCCCAAACCCGGTACTGGATAGTTATTGATGATGGTTCGGAGGAGTGAGTGCCAGAGCAAAGACTCAAAACCAGGAGCAGAGCCAGCAGCATACTGGTGTGAAGTGATCTCCAGTCTAGAGGCTAATCAGACATTCCTATTAACAAGTAGAAGTAAAAAGTCAATAAATGTTTTTATTTTTAAATTTGAAATGATTTTAAAACTGGTTTCTTAAAAAGAAAAGAGAAAAAAAACATCTAAATGTTATAAACATCATGTAAAATGAAGATCAAATCTATTTTTTCTTTATAAAGAATCTATTATTACTTTTCACAAGCAAACAACCAAAAAAAAAATAAAACCAGTAAGTGAAACTACTGGATTTGTTAAGCAAACATCTATAAATCTATAATTTAGATCTCATCCTCTCTCAGTTTCTTCTCTAACAGCCTTTCTCCGCCTGCTGTGGTTACTCACTCATACAGCTGCTGGCGTTCAGTCTCTCACATCATCCTCCTCAACTCAGGAAAGTTTCGCTCCGACTAACAAAGTTTGGACGTTGGCTTCCACATGCTAGAGGAGCTTCAGCCAATCCAGAGGGAGGAGGAGGTTCATATGCAAATGTACTCAACCTCAGACAAAGAGAAGCCCTCCTGCCCTGAGGAACTTCTGGAGTGCTTTTAAAGAAACACGACACCGCCTCTCCGTCACTTCAACCTTTTTTTCCCTCTGCATAAACCCATCATAACCTGCAGTCTGAGCCCTTAAATTATTATGAGAATGTGTGTTAGGTTAAATCCCAGTGGGGGCGCAGCACCACACGAGAAAATACATTTGTACTCCACAACTGTGACAAATGATCCGGTCTTCGGACAGCAAAAATATAAAAACAGATCAGCTATCATCTTAAATACGGGAACTGTTTTCAGAGCTGTCAGTTATCAGAAACACTCTGAAGTGAAAGCAGACAGTCTGGCTGCTCAGAATACAAAGAGTAAATTATTATTGTTTCCTTACATCCACAGTTTGAAGTGTTTTCAGTCAAGGACGTCCTACACAATGACAGCTTTCTCCACTTTGAACAGGCGGCTGTTTCTCTTTAATGTCCTTGGAAATGAACATGATGATACGGTTGTTTTTACTTGAGAAAAACAATCCTTGAAGATTCAACCAGCTATTAAGTGAATGCTGAAAATTTAGAAGCATGTCCTTCATGTGACAAAACTCACATTTCAGCTTTTTTTTTTTTCTTTCCCAAATATGAATATAAATATAAAGAGTTGGACTCTTCATCTCCATCCAGCTCCTCATGGCAGGAGCTCATCTCAGTCATTCCTTTGCAGTTTAAAGTTTGTTCATTAGTTAAAAAGTTCATTTGAATGCTTGAGGCGTTTCTAGATGTTTTATCTTCTTTCATGTAAACTTAAGAGACGAGCTGCAGCATATTGTGCTTGGCTGTGATACAAAGCGCAGTCTGTGATGTATATTAACTTAAAGAGCAAGTGCAAACTTGACTGTGATCATCTGACGTTTTAAAGGGCAAACTGATTCCTTTGTCTGTGAGAAGTGAAATTTAAACCAATGAGACACTGAAGTGCAAGTTTTCAAACTTACTTCAAAGTCTTTGCAAAGACTATGTAGAAAATATTCTTTGTCTTCAAAAACTGCGTGATCAAAATATTTCCGTCTCTTCTTTACAGCAGATGGCTCTGGTTGGGTAAGAAACCTGCAGACAAGTTAAAACCATTAAGACCAGTTAGAGCTCGACAGCTGCAGATCCACTTAAGTGAACGTCTTCCCAGCATGCACGGCGCTTATTTTTCATTTGGTCCCAGGATTATCCTTCAGGGTGAGCAAGAATCGGGCCGAGGAGGGTTCAAGCATATCACTTTCCCCTCAGCTCAGAGGGAGGGGGATTGTTTAAATCATGAAGACATCAGCACTGTCATCTGCCAATGAAAGACCTTTACTGGACAAAGAGATGGATGACTGGAGGAGAAACAAAGAGCAAAACCCTGCTGACGGGGTTTCGGTTCCTTAATACCAGGGGTGATTGATGAGGTTTTGGTCTGAAGAAGGAGAGGAATCATACAGGTCTTGTTAAACGTACGTGCAGTTCAACTGAGAGATGAAGCAGAAAGTTTGAAGTCTAACTTTTTTATGGTATCCGTGGTTTTTGATAAAAAACTGCCTGAGAAAACAGACACATCAGCCTGCATGCAAACAGGATCGGAGATTTGGACCAAATTAAAAAACACCATTTTCACCTGATTTGACCCTTTTAGAGTACTAGTTCTTCAAGATAAAAAAGTAGCTCAGTGGTCAAATTTTAAAGCATATTGTAACATCTGAAGATACTGAGATTAAAACTGTCAGAATAATATGTGAATCAAACCATAAATATTTCAAATAACCTTCAGTTATCTGTTTGATGTCTGCAGTCGTCTGTTCAGGGACCCAAACCTGAGACACCCAGGCAGAGCAGAGGTCAGCCAATCAGATTAGATAGCAGCAAAGCAAACACCGCTGACCTCCCGTCTGCAGCAAATCAACAAACACTCTGTGTGTGAGTGAGTGTGTGTGTGTGTGTGTGAGTGTGTGAAAGAAAGGGAGCAAATTTCCAGTTGAATAAGTTACAGAAGAGTTTTTGCAGACGTCTGTTTCCAATTAATTCACCACCTGTATGAAGGTTTGTGTGGTCAGGATGTTGCAAACCATCAGTCTTCCTGCAGGCAGCGACAACTTTCTCCACCTTGAGACTCACAAACATTAACTCTTTAAGTGTTTCATCATTTTCTGTCACTCAGAATATTATTTGTTTTTTTTCTTCTTTAGCTGCTGGAGGTGTGTGAATGAGACTTTACAGTTTATACA
>JAPZDY010000026.1:24162724-24175197 GCA_029783645.1 Ctenochaetus hawaiiensis | reverse complement strand
CGATCTTTCACGGAGATTGGTTGAATTTTCGTTAACTGTTGCGATCGCAACATCACGAGTTCCTGGAGGGACTGTTTGTTTAATTAGGTAGTTAACTATGTAGGAGAATGTTTTTCCAGTTAAAAAATCTGTATTGCCGCCATAGTTAAATAACATTGTTCTCATTCTGACCAACTTACTGTTCAGATAAAAACATCATGCAGATCTGGACAGAGACAATGTGGGACAAATCAGCCTCCCTCAGGAGACTCATTCACATGTTCAGCAACTTAAAACAGACCGAGCATAAGTTTGGTCTCTTGTATTTTCTGCATAAAGCTGCTTTTTAATCAAGCAGAGTTCATTTGAGTTTTCATCAGTGTCAGGGGACTTTTCAGAGACACACAGCATGATAAACCTCGTGTCTTTCCTCCAAAAGATGCCATCAGAACTTATTTTGCTCCCAGCATGTACTTCCTGTCTTTCCTGCCTCTGCCAGGATATCAGACACGTGAACTTTTTCTCATAAAGAAGCTCATAAAAAAAGATAATGTGGAGATAATCTCTGAAAGATCAGCGTGAACTGGTCCTGACCAGGCGGGTCGAGCCCACCGTTTCATTTCCTGTGCAGGCGGCGATGATGGTGAGCAGACGAGGTTGTTGTAATGAGCCACGGGCAGGTTGATGAGTCGACCAGAGACAGAAACGTACAGTTCAAGATGCTCATGAGCACTTCAGCAGAACATGTGATGAAACCAGCAACCCAAAGTCACCCCGCTTCCAAAACATCTGATCGATACGGTGGATTTTTCCACCAGTCCGAGCGCTCATGTGACTTATGAGGGCGTTGTTTTTTTGGCAGGGGAGGTCGTTCATTATTTAAATGAGCTCCATTTTTCAAACCCCTCCAACTCTGACAAATTACCCAGCAGCACTTTCATCCATCTGACCGGCTGCAGGGGGAGTCAATGATCCATGCTGTGTCTCTGATTTCCTCTGTCTCGTGTTCTCCTCCAAACCATCCTCACGTTCTCCGTCAGTTTTCAGCTCAGGTTTCCATCTCTGCCTTTTTACTTTTTCTTCACATGTCATCATGCAGTTCTCAAGACAATTCAAAGGAAAACTGCAGGAAAGTTTCAAAAATAAGAGTCTTTTATTTCGGGGGTTATCTCCAGCGGAGGTAAAACAAAAGAGGGTAACACTTCTGAAATCTCTTCCTCTCTGTTTTGGCGCTCTGTACAACAGATACACCTGAACGTCTCTGTGGGTCCTCACAAAGGCTGCAGAGGCTCACAGAGGAGGCAACACACACACTTCCTAATCCCAACAATGCGTCATATGGGCTTAAATTTAAAAATCTGGTTCTGAATCAGGAAGTTTAAATGAGAAGGTAAAACACAGGAATGATGAACTCAGAACTGACAGCAAAACAAAAACAGCTGCACTAAAAGCTCCTCTCGTTATGACTGAAGGCTGCAAACGGCTCTGAGATGATGCAGAGAGAAAATAACTCGGCATGTTCTCTCATCACCACCATCTCAAACATGGAGACATTTCTTGGAGGTTTTGGATAACAGATGAACTTCAGCTTCAAACGTAACTGCAGCAAAAATTCAATATGACAAACGACTTTCTGTCACAGTTTCTCTCAGCTTCCTTCTGCCTGAAACTTCACCTCAGAGAAGCAAAAAAAGTTCTGCAGCATTCAGTCCTCTTTGTAATCCATCTTCAGTTCTTTTGGAGGTTGTTTTTCATTCGCTCTTACCCCTTTGACTCAGTAGACAGCAGAAATTACCCCTCCAGCGTGCAGGACTGGGCACAAACCCACAGCAGTTCAGATATGTTAAAGCCCAGTTTGCACTTCCAGATAAATATAACGTGACATCTTCTGGTTGAGGGGACGCCGTCTTCACTCTGTGGCCTCGGCTCGAGATGATGCAGTTTCTTTTTAACCTTTTGATACCCGAGGAGGATCCACTGAGCTTTCACACTGTGTTCCAGTGAAGCCAACATGATTCTCTACGAATATTTAACCTCGTCCTTTGTGTGTCACTGAGCCTCGAACCTTCATCAGAAGTTGAGAGAAACCAAAAGGTTTCAGCCCACAGGACAGAAACACACAACATTTTAATTTTACTTTACTAAAATTCATCAGTGATGAGCTCCGAGCTCAGTTCTGACGTGATTTCAGAGTTTTTGTGTCATTTTTTTTGTTTTTTGTCTGCAAGCAAAGTCACGTCTCATCCAAAGAACAGATACACATTTTAGCCCGTTGTTAGCTGGTCACGAATATATTTTACAGAAACGTGTCTCTTATGATGAAAAATTATAAATACAGTACATGAACACAACTTCAATTTCACATTATCTATACAAAGATCAGTGTTTTGCTGTATTAATCTGACACCTCGCTGCTTCATCTCTCACCTCCACCTCTTTACATTTGAACCTTAATGAATCGGAGCCTCTGTGACACAAAGTAATCATCGATTGAACGAACTATGAGGAGACTGAAGCTGTTTGAGCAATTTGCCTCAATTTAACCTCATTTGTCTGCGATGGAAACCTGTGAGCTGATCTCTAACGGACTGATGGAGCGGGTGGAGGTGAAGCAGTGAGACAGGAAGCAAAGGAAAGAAAAGAGGAAGGATGACAAGCTCAAAGTCAAGATGTTTGCAAACTGACCGAACTGAATGCTGGAAAGAAATAATGTTTGAAAAAAAGATGAGAAAAGAGTAGAGAGGATGAAACAGAAAAGAAGAAGTAAATTAAAAGGGGAAAGTGGATGAAAAAAAGAGGAAACTAATCAAATTTCCTGAGGAAATATCACTCTAATGAAGGAAAAGGGAGACAAAAACAGAGGGGGAGGGAAGAGAAACAGTAGAGGACATACGAGAAGGACAGCAGAGGGGGATGGATGGATTAATGGACGGAGGGATGGAGGGAACATATGAAGGGTAAAGATACTGATGGGTCAGTGAGGAAATGCTTTGCCTCTCCAGAGAACGGACCAATAATGAGTTTCCCATTTCATTTACTCTCTGCGGCTTGTTGTCCCCCTCTGATTTCACCACGATCACTTCATGGTCCTCAGGTCTTCTCTGGTAGTTTGTGAATGCTGGCTGACTCTCAATTCACTGCAGTGACCTGAAACATATTTTCTGTGATTATAAATGCAGAGTTTTCTCAGATAGATTCAAACAGGAATCAACTACCTTCTCTGCCCGGCAGTGGAAAAGCCGTTTTTTACTTTTATGTGAATTGCATTTTCATAAACATTCATCCCCTGCACTGTGTTGACACTGTCCTCCTTCACTGTATTTAATTAATAAAACATTTTACCTTAAAAACAATTTCTTATTTTCTTTTAAGGAATCAAAATACATCAACAGTGAAGGGAAAATTCACTCATTTTATGCAGATCCAGTGTTTATAGACTTCCTAAAAAACTATAATAGATTTTCGATAGTGATTATTACGAACTAAATGTTCACTTCACTGTTTCTTACACACACACACACACACACACATGCACCAGCTTTAGAACATATGGTGTGTGTTTGAGTGTTTTAACACAACAAAGCACACACCGCGGACAGTCTGACCTTAACCCGACTCCCCAGCGAGTCCTGGGGAACATTTCACGGCCAACCCCCCCACTCCTCCTACCAGCTGAGTGCTAATTTGTCATCCTCTGGTTTGCTGCCACCATGCAGCGCTGCGGGGCAATTAGGACCACTGTATGAGTCTGCTGGGCCCACCACCCCCAGGTCCACAAGCATGAGGGAGGGGGCTTCAGTCAGCCACATTTCCTCTGAGTAATTTACTTCTCCATCACAAACGTTCTCTTTTGGCTCCTTAAAGAGGCCGTAATTCAGCTTTTATTGCCACATGAAGCTAAATGACCACAGTATGTCTGTGAGGGTTGATGGGGCCGGTAATCAGGGAGATGATTGAATCATTAATGTTTAACGACCTTCCTGGCTTCTAAAAGTAACTTTGAGTTCTGTAATGTTCCAAAAAAACCAAGAGCTCCACGCTGGAGTCTGCAGAGGAACCTTAAAAAAAACAACTGAGGTTGATGAATGAACAGTTTCATTATTAAATTCATAAAACTTTCATTCTTAAATTTAAATAAAAAAACAAGGTGAGGTTTAAAAACAAAAATACATCTTCACCTGCTCCTGTAATTTATGAATCACGACCATAAAACAATTAAAAAACAAAGAACACAATATTCATCTCTGTAAATACCGACATACTCAAGATTATAAACTTTAAATTAAAATCTCTGTAATAAAAGTCATTGATAAAGAAGTGACAGATTACACCTGACAGTTGCATGTGTGAAGCAGAAAAACACAAACACCCAGTTACCTCAACAAGCCTCTTTTTAACATTTTACCTGAGAGTCAATTATGGATTGAAGCTTATTAGCAGTCGTTCATGTTCACTGACCCATTGAGGCACAAATGACTTTGAATTGAAATGCTGTCAAGAAGGCAGATTTCTGTTTTTCCACTTATTTATTTGGAGTATGGTGCTGAAAAAAGCCTCAGTTGTTTTGACTTGCCTTTCCTTAAATAATCTCCTCAGTGGTGAAACATGTTTAGCCATTATTTGGGCTTTTGGCGAAGGAAAGGCGTTAGATGGCGAACCAGACCTGCTCTCGCCAGCGCCCGAGAGGCCGATCAATACCCAGATGAAGTTTTCTCTCTGCTGGGGAATCCATAATTCATACACGCTAAGGTGGTCCTGTATTTACTATCGATCAGGCGGAGGTAACAGCACAATATCGATGGGCCAGAGGGAGTCGCTTTCACGTCTGGAAAGCAGCTTCTGTGGCTGATAAAGAGCTGAGCCAGTTCAGGAGAAAAAGGCAAAATAATTCAACCCTCAAACATCCATTCAACCTGCTCTATGGACTGACCTGCTTTTTATTTAATTCATAACACACGTTTAGGCTAGAAAAAGATGAAGCAGACATTCATGTTTACTTCCAGATTGGATCTAATTAGTCCCTGATTGGTCACATGACCTCTCTCTATAAGAATGTTTATATCCATGAACCCAAAATTTAACATGCATGATGAATCACAGGTGTGAAAGACTTTGTTGCCCAACCTCACACACACACGACCAGTTTACAGTCATGGTCATGTGGTCGTGTGTTTTCAGTCTGGACGGGAAACAGTTACGTTGTGAAAAGCTGTTTTAAAATTAAAACGAACGGTTTGGATGAAGCTTAAACTGCTCACAAAAATGGCAGCCAACCTCATCAACTAACACAACAATTTACACTTACTAGTTATTTCATCACTATAAGTTACAACGTCATGTCTTTCATGTTAAAAATGTCGTTTTCGTCAGTGTTTTTCTGTATCTGATGTGGAAGAACAGCGCCCCCTCCTGGTTTTTTTGACATAAAGTGGTTGAGCAGATTTCCTTCTAAATCCAAAAAGTGGCAGATAACCTTAAATTCAGTGTAATTGTGACTGTATATTGTTTGGATTATGTACATTTCTCTTTGATGAATGAATTCAGATTATTTTAAGGTGAGTACCTGGATGTGGAGGCTCAGGTTGTGCGGACAGATGGCCAACACCAGATGGGAGATGGAAGTCTTCCTCTGTCTTGGTGTTTCTTTGAAGCTTTTCCAACTGGCTCGTCATCTTCTCTCTTGTTTTCCAAGACACCTCAAGGATCCTCAGGGAACCCCGTGGCCACATAATCCTCAGAACTGCTAACACAGTGTTTTCAGAGCTGAATATGACAGACGGACGTGGGTGTCACTGTACATGTGGTGTGCTGTAATGTGTTTTCTTTTTTTATTTATTATTCAATTTAAATCTTTGTTTCTTAGTTTAAAACTTCTTACTAAGTTTGAAACAGCAGTGCCAAAGTTTGGAGTTTATGACAGCTTTAGGATCCACATCCAGTTGGAAAAGTCAGTAAAACAACACTGGTTTGGCTTTCAGACCCCTCACACTGTTAAAAACTAACCCAGGGCTTCCCAAAACCTCAAGAGGTCAAAATTCTTCTAACCTTTCAGCATCCAGAACCAACTTTGAAATAGTATTCAGGTAGTTATTTATTAATTCCAACATATGCATCTATTTCCTGTCCAGGCGCCACCAAAGACATGGGGAAGATGCTGGGAGGGGAGGAGGAGAAGGACCCGGATGCAGCCAAGAAGGAGGAGGAGCGGCAGGAGGCTCTGAGGCAGCAGGAGGAGGAGAGGAAGGCCAAACACGCCCGCATGGAGGCAGAGAGGGAAAAAGTACGGCAGACCATCAGGGACAAGGTAGGAAACTCTCCTCTGGTGTGGCTTTCAGATGGTTCCTGCTGTTCAAACCTAACAACCTGTAAGCTGAAGCTCCTCATAACCTGAGGAGGTCAAAACTCCTCTGACTTTTAAGCATCAAGAACCAAGACGACTTACTGAATTTGTTCCTTTTTCTTAGATAAGATACATCTCTTTATTGCTAGACCTTCAAAGGTTTCTTCTGATTTCTCATTCATTGTCTTTCCTTGTCCTCTCTCTGCTCAGTATGGGCTCAAGAAGAAGGAGGAGAAGGAGGCGGAGGAGAAGGCGGCCATGGAGCAGGCCTGCGAGGGGTCCCTGACGCGCCCCAAGAAGGCGATCCCACGAGGCTGCGGAGACGACGACGAGGAGGACGAGGAGAGCATCCTGGACACCGTCCTCAAGTTTCTGCCCGGGCCTCTACAGGACATGTTCAAGAAATAAAACAAGAAAAATGTAAACGAATCAAACGAACCCTACATTCAGGGTCCAGTCCGGCCTGAGCTGGGCTGCGGGGCAAACGGGAGGTGGGGGACTTCGCGTCAGGGACTTTGGGTTGAGAGGTTGAGCGACCTTCGTGTTGCAGGTTTTGGGGGGTTTGGTTTCGGGTGTTTGTATCCAGGCAGATTTTAAGTGTTGATTCGGAGCATGCATAAGGTTGTCGGGAGCAAAAAAAAAAACAGAATTGGGAGGGGGGGGTTCATGCCAAACTGTTAGAGGCTCAACACTGCCTTTCTAGAGATCTTTTACTTTCTTCTTTTCTACTCCTCGACGATTGCGTCATTCTTCCCCCTTTTTATTTGCCACAGTTGCTGTACAACCTTACAACTGCCACTTAGCACATTTCTTACAACTAAAAGAAAAAAATGTGTTTTGTTCTTTTCTTGTTGTTACTTTTACACAGATTTGGTCGGCTGGTCATCACCTGTTGTCAGGTGACAACCGATGAAGAGCAGTATTCCCTTAAAGAAATGCAGCGGACACATCCGTCCGTCCTCGGGCGTTTTGCGTTTGTTTTTCCAAAAGGCACTGCCACCATGTTTTCCAGTAGATGGAGCATGTCGTGTTTATTTCGATGGGTGTTTTCTACTTTTATGAACCCGGTGTAGGTCTTTATATTTAAAAAAAAAATAAAAAATCACTATTTGAGTTTTTAGGACATGTGCCTTCATATCATCTCCTCCAGCAGAGGAATTGTAAATGAGGGTTTCATCTTCTGTCAAATAGGTGTACAGTTGTTGGTAGCATGTAGACTCGTGTTCGAGGAGAAAAACATCCGACACTTTTGGAATAATGTATTTGATATAAAGTTGGCTGGTTGGTAAATTCTGGGGTTTCCAGAAGCCACTGTTCAAACAAAGTTCTTCTGAAAACCCTCAAGAGTTTAACAGTTCACAAAAC
This sequence comes from Ctenochaetus hawaiiensis, assembly GCA_029783645.1. Taxonomy (NCBI): domain Eukaryota; kingdom Metazoa; phylum Chordata; class Actinopteri; order Acanthuriformes; family Acanthuridae; genus Ctenochaetus; species Ctenochaetus hawaiiensis. The sequence goes on along the minus strand of JAPZDY010000026.1, from coordinate 24,167,513 downwards.
TATTATATAATCCAATATAACCTTTACTGAAACTAGACTTTCGAAGCCTGTCAGCTAGTTAGACTGCCATCATTCGAAGAAAAGTCAAATTTAAGAACTTGAACATTTTAAGAAATCATTTCAGTGTATGTATTTTGATCTGAAATATTTTGGGAAAAAATTAACTCTGAGTAAAATCCACGGAAGCAAACAAGACTCACTTCACCTCGTTTGAATTGCATTTTATAGATAAATTACAGTTTTGTCCAGAACTGACAGATTAAAAATAAATTATCATGATTTTCGATGTTTGGTCCCCATAGACAATCAAAGCACTGACCACGTGGAAACAGTGGGGGTAGCCGGTACCGTGCATGTCATTTCCTGTCATCTCTGATTGGTTTAAGTTGGTTTCTACATGAATCACTCGATTAACTGATTGCTATCGATGGCCTCTTTTAAACTCTTAATCTATTGATTTATTTTCTTCTTCACACATGAATGCAAATGTCACACAATGTCTGTTTTTTTTGCTATTTTTCTTACTTTGTCACTTTTTGTGAATGTGCTGCCAAGTTATTTTAATGCAACTGAGGCTGTGATTTAATTCACATTCAGCTGGTTTAACTTCTCTCCTCATCTTTCGCTGCATAAATGTTTTTTTTCTCGATCGAAGTTCATCAACATGGAGACCAAAGAAATGCTGGTGAGACCTTCCTATTTCCTTCGTCACCACCTGAAACAAAGATGAGCATGCAGGAGAAACAGCGTGTGCATGCATCCCAAAGACCACCACTAAACCGAAACTCTCCTATTTCCTTCTATTTTCCAAAAGTATTCCAAGACTGAATAAAACCAGATTATTTAACCGTAGGCTGAGCCTGAGAAAACTGATTTGTGAGCTGTCGTATCTCACTGACCGGAGAGTTCACTCAGAGCTGGGCGTATTTTGCATCCTGCATCTCTTAATCCAACAGAATATCATAGTGATTTGTCATATAGAATTTAAGTAGATGTACTGTAAATGGAAATGATCTCTCTATTTAGTGAAACTAGCTTAATATATGGACATTTATTGGTAAAACAGAGCATGTTGGTCAATCTAATATGATCCGGTGGCTTTTCCGTGGTTTAGTTTTGCGACGATGTTTCGATTAATACATTGTTCCATGAGTTTGTAACATAGAATAACATTAAGGTTTATTAATGATGAAGTTGTCACAAGCACTATAAAAGCGTTTTCCTTTTTTTTTTTCATTTTCTAGCTCAGATAGGACTTTTCACTAGACAAAGCCATATTGTTTAGATCGCAATAATTACTTAAAACGATAAAAAGAGAATTTTTCAGCATTGAAAGTTAAGCGTCTCATGTTTGTTTTCTGTAAAATTAGAAAAGAGATATTTGCATATCTGTAAATCCTCACCATCCTTGTATCTTTAAAGATGTATACCGATGTATACGCGGAGAAAACGTAAGAAGAAAAAAAGAAGCCATTGTTATAACTGTCTCAGTGTGCTACATGTGTTACTGTTAGTGTGTATGTTTATGTGTGTGTCTCTTTATGTGTCTGTGACGTGAGACCATGTTGTTGGATCATATAGTCCTGGTTTATACTTCGTAAATGTGTCTTTGAACTGTTTTGTGCACAGGCAGAAAACGGGGGCGTCCCCCCCGGTCGTGCCATGTCGACAAAAAAAAAAAAAAGAGAATACTTAACACATTCCTTTCAAAATGTTGAGCATGCAAATGTTTGGTAGAGTTAAGATGACACCAAAAGTCAAAAAAACAAAAAAAAATAGACAATTTCCTGTTTCTGTGGGAATCTCCAGGCAACAGAATCCGTGTTTTGGATCCGGAAAGATCGGCTGCTTGATGGGCTTGTTGAGTGTTCGATGTTCTTTGTTGTCTGAGGTTTGGTGAAGCTTGAGGTCGTGATCACGGAGGCGCTTTGTTAATTAACTGAGACGTGAAGCTCATCTGTTAGCGTGGCTGACGAACAGCCAAAGCTCTGACCCACTTCTGTGTCATAAGTTTGCAGTATAAATAGGTTTATAACAGAGATGTGAAGAAATTGGGAACTCGTGGACATGCAATTTAATATCAGGGGTTTCATAGAATAGTTAACTAACAAATTGAACTAATTAAATCACCAGTAAAAACTGTGCATTGTAGTGAAATAGTTGGTAATGTGTGGCTTTGTCAGGTTGCAGTGATAAAGTAAAGATGCCTGCTGCACCTGCAAGAGAGCTGCTGTGTTTATTTCTGTAGTCAAACAGTATTTTCAGCTCAGACAAGCTTGCTGAGAGTTTGGACCAATCAGATCGCACCTCAGTTGTTAATAACCTCTTGTTATAACCCTCAAACAAATCAAAGAGCTAGTTAACCAGACAAAAGTGATTGATGTGAAGTGATCACGACCTTAAGACTTCAGCTCTGAGATGAACAGAAGGCTTTTAAAAGGAAAATGGGAGATGTGCAATTTTAAAAGGAAAAATATAGATGATGTAACTAAATTGTTTGTTTTTTGATAAGCTAGATGTACTAAAACTAAATTTAGTTTTCAGTGTAAAATAGATCATAGAAACTGTCGTGTCTCTTTATAAGAGATCAACCCTCAGAGAGATTCGTTAAGCTCATCTTCATGACAAACCACCTGCTGGAATAACGGACATAAAACGGTTGCAGTGCAGAAACTGAGATGGTTTTTAGTGACTTTGTTTGAGAAGAATCCCATCGATTTATTGTATGTAATACACTAACACAGGGATTCCCATAAATTCCACTTCCAACACATGGATTAGCAGAAAAAAAGGGAGATAAATCCTGGACTAGGCTTAATTCATGGGCCCTTCATGGGAACTACAGCCATACATCCTCTGTGCGTGAACGGTCTCTCAGCGGGACTCATCTCGAGGCGGCACAGCATGTGACCCGCCTTTCAAAAGGGCTAAAACCATGTCATCTGTCTGTGAGCTCGGTAGCAACTCGTCTGTCGTGTCTGTGCTCGTCCTCGATGTGACGTGTTGTCGTTTCATTCATTCATTCTGGTTGCATGAGACACATTAGTGTGGAAACTGTGTTTGTGGAGCCGCTGTGGCTTTTGAGTTTAGAGAAATCTCTTGGTTGATAGAAAATAGTATAAAAGCTTCGAGTTGTCCCTCTAAGAACGGGGGGGTTAGACACAATTAGTATTATTTTACATGGAATAAATAACTGTATATTTTTACTAACACAGAAATAGTATGAGGGTGAATGAGAGGGATGAAATGTGTAGATACTGACGTTTTAAGGCCTCAAAGACATTAAACAGCCACATCGAACCCCGTCTTCTCCAAAACATCTTCGCTCAAACGCAGCTAAAGAGATTAAAAACTGAGAAACTGGATTATCAAAGCATCTTCTGTTGTCAGGAGCCCAGAAACGTTTGGAAAACTGAGAAACAGGCCGTTCATCTTCCCCCACAGAAAAACAAAGATTCTGCTTTATGTTTGCTGATAACGCGACGTATTAACATGCCATCTTTTATCCCGGCAGCGTCCAAAAGACTTGCCGTAAATGTTTACTTCTAAAATAGAACTTCCTGAAACGCAATGAGCGGCTGAAATGGAGATGGAGATTTTTGAATAAAAATTTCCCATCACACTTTTCTGTTCGTCTGATTTTAAACAAGGCTTCCTGAACACAACACTGATGTCGTAACATTTGTCTTTTTCGTAACATTTCTACGTAAACTTATAAATATTATTATAACTGCCCTGCTGATTCCTGCCAGTAAATCCAGAGGTGAAAGTTACTGTGTGATTTGGTGAATTCCTCTGAGAGAAGAAGTTTGTCTGATCGCCACGTTTACTTTCACTTCTTTGAAAGTTGAGATTTTGCCGAGCTCGTTAGCTTTGAGCACAACCGTTAACGTGCACAGAAACTCTCCGAATACATTCCAGTCTTTTTGATATTTGCACAAGAGTACGTTGAAATGTTACGTAGACGAAAGTTATGGCATCGAAGAAGTCAAAACTTCCTGTTTTTTTTGTCTGTTTTTTAATTTTTTTTTTTTGCCTGCCTTCTAAGCGATGAAGTCAAAAGTCTGAGAGCTAAAAAGCTTAACCTCCACTTCAGTGACAGGGAGTCAATACCTGGCAACGATCCCTTTAGTTTGGCCTTCATGCCAACATGAACTTGTCGTGGGATCTGCAGCTCTCCTTCCTGAGCACTGAGACAGCTGCAGATCCCACGGCAGACAGCTGGATTTGACATGGACCATGAAAAAACAGTGTGCAAGGAAAAGAAACCAAGAAAACAGGTTTTAAGAGGGAACGCATTTCTATTCAAGTTCCTACGACAGAATCACGGGGTCTTTCTTTTTCATTCAGGGTGAAAATAATTTCAGGGTGCAGAGGTTAAGAATGTAAAGTATGAGTTCTTATTTTTTTGTTTCCTATTTGCATGTCCTATATTCTATGTGGAACCCAATCACTGTAAAACTGTCTCATCAATGAAACTGAATCATTCTTTTTGGAAACTAAATGCATAACACCAATAAAAAATGTTTTTAAAAGCTAGCTGCGTCTTCGTTACTCTCTGTTTGTGCTTGTCATTTTTTTCAGTGTTCTTATTTTAGCAAATGACACTAGTTTCATTTATTTTCGACAGATCAAATTGAAATTTTAGCTTTTAAACAGTTGACTCGAGTTTTACTCTGAGCCTCTGTTTCTACCTTTTAAAGCCACAGTGCAGTTTGTGTTTTACGGAAGCCCTAAGCGGACATGGTTTATTTTTTTACAAGCCGTTTTCTCGAGATAACGAGATAAT
>JAPZDY010000026.1:23840594-23859496 GCA_029783645.1 Ctenochaetus hawaiiensis | reverse complement strand
GCTAATGCTGCTAACAGCTAACGACCTATATGTGATGTGTTTTACAGCCAGGTTCAATACTTGAAATCAGAAAGTAGATTTTTCTAGCAGCCGAGTGTCGGCAGACCTACCTGTGCTGTGGGAGTGACTTTGACGACGTGTGGAGAGATTCCTGAGACCTGAACAGCCCCACTGGGAGGAAGGTTTTTACTGGTGACTGACGCCCAGGAGAAAGGCTGAGAAACGACACGGGAGACAATGAGAAGGTCTGACGGACGACGAAGAGGATGTTCACCTCATCACCAAGCAACCAAACTTCCATTTCTACTAATGAATCTTTTATTTTCTGATTATTTCTGTGAAGAGGAGCTCAGTTTTACATCATGATAAGAGACGTTCTGTCCCGATCAGACCTACCCTGTTTTCCTCTGGGGCAGGGGCGGGTTCGGTGGACGCAGTGGCAGGTTCTGCGGTGGGCGGGGCAGAGCTGGGGCTTTTCTCTGTCTGGTCGTCGGCCGTGTGTGCATCTGTTTGTGTCTCCAGCAGATTCTCCTGCTTCAGCTCCACAACCGTCGCCTCCGCCTCCTTCTCCGGTTCTGGCTCCGGTTCTGGACTCGCTGCCGCTGCTTCCTCCTCGTCACCAGGAACCGCCGGCTCCGAGCTTTACGGGACAAGAACCAGACAGTTACAGACAGAAATATGGCCTGTGCTGTTTAACAAAGCACGAGAGCTGTAAATGCATACTTTGTTGATAAAAAGCCCCCAAGTCTCCACTAAGAAACCAGCAGAAGAGTCAGATATTCCCTCTGTTTGACTTGAAAGCAGCGATGTGAACATGCTGGAGTCTCTGTACTGTCACAAATTTGTTATTAGATCTCTGTTTCGTTTTGCATCATGTGCACATGGAAGGAAAAAACAGTTTATTTTAGCTAAAATGAGACCAGGTTGTCGAGCTTAAAGCTCAGAGTGCATATGTTTTTGCAAGCTGGACAAGAAGAATATTAAACAAAAGCCCTAAAAGGCAGTTAAAGCTCTGAAAGGACACAAGCCTGCGATCCTCACCAGGCTACCGGGTCGTAGAAGGGAGCAGACTCCTCTGCAGCGCCGTCAGGGGAGGGAACCCTCTCCTCGATCTCCTCCACCTCGTCCTCAGACTCTGAAAACACACAAACAAAAGAAAAGTTCAGCACAACAAACATCACATCAAGCACAGCACATCACCTCCTGCTGCTCTAAACGGACTAAAACTGTCTATTAAAATCAGTGCGAGCCTCATTAAAATATTTTAAAATCTCAAAATCTGCACAAAAAACATCTTTTAAGTTTGTACTTAATGTTTCTAGAGCAGATGTAGAAATAAATGTTCAGTCTGCACATTTTTCTAATAGTCTGATTCTAATATAACCAGAACTGGATCGTTTCACATTTCTTTCTACATGAGACAATAAAACATTTGTCACAATGACGTTAATGATTCACTTATGTTCCATTTCTTTTCTATAAACCAGATTTCGCAGACATCAAACTAGTTCAGCAGCTTTAACTGTCATAAATGAAAAGATACAGCAGTTCAAAGACAGACGATCAAAGCGCCTGATGTATGAAGCCGATACAAGTTGTGCAAGAAACGAGAAACTCGGCTCTGCAACTTTATTCATCTTAAGCCAAATGATACCCAGCTAACATACATATCTGCAGCCAGGAGAAAACAGATGTATCCTGCTGAACCACTAATGATTTTAACACCACTTAAAAAAAAAAAAAAAGAATAAGGTTCTCTCACCTTCTGGAGGCTCAGAATCAGAGTCACCGAACACCTCGTCCTGGTAACGAAACACGTCGTTGTGGACGTAGAATTTGTTTGCAACAGTTCCCTGAAAGAAAAAACAACCAAATATCACTTTTAGGCTGCAAAACAACCAAAACATACTGATCACGCAGGAGGAATGTGATGGTAGAAGGTCTGACAGGAGTGAAGCACACACCTCAGGCGCCAGCACAAAGGTCTGCATGAACTTCCTCATGGGCTGCATGTTGTTGGACAGCTCGCCCATCACCTGCACCACCACGCCCTCGTTCAGGGTGGCGTGGGCGTCCACGTGCCTGATCTTGGTGTGACAATCACGGAAACTCAGAGCCATCACCCTCTTATGGATCTCCTGCAGAAGAGAGGGAAGCTTTCATTCTAACACGCTCACTGGATATTTTTCCTGAAGAGACTTTTCCAGAGTATAAATGTTTCCTCCAGTTTTTTTTCTGCCTGTTTTGTTTGTTAATTAAAAACATAGTGAAGTTTGTGATTTTGCTTTAAAATAATGATAATGAAGTTGTTTCTGCAACTGAAAGGTTTATTAGTTTCTGTTTGCGACAGGCCATTTCCTGCGGCTCTGCGTTCTTCAGAAAAACTCTGATCACAGTTATAATCTACATCTGATGTGTGATGATCAGCGTTACTTCTGTGATGACTTTTCCTCACACGTGCTTCCTTTTTGGGTTTCCTGACCATGTGACCTGCTGCTCTGACTAATAACTGAACTGGGTCTGAATTTGTGTGACGTAGCCTTCTTCTTCTTCTTCTCAAACCTGTTAGGTTACAGTGTTATCGGCTGTATTTATAACATTATTGCCAATTCTTAGCCAATCAGACATGATTGTTCTTGATGTATCATGAGTAATAATAAGGCACACCCTCTCTGCTTGAGTTTCCATTTCCACATAAATGTTTGCACTCAGGTGGTGCCTGCTGCTGCTGTTTCAGTTCATGTTCTTACTCTGCAAAGTGTTTCTCAATCACATGGAGATTTATCTTCCAGTGTGAAACCACAGACTGACAGACTGACTGAGAATAAGTCAACTCGCTGGATTTAAACACAATTAGCAAAAGCACAAACCACAAATAAGAACAGAATATAACATTCATCAAGCTGTTATAACAAGAACTGTCCAAGAAACTCATTATTAGCTCCTGAGCACGTCTTCTCAGCAGAGATAACAAGAGACAACCTGAACTGTCCTTTTTTAGTAAAACTGTGATTGCAGACAACTTTCCTTTCAGCTCTGTGGTTTTTCTTTCCCACTCAGTGTTGGTACGTGGGAGTTAAGTGCAGTGCGGCTCTATGGAAATAACCTTTTTAAAGAGCTGTTATCTGCTGGAAGAAGCCTACTTACAGATTGTCCATAAACAGCCTCCACTGGTTTGCCGTTGCTGTCCAGGCCGCCGTGCACGTAGGAGGAGTTCTTTCCATAAAACCTGAGCAGAAAGACAGAGAAGTTAATTTACTTCACTGAGGGCAACTTAAACAAAGGCGGTGCTGACTGATGCATATTATTATTATGTAAAACTGCAGACTTGAATCCATGAAAGAAAGCGTCTGCCTCAGGTGGGCAGGACTAGAACAAACTCTGACCCATGATTACAGGTGCTTGTCGTACCTGTGCAGGTAGTCGGGGGCCTGGTTCAGGAGTGTGTAATACTGTCGGACAAACTCTCGCCCGACCAGCTGGGCACTTGGCTTCTCCATCACCATTTCTTTGGTCAACTGAAAATCTCTGTAAAGAGGAGCAGACAGAGTTACATAAACTGACATCCTTATTGACACAGCAAAGAGCAAAGAGTAGTTCAACAGTTTTCAGACTCCCCAGATACTAAAATGTGACGATTTGCTGCCTTTTTTTCCCCAGATAAAACTACACATTTACACTCTGGACTCGGAACTTATCCTTTCATATTGGGGGGAAAAAAAGGGAAACCAAAAAAAGGAAGAGTTGATTCAATAAGATCAGACTTGTACCAGCAACATTTGTTCCTAGCACAAAACAGTGGACTGCAGGATGCCATGACAACGGCTGTAACCAACGAGCTGAGCAGCAGAGTCTTTATGCTCTGCAGAAAACTTAAAAGAAACTCTGGCCTCTAATATCACACATGCATCAATTTGCATTTCATTTAAGAGCCATAAAACCTGTCAGATTATGTTCCTGTGATCATGAATTATCCAGCTGCCGGATCCGATCCTGCTAACAGTCTGATGTGTAAATCAGGTTACGTAAACATGACCTGCTCTGATTTCACATCAGCACACAACATCCGACTCTCATCCCCCTCGTGGGCTCAGTCTGAATTCATTTTTCTGGACCAAGTAGAATGAACAGTGTCTGATCCATAAAACTGATGATGTTCATTTACTGTCCCATCTGGGGGCACCAGCATGAAAACAGCCCACCCAGGGCAGGAAAAACAAACCCAGATATCAGCCATTTGTTTTCACACCGGATGAATAAAAATCGGAAATTGCACGTCATTGTGCTCTGATGCCACTTCAACAGCTCTGATTGCTCCGCTGCTTTTTTCCTCCTCATAAAAAAAAAGAATCACTGCTCATTTAGAAAGGACACACTATCTTTATTGAAGAGGACGTGTGCTTAAGAAGTGGCTGGAGGCTTTGGCAGAAGTTTGGCCTTAAAATATCTTCTAAAACATGCAGGACATAGATTTTATTTGTTTAACCCATCAACCCCGTCTGATCTGAAGTCACTGAGACAGAAGTGACTTTCAAAGCATTGTCTTTTTAAGATATTAATAATATTTCTCCTCATGCACACGCTGGTATTCATTGAAATACGGTGTAAAATCTCAGTATGGAACGAATAATCGAAAGCACGTGGTGTTCCAGATTGTTGATGCATGTAATATAGGTTCAGTCAGCGTGGTATGTGTTGACCTTACAAGCCACAGAGCTGGAGAAAAGGCAATCAAGAATAAAATGGACATTTTTTTTTACTGGTTATGCTAGAAATTACTGTTGTTCCCTTTACAGGTGTGTAAAATCTGGTTGTTTTCATTCAAGTTAAAGACTGAGGCATTCTTTTATAGACAAACCTTCACCATTTCCTGTTACTTTTTTTCTTTTTTAGCAACCCAGGGCCTATGCCTGGCCCATAAAACGCAGCAGTCCCCTATATGTATATTTGCACACGGTTCCTACATACTTGTCAGACTCGATAATTCTCAGCAAGTCTCTTCTAGTTGGGTTCATGCGATACTGACATGCCTGCCTGGAAGGTAGGAAAAGTAATTTAAAGATCAGGCTGGTGATATATTGTGGGTTTTTTTTGTGACTAACAATCCAATGAAAGACAAAACCAGTCTGTCACATTTTGTTTCAGCCTGTCTGTGGCACGCAGCCCAAAGCCCACTGGGCCTGAATGAGTATGCAAATCTTCAAAAAACTGGACAGAAGCATGCAGTTTTTTTTAATAAGTTAAAGAGGCTCAGAAAACATCACTCAGAGAGAAATATATAGTGCATTTGATGGGAACTTTTACTGCATTTCAGGCAGATAGATTCTGTTTATAAGATTGAAACAAAATGTACTACAGTGGCTGTGATAGGTCAACATTATTTCTGCCAGAGTACAACTGGATAATACCAAAAAAACTAAAATATCACCAGCTTCAGTCTCCACACACCTCAGCGCTCAGAATATGGAGATTCAGTGGTTTTACCTACATGTGACAGAGGACCAGGAAGCCAGGCGTGCAGATGAACCATTACGTTCATTCAGCAACCAGGGGAACAAGTGCTTTCATTAATGGACTGTCTGCCACACAACCTAAAGCCATCTGTTCTTGTGACACACACCAAGCAACCAGGACACAAGCAGCAAACATGAACTGATTCATTATCACTGTGGATGTGAAGCCACCAGCAAGCCCAGCGTGTGCTGGTGCAGATCTTGGGTTCAGGGTTGGTGAGCTTTGGCTTGTTTGGACCCACGTTTATTTAACAGAAAAGTACATATGAGGGCATTGTTCGCCGCAGCAGCCATAAAGAAAGCAGCTAGTTGGTGTAAAAGTGAAAGCATGGCATGCAGACAAAGGCCACGCCGTGCCCGCAGTGACGGTGCCTTTCACGGTGTCGACTGGCCTACACACACTCGTTCCCCCGTCATGGCGGCTACGCACATCGGTGGGACCTTGGGGCAGCCCACCGGCGGGTTCCAGATATAACCTGGGCTTCAAATGGCACGCTGGCTGGCCCAGTGCTGAGCTAAAACCGCGACAGCTGGACGAGCACACGGCCCCTAAACTAGTGCAGAGCAGGCTAAAGCTCGGTTTCACGAGCAGCCCCAACACGTGCCCCGGTCGGTCCTCGGCCACATTTTCTCCAATCTGACGAGCTTAAATTAGCCGGATAACAAGGTGAAACCGAGGAGAGACCCCAAACACTTTTATGGAAAATTATCTAGGAATATGTACGAATAAGGCGGTCAAGACAGACAGGAAGGGAGGGAGAGAGTCACGACTGAATGAGAGCTAGAAGAAGCCTACACATGGGCGGCGGATATGTCTTGGACATTCACAATCAAGCTAGGCAACGATGGCGAAGACTATACTCGGACATTTCAAAAAAGCATTAACACATCTGCTACATTATTTGTTGATATTTTCAATCACACTGACAGAAAAAATCACTATTTAGCGTTTAGCAACTATGTGTAACCGCTGTGCTATTGCCAAAGGTTGCTAACAGCCACCATCTCAACACCAGGATGTAGACGCAGCCCTGAAAAGCGACCCAGTTAATTTTACGAATATTTCCCAGAAACAAACATAGTATTTTTAACGAAATTTTATCAGAGTTTATCTAGAAAAACAACTTACCAGTGGGTCAATTATCAAAAATAATTGTTGATTTAGAAACAAGTGATTTCTTTGAATCACCTCGGCAGCTGCCAGTAACACTAGCGGCTTCACAACGTGCTGGAGTGCTCCGTTACCGGTTTCAGCTCCGCAACCAAACTTGAAGTCCCGCCCCTTACGAGTAATCCAGCCAATCACGTGGAAACATTGTGAATATCCCACCAATTGTCTTGTACTATCGAAGAGCCCCTAAATCACGGCCAATCCTGGTGCCAATGACGTTACAGTAATGGTTGAAGTCGCGATGGTTTCACCGGTTGGCGTCTACCGGTTGTTTTTTCAATCACACAGCGAGCGATGCACCGGAACCTCTTCCCCACTTGGGGGCGACAAAACCTTTATTTCTTGTTAATTAGAGCGGATGATTTATCGAATTATGCAGATTATGCAGATTTTTTAGAACGAAAATTATTATTATTTTTTATTTTTTTGTTGTTTCAGGAAAAATAATTGTAACTAAACATCCACCCACACAGTTTTAACCACATCTCATTAGTCTTCATCAGCTGATGGAGTCCGTACAGTTGTCAGTGAGATGACTCCCTGTTGAAGCCTGGCCTCTGGTTACATGGCATGTCACGTGTTTGGTATTGATAGTGTGGTGCTCATTGATTATTCTGGCAAGAAGGTCAAGAATGAACTTTGGCAATGAGTAGAATGGTGGAATTACCGGGAGAAAAACCCAACACTGTTCCTAAAAAGAATAAATAAGGTTGTTTTTCTTGATTTAAAAAAGGAAACTCAATGTCTATTCACTAGCACACTGGTTTATATTAGTGTGTATTATACAATAATGGAAACAAAATGAACAGCAAATCCTCAGTGGTGGGGCAGAAATTTGTTGCAGTGTTATTTCAGGGTAATTTGGTTAAATACACATTTATTAAGGAATGTGCACTGTTGAAAATTGGGCACAGGATCACGCTTTAAAACAGGTAATGAAGTGGAACCGGCCTTAAAGCCCTTATCTTTCAACTTGTGGTTTAAAGTTGCATTGTTCCAAACAAATGAATTAAATTAACTCAAACCACAGAATACATGGGGAGCTCTGAAAGCTGGGCTCCTGCTGTTTCCTTGCTTTCATGATTAAAAAAAGAACATGTAATATTTTTAAAACTCTGCATGTTAAAGCAATAAAATAAAGAAGAAATAAAAGAATTTAATGGAAGTTGACAATGTGTGGTTTCTACATAAGAAGGAAACACCACATGCAGTTTTATTAAACTCTCTGTTGTGACTTTTCAGATGAAATCGTCAACATGTCGTCGTCTGCAGCAGATGGTTTGTGGTAAAGAAGGCTGCTGTTTATTGAAATCGGAACAAAAAATGCACCTGCCAGAAAGTTAGATCATGAAATATGTCATGATGGTGTGAAATGCATCCCACTGGTTTTAAACTGGCCCCATCAACACAAACAGGTGGAACAAGCAGGATCAGGACTTTTCAAACCCTTCATGTTTTCATCTCTCAGCAGAAAGGAGATATAAAAAACTAAATCTCTGTGACTTCACATGAAGGACTTCCACTGTAAACTGCTGCATTGGGTTACAGTAACACACCAACCTTTTCTTCCCTCTGTCGGCCTCAGCAGGAGGACGCTGAGAGCGTTTTCTCCCGCTGTGGCTGAGAGGAGGGACTCTGGCTTTGTGGACGAGGCTCGGCTGTTGTTTCACATTCTTGACACTGGAGTCTGGATGAACGGGTGGGGATGGTAACAGGGTGCTCAGGTCTCCGTCTCCCGTCTCCCAGGGGACCGTGAGCAGCTTCGTACTCAGTGTAACACAAGAACTTAAACCTGCAGACACGGGACTTTATATGCGTCAGCCATGAATGGCGACTGACTGATTTCAGGTCAGAAAGTTGGATTTTTCAATGTTCATTTATATTCTAAGTCCATTTTTAGACATTTTTTACAAGAGAAAATGCATTAAAGGCTGTTTTTGCCATGACCAGTGTAACTGAAGCTTATTTTAGCCCCTTTAATGTTGATATTTTTTCTTGCACCATGTTTGAGGTTTGTTTTAAAGGCTCTATAATACATACTTACAGTACATCCATACTGGTGTTTTTACTTTCTGCCAACATTCTTATAGAAAAAACACAGCAAAAGTCATGGAAAGTTACTGCAGACCTACTTGTTATTGTGCATGTGATGAGGAGGGAGTGTCGCAACAGTCACGTCCTCATTTCATGGAGTTATTTTACTCATTAACCTCCCTTCTTTCAAACTTAAGGAGACTCGTCCTGACCTTCCAACTCGAGTAAATTTGATCAGAAATATTGAAAACTTTTAAAGAACAACTTGAAGAGCCTCTCTCGTCAATGACAGCATGGGCAAACATGGATTTAAACATGGTTTGATCCGTAACAGTCCTCAGTAAAGGATCCTGTCGGCTTGCTGGTGAGTTTACAGTGAAATGAGTGAAATTCTCATCAGTATTTTGCAAAACGCTGCTGTTCTGTTTTCACTTGCAAAGTTGCAAAAGTAGAAAAGCTGAGCCTTTATGTGTCACCAAACAATCTGAGCATCCCAGAGTCAAACCAGCCTCCAGTTTTCCAGCACACTTCAGCCACAAAACTAATATTGAAACACGCTGCTGTTCCATCCACTGATTTTAGAGACACAGCGAATACGAGCCAACATGTTGGTCAGGCAGTAAGTTTGTTTCTCTTCTGTTTACTCTGTCGTCTTCGTTGTGTGCGAGATCATGTTTGATGAGCAGAGCTGAAGCTGTAAGTGGTGGGTGGAGACAGAGGTGGGGGTCTATGAAGATCCAGATGAACGGCATGAAGGTAAAGGTGTGAAAATACATCCAGTCCAATGCATGACAGGGAGGGGTTTTCTTATTGAAAAACAGTTTCAAATCTGTAGCTTTGAGGAGTTTGAAGGCGGGGCCGCGCACAAACTCCAGCATTAACTTGAATTCAGATTTGGTTGAAATTCTGAAGAACAAACCAGTGAAGTACTTCCACAGAAATCTGCATTTCAGGCATCTGCTGCCTCCCTCATGTCGACCGATCAGTGTATCAGCAGAAAAAACTTGAAATCTCGATCATCATTATCAAGAAGAACCGAAAGCGAGTCTCAGTGACTGTGATCTTATCGGGGTTAAAGAAAGGAAAGAAGATGTACAGCGGGAGAAAAAGGCAGCAGAAGCTCGTAAAACGGCTCCTTTTTGTCTCAACTAGATTCACGAGGAAAGGTTTAACGGCATTACAGCGGCACAAAGGCAGCATTCAGAGACACTTGATACTAAAAAAGGATGAGACGAGAGGGTAAGCCTCTTATAAAAGAGACTTCTTCTATTTCAGCACCGAGACTGATAAAAATGTGACACTTGATTCTTCTTCGGGTTCGAAACTTGGTCAACTGTTGCTCGTAAACAAACCGGCCTCCTCATGACTCACGGAGCCTCGCTGATCCCTTCTCAGATCATCTCAACGAAAAAAAAATTCCTTAACAGAGGAGAAAGAAACGCAGATATGAATGCATGCAGAGATTTCCAGATCTTTTCATAAGTCTTTTATTCATGGAAAGAGTTTGGTTGTGCTCTCAGTGTCAGTAGAAACATGTTAATTATGAGAAAAACTCTCAGCCTGCGAGATTTTCTCCTCATCAAACCTCCAAACAATATATGCTCTTTATTGTTTTTTAAAAAAAAAATCAGTACACTCGTGTCCTCGTCTCGGACACCGATTGGAAAATAAAAACCAACAACTCTTAAAGCAGCAGTCAAAAGATCAAAAACCAAAATACACAAAATGACAAATTAAAAAAATGAGTCCACCACCAAAAGAGTGCAAAAACTAAATAGGAGTTTTGTAGAAAGCAAGCAGAGGGAGCATTTATTTAGAAACTTTATTTTTGACTTTACAGTTTTGTCTCCTCAAGATAATGTTTTTTTTTTTTTTCAGATCGATCTCCAATTAAAAGCCCTGCACAAATCAAAGCATATATATAATAATGTCAACAACATACATTTACATCAGAGGTCTTTTAGTTTTCTTTACTGGGTTTTTTCTGTTCAACAAACGACAGATTTTCAAAGTTGTATGAACATGTGATGGTTAGTACAGACTGTGCACGTTTCTCTTTTGTTATCTTTCTTTTTTTTTTAGTGGTATAGGTAGAAAAGGTCATTATTAAAAAAAAAAAAAACAAAATAAAAAAAAAGAATTTGCAATTAGCACCGTTACTGTGATTTTTTTTTAACTTAGGGATCAGCACCTTGTCCCATTAGTAGCGACTAGGAGTTGTCATACTGCTGCTGCTGAGGAGGAGGAGCTTAGATGATGAGGTCTTTGTCGACGTCCTCTGCAAAAAACACACACAAGAACATCCATCAGCACATCAACAGTCTGATAAAAGGTCAGTCCCGGCTTCACAGAACATCTATTTAACATAGATTTAATTTGTTAAAACGTTTCTGTGGATACTCACGCTCCTTGATGCCGAAGCATGAGGCCCACTCCTCCAGGGCGATGTATTTGTCGCTGTCGGCGTCGCACTGCTCGAAGAAGCGGGTGGTGCAATGCTCCATGGGGATGAGAGGAGCGCGCAGGGGGGAGAGCTCTGTGTGGGTCAGGTATCTGCAGCAGACACAAAGGCAGATCAGAAGCTGCTCTCTGGTGCTTTCTTTCAAACCAGCACATTAACAAGGATCCCTCATGAACAGAGGAGGCTGCACGATGAAAACCACCTGTGGAGCTTAAAGCTGCAGCTTTGGTTTCCACCTTTAGTCAAAGAAAACCTGGTATTTTTTAAGTTAGTCTTCTAGAGAACCAGCTTTTTCAGTTCTTAACCAATTTATTTTTAGCTGAAATTGTCCATATGGATCAAAATTAGATGCCTGAAGTAGAAAAGAAAAGTTTCATTTTGATGGAAAAGGCCAACAGTAACAAACAGTAACAGACTATTCCAACACACTCTTCCTCTCCTTTCATTTTACCAGCCTCACATTCCTAAAGACTTCATGGTATTTATGTAATAATGCTGGTTACTTTGGGTTTTAAATGATGCATTTGAGGTCTTGCAGCCACATCATCATTTTCTCAGTGTAAGCAGTTTTCAGTGAAGAGCAGCTGGATCTGTTGGATCCATCAGTGTCCGTCTGCAGCTGCGGTAGTGTGAGATCACAGGCTGCGTCATCATCCACACTGGGAACCAATCAGCTCTCAGCCTGCCAGGAGCTCAACCACCGCCTGAGCGCCGCAGATTTTTAAGTTCACACGACTTTACATGTGCTCATCCCGCCACGTCACATTATAACCTGAGACTCTTCCAAACCTCTTCCATCTTTGAAAGGCTGTTTTTCTCTCTCTGAGTGTATAAAACACTCCTTCTGGTGCTTTCATGACCATTCTGTCGCTCTCGCTCGTGTCTCCTCCTACGTACCCGTCGATGGGGTGCTGGTCGAGCTGGCCGAACTGCCAGTGGACGGGGTAGATGTACATGTTGTAGTTCTTCTCGAAGTCGTGGGCCAGCAGGTCCAGAGAGTGCTCGCCAGCCTGCAGCCTCTTCTCGTTCTCGTAGATCTTCTTCACCTGAAGGGATTGAAAAGAAGTTCTCATGAAAACACCACAGCTTCTAACAGATAATCAGCCCTCACCAGCAGGTTTCCATGGAAGTTTGGAGCAATCAGGAGTCTTAAATTACAAATTGTGTTTAAAATTTGTTCTACAAGTTTATTAAACAATCAAGTGCAATAAGCAAATCAGTGAGAGTTTGCAGTGTGGAACTTTCTTGTTTGCATCTAAAAAACTGCTGCTTTTGTCAAATCACGACTGCATTAATCAGCCTGAAAGCTCATTTTCTTGTGTTTGTAAAAGTTGTTTTCTTCGGATTTTTCTCAATGATCCACAAAAAGAGTTGTTTGGAGTGTGAAAGCTAACAGAGTCGATCCGAAGCTTCTCTCTGGTATTCAGGTGTTTTTCAGACGTATAAACTTTTCCACAGAATGTCTGACGGATGCTCTTAAGCTGTTTGGATTAGACTTTGATCAGTTTGAGCCACTTCAGGCTCAATTATACACAATCAGCACATATCCTCTACCCCGCTTCAGTGTTAGAAACATCTCTCAATATTTGTGACATTTATGTTTTGTTAATAGTTTCTGTGCTGTTTGTATATGAGTGTATTCTCCACTTTCAAAACTCTCACATTTTTACACACATTGCCGCAATTTAAGGAGGAAAGTAGTTCTGTAGGGCTTATTAAACCAGAAACATGCACCAGAGACCGGAGAAGTAAACTGTAGGTGTTCTCACCCTGAGCTTCTGCTTCTCGGTCAGCAGGTTGTTGTCCTCGTCGCGCTCGTACAGAGTCACCAGAACGTTCTTGAGCCAATCCCTCATACGCAGGGGGAACTCGTTCAGCTCGGTGTCCATGCAGGGCTCGATGACTGCGGACAGAAATGACCGAAAACATCGTCAGCATGGACACAAGCAGGAAACTCTAACCTTCATCACGATGAGAAGTCACACATACTGAGCATGGAAAAATTCTCAAGCCCAAACGAGGAAACATGAGGTATCTGACACTGTGTAAAACTTGATTTATGGTGGAGCGACGATTGACTGCATTTTTTGTTTGATGGATGAGTGAATCTTAGTTTAAATGAGGTGCATCCATGTAAACTGTATTTGCTGCAAACACAAACACAAACAAAAATCATTGATTTTTATTTTAGCTCCCCAAGTTAAAACATTCTATATCAGCCAAGTTAAAAATACTTGAATAAATAAAGTTATATCAAACACCTGCTGATAATTTTGACATTTTTTGTGCTTAAAAAACTCTCAAATGTTACTGTTTACTGACAAAATTATAAACTTCCTACTACTTTTTTAACTGGTCCCTGAACACATCATCGCTGTTCAAGCTCATCATAGTTGTTATCATTTATTGAAATGTACACAGTGTTCCAAATTTCCACGTTGTGTCATTTAGAGGATTATTACACAAACTGCAGAGTGAAAAAAAACATCTGAAATCTGTTTCATGCAATGTTTAATGTTTAATGCAAAACAAATCACCAGCAGCAAGTAATCTGCATCAACATACATCACCACACGTCCCATAATCACAACCTGCAGCTTGTTTTAATCTGGTGTTCTGAACACCTTGATCTCCCTTTGAACCCTTCAGCCCTGAAGATTTAAACAGTGGAAGAAATGCGGCCTGCGTGTCTGAGCAGATCCCGGCAGCGCTGAGCTGCAGCCTGCAGCCTGCAGAGCGACTCGCCCATCAGCCAACAGAGACGCGGCTGAGCTCTGCTGCAGCTTCAGTTTATCGTACAGATGAGCGGGAACAACATACAGGATGCATCTCGATCCCTCAGGAGTGAACCAGACGGAAACAGATAAACAAGGAAACCACATGATGTCAAAACAAAACACACGTGAGCGACCCAAAAAAACAACAAAACGCATCAACTAAGACGAGATCAAATCCTGCTAATGCGGTTAGATTATTGCAATGTGCATTTCCTCTGAGGACGTTCAGCTTTTCATCATTTCTCCTTTAAATCTGCAGGAAACAACAATGTGTGCAAACAAACAAAGAGATGCACTTTTTCTTTTTAAGGAGTTATGGGCACTTTCACAAGACTCTCAGCCTGAATCTGAGCCTGACAGTTTACACTCAGTGGGTTTAATAGTCCGGCTCTGTTATTCCAGACACCATCTGACATATTTCAGTCTTGAGTCAAAGCCAGTGCGACAGGAATCACTCTGCTCACATGCACAGCTGAACACCTGCTGTGAATCTAATGGCACAAATGTCATGAAGCGGAGTGTGAGAGCTCACATTTGCAGGGTCCGACGTAGTCGAGGTGCAGCTTGTGGCCCTTCTTGGTTCCCTCCAGGGCGCATTTGGTGGCGAAGAAGTGGCAAGAGGAGTCGTAGGTCTTGTTGTCGGTGCCGCAGACCTGAAAAGGAAAACACAGATGGATGAGTCTTCAGCTGGAGCTTCTGTGTGGTGTTTCTGTGTGATATCAATCAGAGGACACGTGTGCTATGTCATGTTAAGCACCGAACTGAGAGAATCAAACCGGTGTCCCTGCTTTGAATCTACAATATGTATCATCTGCCTTTAGAGGGAAGAGAACTGGAACAATATAAACAAAAGACAGAGTTTCCTGATGTTGTGAGGCAGCTTGGCATCATGGGATTTGTTTATGTCTTTGTTAAACAGCCTCCACAGCAGATTAAAATGTTTGTGACAGAAATGTTCACAGACGAGGCGATGTGTTAAAGTTCAGTCACGTTACATTCAGTCACGTTTGCCGACTTCTTTCCTCCTCGTCTGACTGCTGTTTCCCCACAAGAAACGTGCAACATGTATTTATATCATCATTGATCTAATAATCTATCAAATATCATCAGATTCTCTTCTGTTTTTTCTGAGATTTCATGTTAAAAACAGTAAAAAAACAGGACTGATCCTCCGTGATGAGAAATCAAACGTCGGGCTGCTTTCAAACTCACGTGCTCGAACTGTCCCTCAGCGGGGGGGCAGGTGGAGGGGTCCTGGCACACACACATGGGGGTGTTGCTGTCATCGACCTCACACACTTTTCCCTTCTTGCAGTGGTGGTTCAGGCAGGGATCTGAGAAGGAAAAAGCACAGGCGCAGAGTTACAGTGTGTTTCTCAGGAAAACGCTGGTGTGAAACACAGATTCAGCCGAAGCCAAACAGACACCGTGAGCGAAACCAGACACACATACTTTCCAGCTCTCTGGTGCAGCGTTTTCTGCCAGAAGAAACTCAATGAAATCATTCATTTATGAGCAGAATAATCCACTAAATGACCAATGTCATCATCCAGTCTGAGTCTGACCTCAGCTGCTGTTTGGTGGGACAAAAAAAAGAGTCCTGAAAGGCTTTTTTATGAAGAACAGCAGAACCTTTTAAGTTGAAGAAACAAACTGTTATTCATGAAGAGCACAAAGTAGTTTAAATTCTGTAGTTAACTCTTTCAGTAAAGAGACTGCTGTGCCAACAGACGTTTCTCTCTTTGAAATCCAGACATTTTTGTTCTGCAATTTTTTAACAAATTTCACCTCAACAGATTCTTATGGGACAGAATTTAAACAACACACCACTTTTTAATAAAACTGCATGTTATGCCACATTTTAAGACTTTAATTTTGCAGAAAAGGATGAAGTCAAAAGACATTCATGGCCGTAATAACAATAAATAATGGTTGTTTTAGTGAAATTAGCCACTGGTTTAATTTAAATATCAAATCTACCTGATTATGTTGATGAAAAATGTAAAATAAGTTAAATTATAAACTCGTTTGAATACAATCAAAGTCAGTAGAATCTGCCAGATTTGAGTGAGATGTTAAATTCAAATTCATCTTTTCATTGTTGTCTTTGCTTCTTTTAAAACAGTTCAGATTGTCTGAGCGTCTCATCTTGAACATTTTGTACACTCGGCCGTGTCCTGCAGCTGCTGTTTCCTGCGGCTGCGTCCCTGTAAAGCTGGAACATGTAATTACTGCGTCTCCTCCTCGCAGAGCGACGCAACTCTGTTATTACTGCCATTTGATTCACCACTCTGAGGCTTTGCTGAACCTTGTAAACCAGGTGCTGTGGCTGAGGGCTATAAAGATGGATGACGTGACAGCTCCTCAAGAGTGAAGCCAAAAAACATCTTCATCGCCCCCTGGTGTCTGGCTGCAGTATCACCCAAAAACCTCGCCCACTTCATGTTGAAGGATGGGATATGTTTCAATTTAAAAAATCAAAGTACAGGGGAAAAATATTTCAAAAAGATGGTGTCTGTTATTTTTTCAAGTTTGTTTTTAGTTAATTGATGCTTTAAAAGTTGTGACGTCATTATCGACAGCTTCTACGTGCTCCTGATTGAGTCCAGAGCATGTGGCAGAGAGTTAAAACGTCCATTTTTATACAGTCAGCTGTGTTTGTTGGAGCTTTTTACCTGAAAATAGCTGCTGGCTAACACTTATAAGTGATGCTGTGACAGTTTTGGCTTAGTTTTGAGACTTACCGCTGACATGAGGACATAACTACAGCATAAAACATTAAATTTATGGGTTAACATTTGTTTTTGTGTTTGAACTTACAATAAGAGAAGAGATGGGGCATACATTAGTTCTAATTAAAATACAGTAGATATCCTGATAATTGATGCAAATCGATGTATTGATCCTTTATGACAAAATGTGTGTGTGCGTGTTGTGAACTTACTCTCAACAACATCGTCTTCGATGATCTCAATGGCCTCGTCAAACTCTCCAACCTCAATCTGCACTGGGTTAGCCCCCACCTCGGGCTCCTGGGGGGGGGACGAGAGAGGTCAAAGGTCAGGCTGTAAGCTGCTGCAGCTCAGTGAGTCACATGCAGAGGAATTCGTTAACATCGAAGGTCTGAAGTGATCGCAGCGTGACTGGAAAAAGAAAATCTGCGTAACTCCCTGCTGACAGCCACCTTCTCACGTCAACCTTCGAGTTTTTCTTAACGCTGTTTCTGCGTTCAGTCGAGCAGGATAATTTCCCTGCAACAGTCTTTAGGTCTATTTCTGAACGATGTCCACTTAAACCAAAACCACTTAAATATCCCTGGTTTTCCTGAAAAAAAAAAAAAAGCCTAAACGTCACCACTAAAAAAGGTTCCTCCCTAAAGGCCAAACAGAGTCTGGGAGCAGCGAGACCATAATATCCAACAATAACAAACAGCTGGGTCCACATGTGGTGAGGCCATGAAGAACGTAATGGCTTCCTGAGCGGCTGGCAGGCCGAGCGGCTAAAATTAACAGCTGTGGGATCTCTGGTCCCGCTGGACCTCTGGAGCAGGAAACATTCACATGAAGCCTCACTCCGACCGTTTCATACGGGGATATTTTGGTCGGCTGGGATTGTTTACAGCAGGTTAATAAAGTTGTAGCTTCATCTCTCCATTTAAGGCAAAACTGTGGAAGGAGTGTTCATTCTCATCTGTTTGTCGGAAACACTTGTCAGAAACCTCAGAGGAAACAAAGAGATCTGGGTGGAATTCTGTGAACAGATTGATTAGATTTTGGTAAAAATCCAGATCTTGGATTTCCACCATGAACAGATTAAACCCTGTTGGAACAAACTGATATCTGAGACTTCCAGGTCAGCTGCAAAAAACAACATCTGCTCCTCAGATGACGCAGCTTCACTAGACTGAAGACCTGGTTCTCAAAAAACCAGTCCTGAAGAAAACCTTCAAACATGGCGGCATCGAGTCTCCTGGAGTCATTGATAACTGAGTCGTCTGTTAGCAGAATCTGATTGATCTGGTGCTCTGAACACTTTGTTTGCATGTTTTTTGCATTTGTTTAGTTTGACTTCCTCTAATTGCACTTGGTTTTCAATGATCCTGTGATTTATTGATTCAGATTCAGAGCTTTGGGTGTTTACACCAGTTGCTCCTTCACTGTCACATGAATGAAAACCACTGAACTTCTTTGGCTGCAGCGTCGAAAAAAAACCCCAAAGCTCCATCACAGATCAGATCATCTCTCTGAGCAGCTGCTTGGCTCAGGAAACACATCACAGATGCCAAATTAAACTCAGATGAGAGCGAAATGATTTGGATTGAGTTTCGCCGTTAAAAAAACAAAACCAGTGAAACAGCTCAATAAACAAAACAGAGCTTTGCCAGTTTTAAAGGATTAAAGTGGCTTTTTACGAGGTGGCTCTTATTTTTGTCGTCTTGGTAATCAGGTCTCTCAGTTACGACAACATTGTAAACACCAAAGTAGCTGCTAAGATCCGGAAGCACAATGAAAACTTTACAACAAAGTCAAAAGGGCAGAAAACACAAACAATCAGGCAGCGAGACAGGCAGTAAACATCCAGCTGTTCATCAAAATGATCTAATTTACTATGAAGTAAAATGTCTCACTTAAAAATCATGAAAATGTCAGGCCAGCTCTACCTGTACCAGAGTTTAAGGTCTTTAATAAAATATAATTTTTTAAATAAACATTTAAGACCTTAGACTTCCATAGTTTTAAATGTTTTCAGGCTTTCAGGAACATTTCCAGGATAAAAACATGTCTGCTGTTCAGTACAACAGGATGAACATCTGGACTTACCTCAACAACTGGCTCCTCTGTTACCAGCTCTTCCACGATGGGCTCCTCCTCAGTCTGGGACACACACACACACACACACACACACACACAGACACACACACACACACACAGATATAGAAAATAAAA
>JAPZDY010000026.1:23812828-23828266 GCA_029783645.1 Ctenochaetus hawaiiensis | reverse complement strand
GTTTAACAAAGATGACATGCAAATGTTTGGCCATCCAATCCAATCTGATTCTAACAACTTTTTCAGTCCACCATATTAAAGTTTGATATTTGTGGTTTTGAGTGAAATATCTCAACAACTTTTCAGTGGATTTAATTAACATTTGATTCAGATGTTGATGCCCCACTCAGGATTAAATGTGAGAATTTTGATCACTGCAGTTTTAATTTTCTGCCCCTTTATGGTCCAAAATTCACTTTCTGCTCAAAGCTAATGAACAAATATTTATATAAATCTATACAAATACAAATCTGCTTGCAGGCTTTAAGAGTAACTGTACAGAAACAGCTCAGCACTTAGCTGGTTGTCTGGGTCGTCAGTTTTACATGAAGTCTGTTTCATCAGCAGTTAAAAGTTCCTTTTAAAGGTTAAAGTATCAGACTTCTGTCTGAGTTCCTGAGAGGAACATTCAGGAACCCTCTCAGCCTGTGGAACATTCAGCTCCCTCATCATGTTTGTTATGAATCAGTTTTCAAACACCTGCCGTCCGCTGACAGACGCGAGCAATCAAGCTCCAAATCCATTCCTCACGCTCCCCCGTGCAGACGTTCACTCTGGGTCGGTTCTGCTTGTTTTTGTTTTTTTTTTTCTTTCTCCGGTTGGTAGATTGCTTCTGTCTGTTCCCACAGTGCAGAACAGAGCTGATGTGAAGAACAGCTGGATGGGAGGGAGGGAGGGAGGGAGGGAGAGAAAAAGCTGCGATGCAACGTGGCGTTTTCCATTCTGCCTGGAAGCCACAGTCCAGCCGATGATGGAGGGAGGAGGAGGAGGAGGAGGAGGAGGAGGAGGAGGAGGGCGCTCACACTGTGAGACACTCTCTCTTCCCTCCTCCCACATCACTTATCCTCTCTTTCACCCTTCCTCCCTTTTCTCCTCCGCCTGTCTACTTTTTCTGTCTCCCTTCTTTTATTTTTTCCACCATCCTCTCACACCCATTTCTCTCACCCCTCTCCCCTCTCTCTCTCTCTCACCCACCCTCCTCTCTCTCTCTCTCTCTCTCTCTCCCTCTCTGTCTGTCTACGTGGCAGTCGTCTCTGCATTTGAGGTAACATGTTTCACAGAGTCGATGAAGTGAAGCTGCAATTATGTTTCCTTCAGTTGCTGCTAAATTTTCCATCTGCAGCTCTGCAGGTTAAAACACGCTGAGATCTGAAAGACCATAATATCAGTTCTGTGCTCGCAGACACCTGAAGCTTCATGTGCAACTTTATGAAACACTATGGAAGCTTTTTGCAGTCACATGCATGTCTCTGAACCACACCACACACTCAGAAAAGGACAGAAAGTAAAGAACATAACTCTGTTCTGTTCAGACGCAAACATTCAGAGGTTTTCAGCCTCTTTAAGAACAAGCTGAAACAGATCAAACTCGCAGTTCACAGTCCACTAAAATGCTTTTCTGAAAAACAGATTCCCTCATCTGTATCTCAGTTTGAAAAGGCAACAAACGGTTGGCTGATTGCGTCTATGATCTTTGGAAGATCTCATGCCATTAAAACATTACACACTCGTTGGAGGTGATGCTTTCTGCACCGGGCTCAACTCCAGCTCCTCCGCCACGCTGTGAACTTGTTTACTTTGCATTCAGTGTGAACTGTTGTCGGTTGTTTTGCACATTTGTATTGTGTGTTTTTTTCAATGCATTTTATGTTTCAGCTGGGTTGTTATTTGGTTTCATCTGGCTGCAAGATTCATGCCCAGTTCACTCACACACAGGTTCTTCACCTGACGTTACCTGCCTGCACACCTGCACCTTATTCCTCACAATCAGACTCACCTCGGCTCATTTCCCTTCAGTGACTGCTAACCTTCACTCAGTATGCTATTCTTTAACGTCTCTGTGTCTGTTTTTGAGTTCTTGCAACATCAACCTCGGATATTAAAAGTCACGAATCTTCTGTGCATGCTCTTTGTTTCTTCAAGCTGTTCTTCTTTATGGACAATAAATTAAAAAAACACTTTAATTATAAGGAAACGCAACACCAATCACCTGCTTGTTTTAGAGGCTAAATTTATGCAGAATTCATAAAAAAAAATAAAAATGTTAAATGGTTATTTTAAATAAAATTCTGAAAAATAAATAGTCTGAATTTTGACTTACTGTAAAATTATAAAGTAATTTAATGAATTTATTAAGTTTAAATTGAAATCCATGAAATAACTGAACGAAGTAAACAGGTTACATGTTTGGAAGAGTAAAAATGGAAAAACTTCCATGACGTTTTCACTTAATTTAACTTTTAAAAAGTGTCTTTTTTCAGGCTCACCTGTCTGCAAACAGAGCAGTAAACTTCAGCACAGTGTGAGTCTGTCTGAATGAGAGAGAGGTGAAGGTCTGGAGGGGCAGATGAAGGCGGCAGAGGAACCAGAATATTTAAACCCAATAACAAACATCAAAGCTGCTTTTTTCAACCACTATTTCCTCTGTAAAGTCACACCGGCTCTTAAAATGATTACTACTGTACGCCGAGGGACAGGGAGCCTTTTCACTTTGATAGATGTTTTGCCTTCAGTCAAACTGGGCCTCCTCCTCCTCCTCCTCCTCCTCCTCCTCCTGCAGTCGACACACACAACAGGAGAGGAGCAAAATATAAACACACACACACAGAAGAAATTACGGGTCTGTTTTAAGAGGAAGTTGTTGGTTATATGAACATACTTCGAGGTGTAAAAGACATTTTTCTTGAGCTGAAACTCTGATTGGTCAAACAAACAAAATCCCAGTTAGATCAGAAATATGATGAAACAACCTGCTGACATGTTTACTGATGGCTGATCACCGTCAGAACACACTGGCTGTCAGTTTTCACAGTGTTTGAATCATTTTTAAATAAAATAACTTGTGTTTCTCCAACATTTTTACTGACCTGCTGACAGTTTCAATCTGAGGCAGTCAGAAACTCTGTGACTATGAAACAACGACCTCGAAATCTGACGGTGAACATCTTAAAAATTTGGGTGCATAAGTTAGATTTTAGCGTGAATATCTCTGAACGATGTGATGATTTTGTTTAGTCGGAGGTCAGTAAAGGTGGCAGAAAGCAGGTGGACGGTCAGTAAACAAACTCAAGCTGCAGCTGCTGCACTGCAGCTCGAATGGCAGCCATGTTATGAGCTTCTTCACCAAAGACCTTCTTCCTGTGCAGGCAGACGAGACCAAGACCACAAAGAAGTAACCTACTGATGCTGACACAGTCTGTCATGTGACCTCCACCTTGCAGGTCGTAGTCACCTTCACACATGCAAATGCTGCCAAGTGTGTGTCTAATTGTGTTATTAAGTTGAAGTTACTGCTGAAGATCAAACCTCAGTCATTTGATGGGTGATGCAAACTTAATTGAAGAAAAAATCATCTTCTTTTTTCTGATTTCCTGCACGTAGAAAAATAGCAAAAGCATGTTTTAATACATTTCTGAAAAGCATTTTTTGATTGTAAATTGCTGATCCAACGGAGGAATCCTGCAGTCCAACTCTTTGCTCTTCATTCTGGATGAACCGAACAGCTGAATGCCAAAGACGTGACAGAGCAAACTGTTTGTACATTTAGGGGAAGTCTGTGATTTGGTCGCTCCTCAAACAGTCTGGCTGAGCGGCACAGAGACAAAACCCTGATGGAGGGTTGCAGGCTGTAATTACACCGACACAGAGGAGAGCAGATGAGCTCACGGCCGGGACCGCCGGGATTTCTGGCCAGGTTCGTGAGGACACGCAGTCAGCCACAGTGCGTGTCCGAAACCAACCACAAAGTATGCACAGACATGATTATCCAGGAGGTGAATGTGGAGAAGGAAAAGAAAATGCGGTCAGAGAAAATCTTTATTGGTGGTGACAAAACTTCTGATGTCTGCGTGTGTTTTGATCTCATTATTCTCCTCAGAACTGCAGTGTTTTGTTGTGTGAAGCCACAGTTTCTGAGTTTATGTGATAAACTTCCAGCTGACTTTTGCTGAACTTTAGCCTCAGCGGTCACAGATTTCCTCTGCTTTAAATCATCTCGAGCCACGTGCGTCGAACCTTTCATCATGTCAGAGACGTGAGGGAAAAGAATGATTGATATCTGTGTCGTGGTTTGGGTTCGAAATCAATCTTTTCCTGTTTTATTTTGTAGCCTCTCTCCTCTTGTGTCACAGTTTGTGTTACTTCCTTTCTGATGATTGATTCGTTTCACCTGTTGCCTCTCTGGTTTGTCACAGTTGAGTTTTGTGTCTCTCCTCAGATCTTTAACTCCCAGTTTCCTGTATTCTTGTATCAGCTTTATGTTGTCAAAGCTCATTTTTCGTTCCTCAACCTGCTGTCTGTGTGGATGTTTTTGGGGTGGGGGTCCTTTTTTGAACGTAAAATATGACAGTTTGTCTCATCAGAATGAGCAAAGCGAGAGCAACAAAACCTCTGAGTGTGTAAATTGTGCGAATGTCTCTTACATCACAATGAACTGTTGTGCAAAATTAACTGCAAATATAAAGGAGATTTCTCTTATCAAACCTCACAGCCTCTTTTAAGAACTCAAGCTGTGCAAACAAACAAACTTTGTGCAGATCCCAAAGTTTCCAGAGACACCAAACATATCAGAGTGGAATTTAGAGAAAATGTGTCGAAAATGATGCTCAAACAAGTTTGTATTTGATGAAGCAGAGCAACCAGAAAAAAAGGATGTTAATATCTTATAAGTTGAATGAAAAGCTGATGAAAAGTTGATGTGGATGACGAGGCAGAGGATGAACTGAGTCAAAGCAGCAGACGTCAGCAGCTGCAGACAGTTTGGTGACGTGTAAGACGGAGAACTGCAGCTCGGACACAATGTACTATACCAACACCACACACACACACACACACACACACACACACACACAACAGGTTTTTAACTGTATCTGGCTCTCATCTTTGTACCACACACACACACATCAGAGGCTGGAACAGCAGTGAAATGTTAACATGCTTTTAGTTCTCAGCACATAAAATATAAAACTTATTTTTACGCTGCAGTGTGAACGGACAGACAGACAGACAGACAGACAGACGAAGCTCTTTGTTTCTGCTCTGTCTCTTTACACTGAGGACACACTGACTTCCTGACAGACAGAAAGTTCTTTCGGATTTGGCAGAAACAACTTTCCTTCACATTTAATAGAATACAGAACTCTTTAATTTTATATGTTAAAATCCGTTTAAACTCTTAAAAAAAAAACTATATCAGACAGAAAAACGTTGAATACCTTTAAAGGATAAAGTCAGTTAAACACAGCGAAGCCTTTAATGCCCTTCACTCCGCTCCTACATGAATGAAAGGACTTTAATAACTTAATTTAAGGCTTAAGGAAGCTGCATGTCATTTCTTTCACAATTAAGGTTAAACTGAGACAAGACATGACAGCCATTAGTTCAGCTCAGCAAACAGGGTAAAAACAGGTCATGGTAGAAAATCCCAGAAGAATTTCTTCAGAGGAGAATCCAGCACTTCATGAAGAGTCTTGCAGCGTTGAAAAGCTGCTGACTTCTTCTCAGAAACCCACATTGTATTCAGACCTGCTTAATATTTCACAGTTGGCCTTGTTGTGTGTTTTCCAGCGTTAAAAGCAGCATCTAAATGGAATGCAGCCGTCATTAACCTCCTGAATTACACCTGTGTTTTTTCCTGTTGCGACAGACCAGAAAGTCTCCTGTGAGAAGTTTTCTTGGTCCCTTTTCTGCTTCAGATGTGGTTTGACCAAAGCAGTTCAAATACGTCAGTCGTGTCTGTTATGGTTATAATTACACTGCAGCCTTTTCATGGTGATTTTTGTGTTTAAGTCGTTTTGCTCCTCCAGCTGCGTTCAGAATCTGTCATCCTGTAATATTGGACTGTCAACCGTCTGTCTGCCACACAGTCTCAGTTCTTTCAATTAGGAAAGTTTCATCTCAAAGCCATCTTTATGATTGAATTACCTTTATTAAAAACCCACCGGTCGTATTGTTTCAACATTGATCACAGCTTTATAACCCTGAAATCGTGCAGCCTCTCACAATGCAAAACCCCACCGGGAAAACGGCCACTTTAATATAAAATCTGCTGTCCTCCACTTTCAAACTGCAACAGTAGTTAATCATGTTTAATCTAATTTTTTCATCAGTTGTAAAAGTGCAACAAACTAACTTCACTTTACTCTCACTTGGAAATTTAATAACCTTTTTGTCTTTATTGGTTTGTGTTTGAATCTTTTAAAATTAGATTTTTGGACGCCACTTCGTAACATCAGCAGATCTGAAACCTTCTCCTTGTTGTTCCTGCAGGTTCATACACGCTTCTCTGCATGTTCATAAAAAAAAAAAAAACACTAAACAGCTATCTGAGCTTTTAATCTCCTTCAGAAAAAGCACACAGGCATGATGGGAGACTCCCACCAGCTTTGAGACGGCTGCTAAATGCCAGCATGAATGTTAAATGTCACAGCGTTTTCAGAGCACCGTGAGCGCGGGGAACAGAAGTGAACATTCACACCGTTTAGCAGGTTCAGAGTTGCTGACGAGGCGTTCATCAGTCACGGCTGTGCAGCATCAGCCCAGGGCCAAACCTGACATTAGAGCCTCTACTTATTAGAGTAATTAATCTTTTTTTTTTCCTGTGAGTGTCTCGGCCATTACAGGCTTGTTACACCGTCTTCTCGGTTGTGGCAACAGATTCTGCCGGTGCAGTTTCAACTCCTCAATCAGATAAAACCATCAGATAAAACCACATACAGCGCATGTATACGTGTTTGTGTTCACGTGCAGGTACGAACATGATTCATGTGATTCTGAGAGGCTGTTTTTCTTCTGCTTTCAATGCTTTTTCAGGCTTTATCCATCTCCTCATCGTCGTATGTTTGTGTGCGTTTCCATGTGTTTGTACATTACACGCATCTCTTTGTATGTGACAAATAAAGACAAAATCATGCCGGTTGTAGGAATTCTAGATAATCCATATCGCATTCCAGTCTGATCTGTTCCTCCGCTCCCGCTCGGAGCTATCTCATCCAGATTCAGCCACTCTTACACTCGGAATGCAAATCAAATCTGGAATCGTCTTCATACTCGTCAAAACATGGAAGCTGAACCGGGCGACAAAGAATGACACATGGCTTCTTGTTGTTGGTTTTCTTGAACATGCCTCAGCCTCGTCCGTGCCACGTGTTACGGCAGAGTCAAAGGAGCTGAGCCTCAGAGTCCAAACACAGCTGTGGTGACGTCGCACAGCTGTTCGAACCGGACTTGATTGTGTGAGGCTGATGTTTGATTGACGTCTCTCCTGTTCACTTGTCTGTTAGTTTGAAGGACAGGAAACACACACCAGGCCTGTGAGCTCAGCTCTGAAAGGAGAGGAGATTTTGGCCTGGTGGCATCAGTGAGAACTGCAAAACCAAGTGACACAAACTGGCTCAGAAAGAGTTTTTGCTGTAAAAACACTATAAATGTTTTTGTGACATGAAGGTGCAATAAAAACTACAGTGCTCACAAAAGTTTACAAGTCGTTTTATTATCCTTGTTAACAATTTTCCTTGATATTATGACTCAATTTAAGGCCAAGTAAAGGTTGCTTTTTTGTTTTTTCTCAGGGAGGGAACTTTAAATTGTAAGCTCTCCTGCTGAGAAATATCATATTTTTAATGACCCGTGCATGTAATTATTTGATGTCTCTAGATTCTTTTTGTTATCAACCAAGCACCTTCCTTTTCCATACATTTCTTTCTAGGATAGCAAAAAAGAACTTTAAAATTAACACTGTGCTGCTGACACACAAATTTAGCAAACCTTACATGGTAAATATTAGCATATTAGCATGCTAACATTATCATGCTAAAGCAATAAATGAGTCATGATTAAAACATTAACATCTCAGCACTTGTTGAAATGCACATAAACATACGAAGTGTAAGCGTGTTAACTTGCAGGTAGCATGATAAAATGTTAGCATTAGCATCCAGCCAAAACCACAGCTGAGACTCACTGAGATTTAAACTGACACGTGAGACTGAAACAGCTCTGCCAACGTGAAGCTGAGCCTAAAAAACAGCGTGAAATGTCCTAAATTGACCACTGAGAATAAAACCCTTTGATTCAGATAAGAAAATGGCCTCTCCTGTGGCGCCACGTTCAGGCTCGACTTCAACAGGAAATGTGCAAATTCACATTCACTGGTTGTAAAAAAAAAAGAAGCAATTATGAGATCAGGCAGGCAGATCAAGACAGGCAGACTTATTTTTCCGACATGGAGGCATAATATTTTCAACAAATCATGTGCAAATAAAGCAAACTTAAAACCTGCATATTAGTCTGTTTCCTCTCTTCAGTCAGAAAAGTGGAGGATGTGATTCCATTAAAAGTGCATTTACACGATACGTTTCCAGTGATGTGAATCATGTGCAAAGGTCTACATGCATTTCCAGCTTGAACAGGATGATAGAGTTTCACCAAACAGAGAGGAAATATACGGCCGAGACTCCCAGAGAGATGTGAAGCCGCAGGGTCGCCTGACTGTTTGCTCTCGTCAGTCAAACTGCACATTTCCCTGCTGGCTTCAACCTCCTGGTGATGGCTGTGTTTGCTTTGGCACAGTGGACAGGATCTTACAGCCCTAAATACACCTCACCCCACCCTCACCCCAACCCATGGGACTCACACACACACACACAAATAGACACATATATTACCTGTTAGCGGTCGGCTGAGCACAGAGTGTGTGTATACGTGTGTGTTAATGAGTCTAATACAGCTGAGGATGACAGTCCGGCTTACAATTAAAGTCCTTCCTTGAGCCTGACGGTCTGAGATGGTTTCAAATGGCTGCCAATCACAGTCTATAATACATGACCAAAAGTATATGGACACCTGAAAATAACACCCACTGATTACAGGTGAGCACAAGACTTCAAAACCACACAAGCTCAGGAATAATTTTCAATGCTGTGATTTCAGTTGATAAAAATTCAAGTCTGCTTCATTCAAACCTGCAATAAAACATCCAGCATGCACAGCAACAGTGTCTCAGTGACTCAGCCAACATTTTCTTTGAAATGTTAGCTAACAGACTCTATTTGCTTCAGTATCTTTTCATAATTGTAACAAGAAGCTATTATTTGTCTGGAAAATCCTGAAAAAAACTCTACTGATTCCAGAAGACTGCAGCTTTTTTCCAGTAAATACAAATTAACAAATATTATCCAGAATGCAGACTGTCAGATGCAGTGAGGAGAGACAGTGTGTGTGTGTGTGTGTGTGTGTGTGTGTGTGGGAGAGAATTATTATGAGGAATCCGGTGCCTGTGCAGACAACCCTGTTATCTGTGGAGTTTGTGCTGTATACAATGAGTCTCTGTTCGCCTCAGTGGCTGGTTCAGACTGAGGGGGCCAGCGAGGGACTCTGTGCCCTCTGCAGCGTCTGCAGCGTCTGCGGCGTCGTCTGCAGCGTCTGCGTCTGCTGCCGGCTCGTCAGCTGCAACCAGCCATTATCCATGACATCACTGTTTGTTTATGGAGATTATAACTCATCAGATCTTTGCTTAATTGCACCCTTAGCTCAACTACTTAATTAACTGCTGGGTTGCTTAGTCTATAATGTTGCATCATAATTCATTACCTGACACATTTCATAACAAAAATCTGAATCTGCACAGTAACAACAAATGAATAATGTTGTCAAATAAATAAGCAAAAAGTAGGTTAGCTACAATATTGGGCTTCAGAATGCAGCCTAGTGGAGTTCAGATGTGACGTAGTGTAACAGAAAATCACAGAAGTCGGCATGTGAAGTATCTAAAAACTGACTGTAAATGCAGAGCTTGAATAATGTAGTTCAAATTAGCTTCATTCCACCAGTAAACCTCAATAAATGAATTTTTTTATTATGCTAGTATGATAAATTATACATTTTTTACTGAACTACTAAATTCACACCCTAACATCATATCATGTTAACATGATAACTATGTGCATGTTCACACATTAACCCAGCGTGACAGATGCTTTATGCTACATGTCATGCATTCATGCAAGCTAAAGCCACTTTAACAGAGCTCGACATGCGAAGTGGGTGACACACGAAGCTGAGTCTGTCTGTCACGTGCTAATGTCACAGATAATGAGACAAATTTCTTCCAGAGTGGAGTCTTTGTCAGATTGGGTTCATGTCAGACACTGGACACAGATTTTTCACAGTTTATGACTGACATACATGTGAGGATCATGCAGCAGGGAAAGACCTCCAGGATACACAAGTGTTACTCAACATGGCATCAGAGGCGTCAATCAAAACTCTGTCAAACTCAGCCAGAGAAGGCAAAGAAATCAGACGTTATTTTCTCTGTCGAAGCCCCTGAGACACATTGAGAGATTCATGCATACTGATACATGAAAGAGCAGATAAGATTATATTTATGACCATCATTAAGTGTAATATTTTTATTTGTCCATGCAGGCAGCAACAGTGTGTCTGGATGTTACAGCCTGATTCAAGTTTGCTGACTCTGACTGCGTTTTTCACAGTCAGACCCTCACTGTCCATGACAAAGAAGGCTTCAGTATCATCTCTGGTACAACACATGTCATTGAACAACACTATCATGTATCAGGGAGATCCTGAAATCAGCGACAATCCTCCATAACCTCTCGTACAGACAAAGAATTGTGACTTCATAAAAGAGAACATCACAGACAGTAGGTAAGAAAATATCAGCAAATGTTCTGTGTTTCCTCTGAATGTCAAGTTTAGATTCTGTGCTGAGTCTTTCTGAATGAAACAGTGTTATTAGCTCTCTGCAGCTGCTCTCAGTGCTGAAGCACCTTGGCTGGACCTTCTGCTTCTGCTGTGGCCTCCTCCTCAACGCCGCTTGACCTGATTTGACCAGGAACGACTGAGCCCAATATCTGCATTTCATCACTGAGTTCTGACAGCTGGTGACGTGTCTGACTTTTTCAAACTTTATATCCATGTAGGAGTCTCCTCCACTTCCTGCTCCTTCCGTCTGAATATTAAAACTTTATTCCCTCCTGACAGAAATCACACCACCATGTGTTTCAGAGTCACAGCACAGTTTTAATTGATTAAAATCATCAATATGAAGAACTGAAAGAAAAGCAGAGAACACTGAAAAAGGGAAACTGTGCTACAAAATATTTAATGCAAAACAAGAATGAAATAAAGAAATAAACTCACTTTTTTATTATTTGGCATTTGTTCCTTGGGTTTATTAGGGAAAAGAAGTTACAGGCAAATGCTGCAGTTTCTTCAAACAATTAATACTCCCTCAAGAAAGTGGCAACAGCTTGATCACACAGCGCCTCCTGGTGGATGAAGCACTGAGTTAATATGAAACCTGAACATTTTCACACCTTCAGTTTGACTGAATTGAAAAGACTGATTCCTGCAAAATGATCCTTTTTTAACAATAAGAAGCTCTTTTTTTTTAGTAAATGCTTCAAAAAATGGTTTTGAGTATCACCTGATCAGTGTCAGTGTTAGGTAAGATGCAGAAAAAAGGCAATAAGAGTCAACTTTGATCTAATGAGGCAGAATTTCTTTCTTTCTTTAATTCTCCTGTGTGTTCACAATACATAAGACAAATTGAAAAGCACAAGACAGGATGGTTGTTTTCTTCCCACAGTGAGAGAAGAGCAGAGTTAATTACAAGAAAAAAATACTATGTGAGTAAATATCCATTTTCATGATATATTTGACTTGTGATTATAGTAGTGTGTAAACGGTGAAGCTTAAAGGAAGCTGTTTTACAAAGTCAAGTCCAGCAGATGGTCCCCGAAGGGAAGAGAGGCAGACTGCATTTTCCTTCATACACGGAGCTTCCAGGGATGATTTTTCATAATGTCAGATTCCACAAACGTGATAATGCAGAGTCACGGTTCAAGCAAACAGAGCCAATTGTTCGCAGGATGTTTTTACAATCCAGGGAATGTACAGCAAAAAAGCTTTCTAGTGTTAATTTTGCAGCAAAGAGAGTTACAAACATAGTTAAATGAGCATGGCAACTATGCTTCAAAGATCCAGTTGAAGGTCCTGATTTTTTGTATTTTACAGCTGAAGTTCATGTTCAGGAGTATAATGGTGTTACTGGGCAGCCCTGTCTTGTGTCTGTTCATTAATCAAATAAGTAAACTGAGCGTGAAACATTTCTGCAAATTTATGAAATGTAAAGCTTTAGGGAGGCTGACATACTATTTTTGTGAAAATCGAGGTATACAGGTAATTCAGCGTACTGAACTGAGTCACGTTGGAGACTGCTGACTGATTATCCGGGTCGTCGTGATGGAGGAGGAAAAGCAACATCATCAGTATCACCTCATCCTCCATCACATGGAAGACAAACACAATCAGAGGATGCCGAGCTCAGTGCTGAACATAAAAGAAACAATTTTTTCTTTACAACTAAGAGACAAGATCTGCATCCAAGGAAGTTTTTGTGCGCTTGAGCGATTTTGCAGAGGGATCCATCAGATGCATCCTGACAGGTGAAGAACTTGATTTCCGAGATTAATCTTCACTTTGACTCAGCAGCAGTAATTTCCTAAAAAAAAATACACAGGTAGAGATGAGAGAAGTGAACAAACTCATGCGATAAGATGTGTAAATACAGAACAGATCGACTGATAGAGAAGAGAGTTGTGACTTGAAGGACTAGTATGATCAACGTGAATTTACATTATTCTTTCACTTCTCCCTTGATTCTTGTGGTCAAAAAAAAAAAAGTACAGACTTAGGCAAGGTTTCGGGAAATCATTAACTGCTGAAAATGTATATAAATGTATGTGGACTTCACCTCCACCATGTCAGCTGTTATACTGGAGGAAGATTCCTTCATTTAGTGCCCTTGTACTTGACCTCCTTTCCACATTTCTTCAGTATCTGCAAAAGAGAATCCACGTCTTTGTCCGACTCGATCCAAACCAGTTTGTTTGGCAGGTCGATCTCGAATGTCTTCACATCTGAGAGCAGAGAGAGGGAGAAAGAAACACTTTAACGCAAACAAGCAATTGCCATGAAGACACTGTGAGGTGTACTGAACAATGACACTTAGTGCGAAGAACAAGACTCACCAAAAGAAGCTCTGATTCTAAAGTTGGTCTAAAGTTACTCTTTTAACTGGTTTACTTTAACAAATTGATGAGATCTGACAACATTAGTGAAGCTGAAGGAAAGTATTTACTTCGAGGGCAGAGTGTGTTGATTAAAACAAGTTTCTTGCCTTAATGCCACTGCTCAGGCTGTGAGCTGTGTAAGAGCAAGAAGGTATAAGTACCACTTAGGTACTCAAAATAACTTTGAATTACTCCAAAAAAAAGTTTAAGAAAAAAAAGCCTCACTGCATCAGGTGACGGTTTGGCTGACTCAACATTCAGAGCCAAGAAGTCATGGGGACTGAGTGTGATGCAAGCTGCCTTTGAGAGCTTTTAAACAGCACTTTTACTAGAATCTCTGGAGAAAGAGGAAGTGGAGGTCAGCAGTTTTTTTTAAACAAATATGCCTCAGCTTTACTAATCTTTCATTTTGCATTAGTTATAAAAAGCAGCTGTGGAGTTGTTGAGGAAAAGAATGGGGTTACCAATAATGGATCTTGTATTAAATGTATAGGTGAAAGAATGTTTTAGCTACAACCAACTTTAAAAGTTTAAATTGGGGTTAAACTAAGGGCAATATGGGTTTTTAAAGTCATTACCAATACAGGTGTTTGCTTTTATCTGTTTTATACAAGCGAGCACCTGCCCAGCACCCAACCCATGAATGTGCATTTCTGTCATTATCTTTGCACTGATAATAGAAGCCTTAAGCATTCACACATTTGCCAGCTGTTCTTCCTCTGTCTTCCAGTTGTAACTGTATTATGTGTTTTGACTTACAGTATTTGTTTTATATCATAAAGTTTGCTCTTCACTTGTAAAATATGCCTCTGCAAGTGGATGTGTCTAAGTTTGCCATCGGTTGTGCGGTTGAGTGAAGCCATATACCAAAAAAATATCCTGGCTGCGTTGAAATGCTTTAAAGGCCTCCAATCCAAAAGTGCTGCACAGTGGCTGCCTTCTGTGTCTTGCACTTTGGATTGACTGAATACGTTTTCCCTCAGGGACTGATAACTGATAACTTCAACTTAACATTTAAATGGCCAAGATCCAATACTCTAAGAATGCAATACTGTATTAAGATATGCTGAGGAGTCAAACAAGAAGAAGACAAGTGAAAGCATCTGTGTTTAGTTTCTCTTTTCCTTTACAGGAGAAGAACAGTAAGATTTAAAAGGATTTCTGAGTCTCACCTTCCACCTTGCTGAGGATTCTGTTGACAGCTCCTGAACATCCCTCACAGGTCATCGCCACCTCAAACTCGTGCTTCTGTTAAAACACATTAAATAATGTGCTGTTATTTAACTGCGTCACTGACATTGCGTTTTTGAGCTGGTGAGTCCTGGATATGTTTTCGTGAAATGTAACGTTATTTCAACAACGCCTGAGCTAAAACATTTCTATGAACAATGACTCAAGATTACTCTCTAAAGCAGAAATGTGAGAATAAGCAACTACCACTGTCCACCAGGAATTGAACTGTGATGTTAGAACTAGCATACCATTAGCTCTCTAGCTAGTTAACTTTGCACTTGCTGAACAGTTTTTATTGAACTATAAAATTTATGCTGCAACCAATTTCATATGTTGCCCAATTCAAGCTATTGCTCAATCGAGTCATCACACAGAACTGATTTTCCCCAGCCTCGAACGGTGTGATCAATGGAGGAGACTCTTGCCACTGAACTAACATTAAATGAGACAACTGGAGCAAGTTTTAAAGCTAAGTTAGCTTGCTTGCTATTCAGCAGTGCGGAGAGTAAATGTTGGCTTAACTTAGCTCAATTATCGGTCGTAACTTACAGTCATGTTGGAAGTGATGTGGAGTCACCCGGCTGTCAAATCAGCTGTGGACTTTTGCCTCTGACTGACCTGCAACCGCTGAGAAAAAAGAAAGATTCACTGCCTGGCCAACCGGTCAGTGTTAAGCTAACGTTAGCTAGCGCTGATCAACGGAGCAACAGGATATCCGGAACTGGAAAAGTGACATAATATAATAACATTATTTGTAGATAAACAGAGATGGAAACATATTTATTGTGCAACGTTTTGAGTCAATTATAAAAAATACAGTTTTTATACAAAAATATGTTGCTGTTTATTGAAATAATTTTATGCAAAGTTACTTCACTTTTTCTTTTATTTTGGCTAACATGACAAGCAAGCCATCACCTAAGTGACTTGACTGGGAGTCTCTCCTTTTATCACGCATTGTGTTATTTATTTCATTTTTAATAATTTATCTGAGTAAATTATGCTGGAGCAGGAGAGAATGAATGAAGAAAATGTACGTGAAAACCCTTTGAAGAAGTCACCACGTAGT
>JAPZDY010000026.1:23714222-23730003 GCA_029783645.1 Ctenochaetus hawaiiensis | reverse complement strand
GTTGCATCGGTAACGGAAGAAACGACAGCTTTCCGTTTCAAGGTGAGACGACACAAGTCAGCCGTTACGTTTTTATAAGAGAATGGCTAAAAGAAGTTAAATTAATTACCACAAAGGGAAGAATCCATTGACAAATTAACGAATATTGTGTAGTCAGTTATACTAGCTATCATCTGATATTTTGTTTTTATACGGAGGATAATTTTACATCTAACGTTAGCTAAAATAAATGCATGTGTATTCTGCAAAGGCTATGAATCATTTTTTAAATAATGGATTTAAACTAATTAATTTATTGATGATAAATAAAGAGTTTTAAGTTTCAGCCCCAGATGCCTTTATAGTGGTAGTCATATTGAATATACCAAAACATGCATTAATGTACCTGCATCCTTCTCCTAAGCTGGTGGAAATATTAAATCAAAAGACAATATATCTTCATATTTGAATGATGGCTCAGGTGTTTGGCTCTGCCTTCAGGGCATCAGCCACCAGCCGTCCTCCATCAAGTTCTTACACAATGGGGTCATAGCGATGGTCAGGTCTTCTCAAAACAACATGTTTCCAAAGTGAGTCTGAGCTTCTTCAGTCTTCACTGAGGCACAAAATACTGGAAAAATGAAATGTGACTAATTACTGAAATCACAAAAATCTATTGGATTTTCCAGTGCCCATATATTTCCCACAGTAACTCATGATTGAAAGTCCAACACATTTGTAGAGTTTTTGCTTTTTTCTTTTTCAAGAGGAGCAAGATAAGTGGATTTTAAGCATCTCTTTTAACTTCCTAACAAAAGTGTCAACCCTTAAAGCAACTTTTATTCCCAAAATTTGGTAAATAAGTAGTGACGAATCCAGGAAGCTGTGGCAAAGAAGGTAAAGAGGATTATCTGTAAATTAGAGGTGACTCTTGTCCATTATCTACATTATCTGT
Source organism: Ctenochaetus hawaiiensis (assembly GCA_029783645.1). Classification (NCBI taxonomy): domain Eukaryota; kingdom Metazoa; phylum Chordata; class Actinopteri; order Acanthuriformes; family Acanthuridae; genus Ctenochaetus; species Ctenochaetus hawaiiensis. Next base: position 23,729,069 of record JAPZDY010000026.1, on the reverse strand, counting down.
TATCTGTATTTAACTTTTTTTTTTTTAGTAATGCACTTGCACAAGTTTATTTCAACTGATTTATCGTGACTGTCAGGAAAAATATGCGCACTTGTAAAAGAAGTGTGTGAAAAAGAAATGTTGGATTCTTAAAAAAATAGGTTAAAATAATGTATGGAGGTGCATCTGTCGTAGGAAAAATGTGAGACATTTTTCGTCCCTTTTCTAATTATCATTTCAACCTGCCAAGACTCAACTCTGGGTTTAATCCATTTTTTGGGGATAAGAAAACACTTCTGAATGTGCTGTGATTTATTCAGAGGGATGAGAGGCAAATGTAGCAATACACTGTGAATCTCTTTACAACTGAATTTTATGCTGTGCTAGACTGCATTTTTTAACGTATGCCTCCAGTGTAATGTAGGCTGTTGTGTTCTTTTAAATCAATAACATTAAAATTCTCAAGCTGGCAAAATGTGTTTGTCTAACTTCAGACTTCAGTACAAATCTTTACTTACTTAATGCATTGTGCTGGCTAGGATGTTGCTGTTTATTATCTGTCACGTCAACGGTCCAGCTGTGAGTTGAGGGAATTTAAGATTGAATGCATGTCAGCGTTGTGGCTTAGTAATCAGCCTCACAGTGCAGACTACAGGCCTGCCAGAGCATAATAATCAAAGACATGAAGTGTTGATTCTGCTCTCTGTCTTCCTCTGGTCTTATCGCCTGACAGACTAACACCCTTGCTGTCGGACACCCGCGATTTCATATGTGTTGTTGTGAGTGTTTGAATGAGGGACAGAGATGAAAAGAGTGATTGACATCTGTTTGGAAAGGACAGGCAGCTTCACAGCTGGGGTCTAAAGACAGGAAGTGGCATTAAACACACATGCTATCAGTGTGTGCTGTGTGTTTGTATCAGAAGGGTAATAAAGAGTGAGGAGTGTGAGCTGGAGATGTGTCATGTTCATCTGTGACGGGAAAAGATAACCTGCAAAGGAAAAATGCGAGTTTATGCATGCTCTCTAATGCAGACACTGGCATTGCACTCTGTGGCCTTTTTATTATATCAAACTTGGGCTGCAACAATTAACTGAGTATTTGAATTGCAAAAGAGTTCATTTGCAGCTGTTGAGAAGAACTGTTGTAATTTAAAGCAAAAAAAAGAAAACCCACAGCATAAATTACTTGTTTTACCTTGAATATGATAAGTATTTTTTTGTTTTTAATAACTTTATAATTTTGACCTGTCAGTCAGACATACCAAGACATTTGAAAATGCCTCCATGTTACTACAGTAATTTAGGATATTTAAAAAAAAAGATTTATTTATAATAGAAGCTTTTTCCTAGTTTCAGGTCAGCTGTGTAATGTTAAACCACACTTTTTATTTCTTTAACTGCTGCTATTTTCTCTCTGTACAGCTGCCTGAACCCACAGTGAAACTGGGCACAGAGAGCAGAGGAAGACGGGGCAGAAGCACCACAGCAGGTAATTAATCAGTTTAATACATCGTACGCTTCCTGTAACTATTTGATGTTTCTCTGAGTTTTTAAAACTTTGCAGTAATAGCTTTGCAGGACAAACACCACCGAAGTTAATCTGATGATAACACTATTTGTCTGCATAAAGTTAAAGTTGCTTAATGTTTGTATTGACCATCTGTCAGAGAAAGCTTTTAGGGCTGTGCATGTTAGCGTCTGATCTAAGAAGCCTCGTTGAGTGAAATGTTTTAGGACCCCTCTAAGATTTGATGATTCTTTCTCTAACCTTGGCATTTGACTCTATAAAAACATAATGCGCTTTTGAAAAATGACTGTTTCATCCACCTTGCTTGCAACCTTCGACAAAATATGCAAAACAGAGTTGGATTTCTGCCCACATTCTGTGACGCTTCTTAAGCAAAACTCCTTTCTCCCATGATAATTAAAATGTCGCTATGTTCGGCTCATAAACCTCTTTACCCACTGCCATTTTTCTGCAAGTGCCTGATTAATACTGTGCATGTCATGTGCAAATCTTAGCAGAGATGAGAGGGGAGAGATGTTTACTGCTCAGCTATTTCCATCATCTGCTCTGAGACAACACAGTGCTCAGTCCATTTATCGGATATGTGAGTTGCAAGATTTACTAGCCCGAGCAAGCAGACGGTCCTTTCTTTCTAACTCTAAATTGTATGTGTAACAGAAGTTTATAACCTCATAACCCTAAAAAATAATGGTTTGAATGCACTTAGTACTTGTGAAACCTCTGTAGTTTAAAGGATCCTAAAGTTAACTGCAAACTTAAATGATGTTTAAGTCACATCCAGATATTTACAACAGCCACAAAACAGGTTTGAGAGCAGGAAATGTTGGGTTGTTCACTGGAGTCTAGGGAAACAAGAAATGAACTTGAAGCAGAAGTTTGGCGGGGAAGTTGGTTCATCCAAACAAATAAACAAAAATATATCACTGCAGTCTGATGATACATTTCAGGCTTTCAGGCAACAGAAATTAGAGCAGAGGAAAGTGTGTGTAGCCTCTGAAATGCACACACACTCTCTCTCTCATTATCAGTGGTGTCAGGATCTGGCAGAAAGTTGCTGACTGGGTCAGATAAGAGCTGCTTCTGTTGTAATGAGAGTCTGAAACACAGACGACTGTCTCACCTTTATCTCCGCACCTTCATCTCTCGTTTTCTGTTTCTGTGTTTCACACAAACACTCTTTCTTTTAACCCGTCACACTTAAGAACTCACAAAGTCTCCGGCTGCCAGACACAGACATTCGCTGTGTCATCTCACACACACACACACACACACACACACTCTGTCTCTGGCCCCTGTGACCTCAGCTGCACTCGACATTTTGTAAATGTAGGAGAACTGGATGAGTTTTGCAGCTCCTGCTCATTTCCTGCTTTCCGTCTCTGTTTAATGTCTTTTAAGACACTTGGCAAAAGAAAATTCAAACACACTTGAACGGCCCTCTGAACCAACTTCAACTCTTTGGCTGAATGTAAACGTAGCATCATTCTGCAGCATGTTTTGCCTTTCTTTGTTTGACTCTATAGAGAATTTGCTTGATCACCTTCATAAATCATTGTAGATCAAAAGTACTTTTCGGGAAATTTGCTCAGCATTTCACCTTAAAGCTTTTAACTTCAGACCCACTTAAACATTAAAGGCCTTGAAAAAGAAGTTTTCTTTTAGCTTTTCATTACTGAAGTCTCAGTAAGTTTGATGAAGTTCAGTCTGGCTTCAGAGTTTCATAATGCACTAAATTAGCTTGCTGGAAGACAGAGGTATTCATTCCTCTTGGACCATTCTCTCTGCTGCTGAAATACATGTAAACTGACCAGGTGTTTGATTAAAGCTTCTATCAGTGATATTTGATCACTAACAATGCTGCAACGATTCTGCATATCAAACTTGCGCCATTAGAAAATACAATAAAATGTTAATATACAGATTTAGCTGTCCCTTCTTATGAAGCTGTATTGTAGCAGCAAGTATTGTAACTATAGCTTCGATTTCTCTCTCTCAGCACATAATGTCTCCATCTTGTGGTAACCTTGTTTTTAAACCCAGTTGGAGTTTTAAATTTAAGTTTTAACCCTTTTAAGTTGCTGTAGCTGGTCAGTGTATAATGTTAACTGTAAATTTAACTGCCAACAGTTTCCACAGAGCAAAGAAAATATGAGCACACATGTCGTTTTAAGTTGAGCATGTGAAGTTACATAGATCTGTTGTTTGGATAATCGGTCTCTGACAGAAGACATGTAATCTGCGTTGGAGCGATGTGGTTCAGGTTTAACAATCATTTTAGATGTATTTTGAGGTCAAATCAATGTGTTCTGTTGTCAGATCTGAGTATTTTCTTATAGTTTGCTTGCTTTTGTCTCTGGATTACTTTAGGATGTTTCTTAATCTGTCCTTTTTTAATTACTTTGGTCAACTGGCTGTATCTTTACTTATAGTCGCTGTATGTATGCACTTTGTGTTGTGGCATTTTTTAAAATTAGTCTGATCCCATCTGTAAAGAAATTGACAGAACTGGTGGGTGGGCACAGTTACTTATTCCTCACTATAATTTAAAATGACATTCCCTAAAATAATATTTTGAGTGTCAATCACACCCACCGTGGTCTAGAAGTCTGTAAAAAGTTTGTGGTTTGCTCCTTGTTCTCTAGTCAGATGGAATACATAGAATATGATGAACTTAGGTAAAGTTGCGTGCTTAATGCTGTCTGTCATGACCTAAACTACTTCCTGTAAAACACTGACTCATTAGACCTTTAGCTGTTTGACCTCATAAATGCCAAAGTTGACATGTTAAAGACTAACCCAGAAAATCATTTCCTGTGTGGACTCGCGTCATCGATGTGCATGGGCAAATTCATATTACCCATGATTTCCTCTGATAACACTAATCCTGTCTGGAGCAGGCTTAGAGTTTTTTCACCTCTTGCTAGACAGTGACGAATCCTGCAGATGTTTGTTGTTTTTTCTGATGCTGAGGACAAAAAGCAGCAAGAAGTCTGCTATCTTAAATCATAGATGATAATATCTTTATTCATATTCTCTTTACAATATTGAAAAACAAAGCAAAAAGACGGCATCTTAATAAAATCTCTCACAGAGAAACAACAGAACAAAACGTGGGAATGCCCACATTAATACAAAAATAAACTTTATGGATGAAAACAAATGCAGCATACATTCAAGTGAAGTCATATTCAGTACAAACAGCAACCAACAGCAACGCACAGATTTTATCTACAACACAATACCTGCAGATGATAAGGTCTTTTTTTTTAATAAACAAAGGACTGAAAATAAAATCTTCTTAAAACAGCAGTCACAGTTAAACCCCCAGTGATAGACAGACATTTTACATTAACCCACAGAATATGACAACAGCAGTTGAACAGGATTTACTGACACATTCTCATATTTCATAAAACAAGTTCAAAATCTTAAGTGGAGATGAAAATGACCGACCAAAGCAGGGATAATTTGAGAGAAGCAGGAACGGAGTTACTCACATGAAAATGCTGGTTAGCAGGTTTAATAGGACATTTACATTAGCCTGGTGAAGACTAGCTTTAGCATTGTTCAGTGATGTTTACCTATGTTTGCACTGAAACAATAAAAGCAAAAGAAATACACTCTCAAATTTATGATAGAAAACTGCATAGAAGGTTGATTCAGCACTCATAGCGATCATACAGGTTATAAACTTCAAAAGGCTTTTCTAAGGCGTAATCTTAAATTTTCTCATTGCTTTTATATTAGATTTTCTTGGAAATTCATTATTTATTTCTCAGTTATCTTATTTTCATTTAAATTTAAGACATTGCTCAAAGGAATACTCCGACATCTGTGGGACTTTTTCTGTCTGCACCAGGCAAGAGTTAAATGAGAAGATCAATTTCAATTTAGTTTCTTCCAGTCAACACAGAGGTGGCTCTGTGGCAAGAAGTACAAAGAGTGGAAACAGGGAAACGACTCTTCTGTCTCCGTCAAATACAGGTGGTACTTTCTGTGTGTGTTGAAAAAGAAGGTGAGACATTGTAGTTTGGTTTTGGAGCTGAAGGACAGTTGAATCTGTGGCAGCATCTCAAAAGTTCTAGATGAGAGTAATAAATAGGTAAATAGCTTGCTTGCCAAAATACAACAGTATTTCCTTTTTATTCTGATGGATATTAGCTATTTAATGAACATATAACTCTAGAGTTCTGCATTGAACTTGAAGAGATGCAGCTGATATTGATCTTCCTATCTAGTTGCCAGTTGTTAGTAAGATGTGTGCAGAAAGTCTTCTTTTAATCACATTTCAGGAAAGTCTGGTTGGATTAGACCTTTACTGTGTCTGACATGATCCTTTATTGTTGTCAGGGATTAAAAAATATGCTTTATACTTTGCTACATGACAGGTTTTCCATTTCAGAAAGATTTGGCTTGTGTGCATCAGATAAATAGCTCAAATCTGTTAAGCTCCTTGATTCTGCACGCACAGTGGAAGCCATGAAAGTCCTTCTGTCCCCCTCTTTTAAAACCTTAATTTCTTTCGGTAATTTTTTTTGAGAAGTGTTGCCAAAGCTCAGCAGGAACTCAGTGAACCTGCAGTAAAAAACATCTGTGACTTAAACGCGTATTAACATTACCAGAATTTGTGCTGTGACTGAGTCCAGTATAATGCCAGATTGGAGAGATTTGGCATTAGAACAGGTGAAAAGAGAAAAAAGAGAAGCGAAACCCTTTTTTCTGTGACTGACAACTGATCCAGGCCCGTCTTAATCACCTTGATGTCTGTTTACATACAAGTTACAACAAATTTCTTGTTCTAGCACAAGCAGTGCCCTCATGACTTGTTTATCTCCCGGCCTCTGAGAGCTGCAGAAAAAAAAAAATTCTGTCGATGCGAGCTTTGATATTACAGGCATCATCTGAAATCCCAACACGTTTACATGGAGACAGCAGCAGCAGCAGTAAACACATGTACTCGACCCCTTACCAAAGCACAAACTGTTCAAACAGCTGGAAAATCTGATTTGTCTTTAAAACGCGAGGTCTTCTGTCTGTGCTGGCATTCACAAACCGCCTGATTATGGTTTTGTGTTGTTTGGACTTCATAATCACTTGCTGACGTTAGTTGTTAAGCTAACACACGTTTCGTAACCTAAAGTACGCTGACAGTTGTTTTGTATGTTTATTTGATTTACTAAAAGGGGCAATCCATGGCTTCCACAGCACGCTTCCCCAGGTTTCCCTCTATGTAAGGGTTATTCAGTTGATCATCGCTTGATTTGACTGTAAATTACATAACAGTCCATTTAAAGTGAAATAACCCACTGTGTTGATACCAACTCCTCAGTTCTCAGTGTTTGCTATTTTTGTTTGTCTCCATTTATTTTTTTACGGACCTTTAAGTCTTGCTATAGTCTTAGGAATGAGTTTACTTTTCCATTTTTAATTATTTTTTCACTATTATGAACCGAAACTTATTTTATTTATGACAGAGAAGTGTAATAAGGGCTGAAATGAATAGAGGATCAATATAATTTTAAAGCAAATATTTTTTAAGAGATGGTCTCTTTCTAAAGGAAGTTTTGATGAAATAATGTAGTCTGAAGTGATTTTATTGTGAAATTTGTGGCTCTTAACTGTAAAACAGTTGATTTTAAAAATTGCAGGTCAGGCTAAACATTGAATATTTAGTATAACACATTCACTTCTTTATATCCTGCAGTTTGTACAAGTTCTTGACCAAAACAAGCGTTTATTTTATCCAAGGCTTGCATACTTGCACCATTTAAAATGGCTGCGTAGACATTTCTTTACTGGTGCAAAAACTCATCCTCATTAAGTGTTCCCTTTATTGTTGAGGGCAGCAACACCACAGCTGAACTCGATCACAAACGCTAATGTTCCCTCCAAAGAAAATACTGCAATCTAGTTCATACAAATAAAAATGCACAAGGAGATGCTTATAGATTCAAAATCTACAGAATTTACAGTAATGTCAACAGCATTTGAACTAGCAACACTAAAAGTTTAAATACAATTACAATTTTTATGTCCAACATCACCTTGCCCCTTGTTTAAGGCTGTCATCTTTTTACTGAGGATCCAGCCCCCTTTATCATAACAGACAGCAATGAACAACAGCGACAGTAAGCAGATTAAAGAGCTCAACGAAATATTTATCCTGAATGAAATGTGCCATTTTGAATACGTAACAGATTGGAAATTGTGGGCCAGTGTTGGACACACAGTACACCTGTGTTTTCACTGCGGTTCTTTTATGCTAAAATAGACTGCACACGAATGTGGATACGATGAACCCAGCTGATGATTTACCTTTCGTACAATGCAGCAGTCCTCATCAAAGCTCTTTATCAGGTTTCCATCAGAGAGGCATTTCTGAATGAGCGTCGGTGTCTGAATGTCATGCTGGTCACTGTCATGCCAAATGATTTCCTCACGTCTGCTGTTGCACGTTCAATCACGTCACATGGTGCAGAGTAAACAAAGCATTATCAGTGGGTTTTCTGGACATTTGGAAGAGCAGATCCTTTGTCAGAAAGTCAGGTTTTCCTGTGTTGGCAAGAAATCTTGCATTTTGCCTTATTTTGACTTGAAAACAGTCCATAGTCAAGCCAGTAATACTGTTTACTATTTCACAAGCCTAAGAAGTCAACAAGTGCTCTCCTTAACAGAGGGATGAACTTCTGCTGAACCTCTTCAGCAGAGGTAAACAAAGAGTCCTGTATTACCCCTGTGTAGTCTGGCACAGCAAGACCACAACACTTTAAGTAATACAAATGAAAGACGTCTGAACAATTGTTTCACTTTGTGCTTTTGAGTCTATCAGAATAACAAACAAAAAAGAGGTCAGATCTCAGAGTGAGACTGCTGAGAGCTGTTTTAGTTTTAAAGAGTTCTTTTACACAGAGCTGCCTTAGAATGGAGTGGGGGAGCACAGTGGCATCTCCTGTTGAGCTTTCCATACAAAACCTCTTGTGAATGATCACTGGACGCAACTTGCCACTAAAGGATTTTGGCTTTGACCAGAGTGTGGTCTTAAAACATTACCTCCTCACAGCTTCCATAATCGCTCTCCACTATGCTCGACCCGTCGTAGCTGCGTGGGTTATGTCCAGCTGGTCTTGTTTGTGGCTGGGCGGGGTTTGGTGCTGGTGGTGCGTTTGGCTGCTCTGCATATGATGGCATAGCCACACTCAGACGCATACTGAGTCTCTTGTAGCCTCCCGAGACGTTGTCAAGGCTGCGTGTGTGCTGGGTGGGGTAGTAGCTGATGGCGGTGTACTCGTTGGGGCACTGGGAGCTGGGAAGGGGAAGCCCGTCGGGTCCCAGGAAGTCATCCAGGTTCTGGTTGCTGTAGCAGGGTGGTAGGGGGGCGCGGCGGTCACAGCGTTCTAGTGGGAACGGGAAGCCACCGAATCGAGAGTTCCTCCGTGAGTCCATGGTGGAGGTGGAATATGTGTCCTCGACAATATCAAACTGGGGAAACTCCTGAACTGCTGGGCGGCCATAGTAGTCAGGGTCTGCAGGATAGACTGAGGAGAGAGGACAGATGACAAAAACATCAGAATCATTCATCTGGATATGTTCTTAGTTTGAAATTTTAAAACTTCTAACTATTTGTTACAGCTCTGTTTCTCTTACTTAAACATAAAAACAGCAAAGTCATCTGTGTTAATTTTCTTGTGTAATAAAACTGACACTGCTGTATGTCAATGTTGCTGTCAGTCCAGTACACACCCATCACTGTCAGCACTTTACCACTGAGTCTTGAGTAGCTGCCAGAGTCAGATCAGCCCTCAGACTCTACAAACAACCCCAATCAACACTTAATGTCACTGCAAGATAAATACTGTTAGCCACCAGAGCAGTTTTTGCAGGAACAAATTTGAGCAAGTCGGGGAATTCAAAAAGCTTTGACTATTTGCATATGAAATCCTTCACTGTGGAGGTGATGTGGTGTGGTTAAGATCAGTGTAACGAGGGGAGATGTCTAAAAGGAGCTCAGTGTCCTAAAGTCATGCCATTTACTTAAATATTTTAGACAAATGGCTAAACCAGAGATCTCTTGACTGCAAAGGCTGAATAATTTCCTTTTAATCAATTGGATCATAATCAGATAACACTGAAAATTCAGGGGCAACCTTGATGAAAAGGTCCTCTGGCTTCATGTTCATCCCCGTGTGCGCTCTTAATACTTAATCACTTGTGTGTTTTCCCAAACCTTAAAACACTTATTCAATAATGAACTGTGTCCTTTTTAATGTGCTAATTTAGAACAAAGGTTACAATCAGTAGACTTTTTAAAGCCTCCTCTTTTGGTTTATCAAAAGGGGGGATGTGTGGCATGTAAGAGCTGTTTTTCTGAGATTTATTATGGTGGACAAGACTTGTTGATTACCTTGAGGTGATTCATACTGACGTTATTTTCCCTTTACACACATTGTATGTACACATACTACTGTTGATTTGTGCCTGCGTAAATCGTCCATGTCAACATGTTTAATTCACAACTGAGAAATTTTTCCCTGTTTTGTTTTAAGTCATTATGTTACATGTTTTTTGTTCTGTGTTTATGCTCTCTATAGGCCACCCTGCCAAATCCCTTACTTTCATCCTCATTGTTGTATTCTCTGTGCCTCTCTCCCTCCTGGCAATGCAGAATGCTTAACCTATACACTGTCAAAACCTCTTACTGTAAAGCAAGATCTAGTTGCCAGATGCATTTTATAATCAAGAGCTAAAACCACACATTCTCTTGTACAAACTGCTCATAAGTGTCAATATACAGTGGCAGTAACAGTATTTACCCTGTGAAATCCCTCAAGAGTTTTACTTTTTTCCATTGTATAAACCCCTTTATACAAATCCTGAGTGCAGTGATTTAACATCAAATTTTAAACATTTTTTCTTTTTACAAAAATAGATTGTTCTGTTAGATTTTTGCCAGTTTTTGAACTGACTTAAAATTTAGCAAAGTCTGCGAATAGCTAATTGTGTTTTTAACATTTATACTGTATTCTATATAAATATTGCAAGGTGTTAGGCAAAAAATGTTGTATCTGTATATACTGTATATAAGCTCTTGATTAATTGATGTAAGCACATCATTGAGCAAGCAGAAATTAATATTTCTCAATTAGTGACTGTGGCTAATCAGTCATGAACAATAAAGTTATAATTATAATAATTAAATCAGCAAAAATCCAAAGGAGCGAGGCAGCGCTGCTCAGCTCCTACTGCTCCACTTACAGGGAGCCCTGCAGTGATGAACGCTTAGCAGAAAAGACAGAAGGCAAAATCTGGAAACAAATTGCGGATTCTGGAGGATTACCTCTTTAAATTCCTGCTCTTTATCTCCAAAATCTCAAACCAACAAGGCAGATGCATTACACAGTCTTTTTGGAACAAAACATTAAAAAAGTCTGATGCTTTCACTTGAGTTGCTGAGCATACTAAGCAGACTCCCAACTGCTTGGACTGCAAAGGAAAGAGAATGAGAGGCAGAGGAGGAAAAAACAGACAAAGAACTACTTAGAGGGAGGGAAAACCGAGGCTTAAAGATGGAAGGTGGAGAAGAGAAGAAAAACCAAGAAAGTAAAGGAAAGGTACAGTCAGGTGAAACTAACAACACACCAAAGATGCTGGAGAGAAAAAGCAGTGAAAACATTCAAGAGAATAGAGAAAGACAGTGAAATGTGAGGTGAGTGATGTGGGTGTGAAGAGGTAGAGATAGAGGTCAAAGGGAGAGATAAGAGGGAGGCTGGAGGAAAATAATGTGGAGGAAAAGGAGGGAGACAAAGTGAACTTATTTGCACAATAATGGAATTATTTTCAGGCCAAAGAAAAAAACTAAAAGCAAATACATTTTTATCGCACCTTGCTAAATAAATGAAAGATCAAACGTTGCATCTCTTTTGAATCACTGTGTATGGCTGAAACATTATTAATACACGGCCAAAGTACTTCATTAAGCACAGGTTCAGAAATGACAAAATATTATTTTTAATTAGGCAGGTCATAAAAGGGAGATATTAAATTAATGAATTATGAGCCGTAAATCTATCTCCAAATGTTGACGTAGGTTTCCAGTTTCCAGTGAGGTGCTGTGATTTGTGCATCAGTTTTCTGTGCAATATATGAAACAGACACTTTCTGTAGTGGAAAAAAAAAAAAACAGCCAGCCAGCAATTTTGTTTCCTCTAAAATCTATTCTGCAACACAATTGAGTATGACATGAGTAATAATAGGAGATAGGGTTGGATACTGATGACCCATCCTTGCACTGCTCTTTGAGGCTACTCACTGTGGACTGAAGATAAGACAGAAAAAGGGGCTTTGAGCTCAGATTCAAAGTTCATTTTCATACTTTGCTCAGTTTAGTTCATAGTAAACAACAAGAGCTGCTCTTTTCCTGAAGCTGCAGAGAACAGACGACTAAGTCTCAGATCACTGCCTCAGGCTGCAGTATTGATCATAAATGGCAGAGTAACTTTGTTACCTTAAAGTGCTTTTACACCAAACTGAGCTCTTCTTAGAGTTACCTTTGTGCCTGAACCTCCTTTTTTCATACTCAAGTCCTAGGGGGAATATAATGTCCTGAAAAGTAATGTAAGACCTCATGAACTGTGAATAAAATAGTCTACTTTGCAAATGTATTGTTTGGTCTCGTTAGAGTCATTTTACCTGTAATGTGATGAATGTTTGCAGCCTCTGGGTCTTACTCTTAAATTTATCAGTGAAACAGTGTTGAAAGGTAAAATTAAAATCATCATTAGTGTCAAAAATTTCACCTTATTACATTTTTTTGCTGGTAGCAGTAAGTTCACAAAAGTTTCAGTTGGCTGCTGAGCTGAAAAGATCTGAGAACTTTGAACATACAAGTTAGCAAACATGCATTTAGATTTACCAGCATTAGCAGCAATTCTCCTACTGTTTCCAAACAGATTTATTGTTCGTAATGATGTGTTATCAACACTGAGATTAACGTTACTGCGTTCTTTTGGATTTATCAGGAACATTTTAGAATCTGTTTAAGTTTTCATTTATGTGAGAAGCCAGCTAGTTATAGTAACTATAATAAGCTTAAAAGAATGAGCTCAGTTGTAGTTAGCGGTGCTAAAAAACTGAAGACACATCGAAGAGGCACATGACATGATTTTGTAAATTTCTGTGTTCAGCATGAACCAGTGGTTTGGAGCTGAGCCACAGGGTTTACCGCCTGTGGTACAGAGGGTTTTGAATAAAGCTGCCTTTTTGAGACCTTGTTGTAATGTTTCAAACAATAACAACAAAGTCACTGTTATTTTTTTGTTGACAGTCCTGATATAAGAAGTAATCATTAAATGCATTCTTCCGCGGAACAAAAACCAAATCTTATTTTCTGCTTGGTTGTTTTTCTTCTTGCTTTTCTCTTTCTCCTCCTGCACTGTATGATTTTACCATCTTGGCATTTGATGGCAATAATTCTTTTCATGATGGCTGACAGTTTAATGGGCTCTGTGATTGGACGCTTCATTACCAATTTAATAGGAGCAATGGTGGTGGTAGAAGACACCATTTCTATTAAGTAATTTTTTCAGCCCGCAACTCTTTTATAGTTGCTATCTTTTTTCCAGAGTTAGTAACTGTTTTGGACATGTTAGAAGAAAGAGAATTACCTGAGCTGCCCAAAGAACATGTCATATGTGGTCAAGAGCCATGGAAGATTAAGATTTAATAGCAAAACCACAGGACGAAGCCAATGCAAAGCGTAGAGAATTCAGCTGCCGTCCACTCGAACAACGAGCTGGATAACAAGTGAGGAACTACAGGAATGTGTCCTTTATTCTTTGTGATAAGGTCATGCAGATGAATGACCTGCCAGGCGGGCGTTGCCTAGGGAGCGATGGCATGACAAACGCCTGATCTGCCTCTCTTCGTCTGTCTTGAGAGCATAGCAGTGGACGTATGAGTCACTGCTAAGCTGTATTGATTTCTTACATGAAAAAAATGCCGCACAAAGGAAAGAGACAGAATGTTGGAGGCAGGGAGGACACAGCGAGAGAGAGCATGACAGAAGAACAAAGGAGGAGAAAGAAACTGAGTGAGTGTGATAGAGGGAGGGAGAAAAAGACAGATATACCAGAGGGAGATGGAGGGAGGGCTAAGAGGAGGGACAGACATTAAAAACAAGGGACGCTGGGCGCAAAAAAGAAAAAAGTGGAAGACAGAGACTGAAAAAGAGAAAACAATAGGACCTCTTACTTTTTTCTTTTGGGGTTTTTCATGTGAAGGTGTTCGACCTCAGAAAACCCTTCAGGCTGCACAAACTCAACATAAATTTTGAGGTAAACTGGCACTTTTTACAGGTGTGCCAACTAGTGCCCTTAAACTGATGCTCATAGCTAAGTGTGTCACTCTGGTAGTGATTATGGGTAAAAAAGACACAACACAAAAAAGAGGGAAAAAAACAGGAGAAGTAGAAAAGAGTGATATTAAGAGGCAGAAGAAAAGGGCAAAAGATGATGTGAAAAAGGAACAACAGAATATAAAAAGTCGTCCTTTATAATACAGTCATAGAGGGAAGAAGAACAGAGAAAGAGGTGGAAGGAGAAAGAGAATCAATCACAGAGAAAATGGAAAACAAAGACATGCTGAGACATGAAACAGAAATCTCTTTGTTATTTCCTGATGTTATCTTGTCCAATCAGCATCATCTATAAACGTTTCATTTTCCAGGTTTAATCAGCTTTGTGTGTTGACAGACGACTCTACAGGCGGTTTGATGTCGGTCCCATGATGCACCACTCTGCCTGACAATTAAATACTTGTTTACACTGACTAAATAATTCAGTCCATCCTGATCTTTTATATTTTCACGTGGCTTTGCAGCTAGAGAATGCTGGGGTGATATAGTTTAAAGGTCACTGACTCTTTTTATTTATTTCATTCCTTCAGTGTAGTTGACATTTTCCTGGGTGATTTTCTGTGAAAAGCACTGAGGATAGTTTTTTATGCTTGTTTTTTTTTTTTTTTTTTATTTCAGTCTTGCTGGAATAAGTTGATGAAATGTTGTGCATCATCATCTAGATTAATCTGTGAATATATTCATGGACAGAGTAAATAATAACACATAGGAGTTATACAGTGCTTTTTAGGATAATTAAAGAAGCTTATAATCAAGATAATAAATAAAGTACAGTTGTCCCTCACTATAACGCGGCTCACCTTTCGCGGCCTCGCTGTTTCGCAGATTTTTTTTAGTGTAATTTTGCATGCCTTTTTTTACAGCGTATGAACGCGCATTGTGTTCTGCGTCCTGATTGGCTAAGGGACTGTAGACCATTGTCAATCAAT
>JAPZDY010000026.1:23638894-23648900 GCA_029783645.1 Ctenochaetus hawaiiensis | reverse complement strand
TTATAATTAAACCTGTGCGCACAAACACACACACACACACACACACACACACACACACAAATAAAAAAAAAAAAAAAAATCAGTGCTTTATGTGAGTCTCAGTCCTGGGAAATGAGAGTGCTAATTACACCTAAACAAACAAACACAAACAGTTAGAAGTGCTACTGCACTGCCTCTGTTATTGCAGGTGTGTGTGTGTGTGTGTGTGTGTGTGTGTGTGTGTGTGTGTGTGTGTCTCAGAGCAGAGCTCATTGCACCTAAACAAACACATTTTGGTTTATGGATGTTGTTCGTGCCGTGGCTGCTGATAGTTTATCTGTGAGTGTGTGTTACTGTGTGTTTCGTACAGTATGGGTGTGTGTGTGTGTGTGTCAGTGTCTGTTGTGAAAAGTCTGCAGGTTTTTTTGTCAAACACCAAAACTTTACAAAAACAAACAAACAAAATATAAAAAACAAATAACATTAATATGATAAAACACACGGACGAATCGCAGTAATAAAAGCAAATTTTTGGTTAAAAAAAATCCAAAATAAAAGCTTCATCTGAGATTTTAAAGCATCTAAAAGTCTTCTTCAAGACAAAGTGATAATCATGTGAAGACTAAACTTCATCGCCATCAAAAACAACAGTTTAACCCAAATAAAGTTATCACCCAACACCTCTTAACCTTGATTCCCAAAATTCCACGTTAGTCATCGAATACTCGTTCAGGAAGACAAAACCACCTCAACTAACCCAACGAGTCTGAGGACAGAAATCAGGTTCAGTTTTTCTGGAGACATTAAATCCCTGAAGCAAAAAAAAAAAGGTTGAGCTGATAAACAAAGACAGACACACTGAACAAGTTCAGTGAATGAGTGTTTCTTTCTTTCTCTCTCATAGTTTGTTTGCTTCTGATATGAACCGTGTGGCTCAACAGGTTAATCTGACACATCTGGCTGCTTGTTGGAGTCCGTTTGTGAGTCTGTTAGGAAACTTCCACTCTTTCCTCACTTAGAAACTGTAACCTGCCAGCAACACTCAGCCTTAAGAGACTGTCTGAGACATTCTCACACATTTCTTTCTTTCTTTTTGGGTTTTATTTTGCTCTGTTCTCTTTTTTGTATCACTGAGTTGATTCCTCAGTTGGGCTTTTGACCTCGTCTAATCTCATCTAAATATATTAAGTGAAGTGTATTAGGGCAGGTATTAGCTCTAATAGGGACATCAGAGACACAGTGGCAGGGGAGGACTGCTAATGCTGCATAATAACAAGAGTCAGATGGAGGGAGTGTGTGGATAACAGAGAGATTTGTGTGTGTGTTTGTGTGTTTATTTTGGAGATACAAATGAAAATGTAACCAGGATTTCAAAAGAATCTGATGCTTCTCAGCTTTTGAAGGTTCTGCTGAAACAACAAGAGATTAGTAAGAGTGACCTGTTCGCATAAATCTGTACAACCAACATCCCACAGACATGAAATCCACTTAAATCCGTCATAATGATTAAAATGAAGAAGGTAATGCATCAGCTCAAACCATCTAGATACAAGAGTTTGTAGAAAAATCAGCAAAACCTTCAAATTTATCTCTTTATCTTGTTTTTATTTGATTTTTTTATTCTTTTTATTTTATTTTACTGTATTTAACTGAATTAAATCTGTTATTTTATTTCAGTAGTTTTACTGAGTTTACTTCACTTTCATCATTAGTATTTCGTGTGCTTTAGCATTTTATTTTTTTATGTACTGTTTACTTATTCACATGTAAAGCAGAAAGTCAAGGTTTGGGTGTGAATTTGATAGGAAAAGGCTTCAAGATTTCTGGAGGCTGAGAGTTTATTGATATGTGGACTGGGTTTAAGGCCAGAATATATTTAAAATATAATTAAATACAAAGTGCCTTTTAACTCCATCTGTAGACCAAAGTCTTCACAGCTGATCTCGATGGCCACAGAAAAGTGCGAGATGTGACAAATCATATGAATGTGGACAAGTTCGTACATTTTCACATCGTTTTCCAACAAAAGGAACTCATGATCTTGTACTCGGTTGATCGTATGAAAGTGACAGAGGCAGATGTGTAAAAAATGAATTAACAGCTCGACTGAAAACTTCGAACACTGCCTTCGGTTTAACCTCTGCAGATGTGACCGATGCCAGTGTAACACTGGTGTAACTGTCAAATTGTCAGCTTGAGAAAGTTACAAAAATTGCAGGATGGAGCCCCTCAATTTTAAGGCTGGAAAAATGTAGGACAATCGGTCAAACACTTAGCTGGGAGCATAATGAGGGCCTTAAGTTGTAGCTGTGCCTTATCACAACTGCCTGTCAGGTGGGTGAAACCAGCCCCCCCCCCCAGCACCTATCTGATCAGATTGAGGGGCTGAGTCCTTTCAAAACTGATTTATCAGATATTCACAGTGCAAAAGACGCCAGTGTTTGAACTCTCAGCTCTCTTTTTTTTCAGTCTTCACTTTTCTGTAACTTTCCACAAGAACAACTAAGTGCAACACTGACGGTGTCCTCAAGGAGCGTCTGAAGACATCCTCTGTTACTCTCACATTTAGGCTATGAACACGTGTGCAACATGTTGAACCAATGAGATCTGTTCGCGTATATAAACCAACACTGAGAAACTGCGATCAGGCAAATGGGGACGTATGACAGATTGATGAGGTAAAGCTATCTGACTGAAATGGATTCACTGGAAAACCTGCAAAGAAGAAGTCAAGAAAAATTCGATTGCCAATGTAAACAAAGCTGTCAAGACAAACAGGAAGATGAAAGAGCGAGCCGCTGGCTGACGGCAGCATGCTCCCGTTTCACCCCATCGACGTTTGACTCTTACAGTAGGGCTGCGTGTTGTTCCAGCAGGCTGATGGCCAGGTGTGCACAGGTGTGAAAACTGGGCAGAACTCCAAGTACAATGCAAATTCATCACGCTTCATTTTCACCGGGCGACTCAACCGATCACCTCTGTGTCAGCAGACGAAGAGATGTTAATGTTTCAAGGAAATGAAAAGAAAAGTGAAAGCTTTGATAAAAAGTATGAAAATAAGGATTCTCATTTTTACTTTCAGTGACTAAATTTCATGATCACTAATTTCCTACTATTGTTCAAAAAAATGTTTATACTCAAGATTTGTTCAGGGCCACTTAAACAGCATTTTCCAAATTTGGCCTCTTCATCAACATGCATTTTTTTTAACACGTTTACAAAAATAAGTCAAGATTGTTCTGATTTTTGGTGGCATTATCTAAACATGTATGCATTTGAAACAGGACTCTCTGTCTGCTCTGCACACAAACCAACAAGTAAACAGTTATAGAGTCCGTGGTAAAGACGTGGCAAAACCAGCAATAATCAAAGTTTAACAGAGAGAATCTGCTGGATGGATCACAAGAACTAAATGTTTCACCAAAGCAAGAAATCACCACAATAACTGCATGCAGAGCATCTAATCTTCCAAGCAGTCAGTGAACATTTGTGTAATTTAGGTAAAAAATCTGCCATGGGGTTTATTTGTTAGATGAGTGATGGAGGCAGACATGAGGGGGTGTGGGAACGGCTCTTTGCAGACGGAGTTGGGGGATTTAAGTGAAGTGAAAGACACTGCTGAGGGCTGTTCGGGCCTTTTTACGACAGTGCAAACAAGCCCTGCTGGGAGGACATCATTAGGACAGGTGGGGCACATTAGAAAGTGTGTTTTTGTCATTAGGGCAGACATGGGAATCGGGGGGCAAAGCCTTGTCTCTCCCTCGTCGTTTGTTTTCACCCAGCCGTGCTGGACTGCTGTCAAAACTCGGCCAAGATAAACAGTGTTGTTCAGCATGTCAGGACCCAGTTTGTTTGTTTCTTCATCCTTCTCTCTACATTCACAGCCACTCAGCCATTCCACAGCAGCCACCTCCCAGCTTTCATTTTTGCTTTGTTTTTTTTTTAATATGGTCTTTTTTTTTTATTCACAAAGTCCTGCAAAATCACTTCGGAAGGGAGAAGTCTTGAATTATGAGGTGTTTATGAGCAACGTTTCAGCAACATCAGTGAAGGAGAGGGAGGAGGACTCTCAGACTCACAGAAAAAGAGAGAGAGTCAGTCAAACTTATCAAGATTTCGAGGCAGGAGTCCAAATTCACCTCTTCAATACCAAATGTATGCAAATGAAGTTGTGAGCGTAAACACGCTGTGAAAAGAGCAGCAAAGAGCCCAATTTATCACTAATTGAAAGAGTAAATCTACCAAGCTGGCACCCCTGAGCCTTTAAGTGCTCCCCATTATTGGATCGCTATCTGATTTCAGATGAAAAACACTGTGCCTCGTTCGCTTGACTGACCAGCAGCGATTTCTCATCATTGCAACAGTTATGCTCAGACAAACTTTCTCGACTTGAGCTCAGGTACAAAATGTAAAACTTGCAAATCTATTAAAGTTTCTGCTGAAAATATTTTATTTCAGTTTTTTTTACTTCACTGATAAAAGGAACAGTGCACCCAAAAATCAAAGTTCAGTCATCATCTACTCAGTTCCATGCGGATGAAGAGTTTCCATGCAGCTCTGTGGCACAGAGAAGGAGGATAAATCAAGCTATGAATAAACAATCCTCCTATTAACTCAGTTTATTGGTGGTTTGAGATTTTAATTGAATTTGTTGGCAACAACCAATATGAAGAATCCTGTCTATGTAATTATCATTTAAAGATAACTGGTTCTCAGTTTTTGGCCCATGAACGTCGGTGGTAAACAGAAAGTAAAGCATAACAACAGAATTGATCATAATCAGTTAATTATTTAAGAGGCCCTGAAATAATTTGAGGAATTTGCTGCAGCAAAGTGTTAATGAATTGAGCACATTCCTGACTTGCCTTAACTTGCAAGCAAACTTATTTCTTTGTTAAGCTCATAATGAAACCTACTATGAACTTATATAAGAGAGAGACGCTCATTTTTTAGTGGTTTTGGTAACTCGGCACTCCCTCGTTCCCACGAGGAGCACAAACCTGTTATCAAAGTCAGACAACATCTCGTTCAACAGCTCAACAAAAACACATCAGACGGAATCTCTTTTGTGTTTTTTCAGCTGCTCTGAACACATTTTTTTTCTCTTTTGAAACTTTATCAACCAATTCTTTAAGGTAGAATCAGACAGCACACGTTATGTATCATGTATGTACACTTCTGGAAAATAACAGCTTAGTCAGAAACCTGCATTTATCCATGAGTCATTTTTATCCTGTCAAGGCTTGAGAGGTTTCTACACCAGTCGGGCAAAACTGTACACCAGCAACAGCAGGCTCATTTGTTAAATTAAGACGAGGTGGATCATGTGCTTAAGATCTGGTTTCAGTGGCACATTTAGCCTAAGCAACCTTCTGTATTTACATGAGAGTTGCATTTTGACTAATGCTTTGTCTCTTTCAACAGACTGACAAAGCAACTAACAAGCTGGATGGGACTGTTTTTTTTAACAATGTTTATGAAATATCATAGTGCAGAACTGAAAAATAAGGGCGCATCTACACCTCCACAACAGAAAACATTCAGGAAATATTATTTGAGAGTTTGAAAGACAACGAAAGAGTAAAGGTAATGAATTTAATTTAAAAAGTGGATTGAACTAAGCAGCAAAATCACCCAAATGTTTAATATTTTGAAATGTATTACATATAAACCTTGCTCACTCAGTTATAAGAAGAAAAATAAAAAATTAAATTCAGGTGCTTTTCTACCTACATTTAGGTTATCCATATTCAAAACACCTCGGTCCACGGAAGAGACTTTGCATAAAAAGTGTAAAGGGTGTAAAAAGCACACACAGACACAAAGAGCCTTTTAAAACACATGTCACCAGGGTGATTGAATGCATGAGTAAATGGATATCAAATACACCTGTTTTTGCACAAAACAGCTTGTTTTAATGTGACACTCTCGGGCTGTTTCAACACATCCTGTCCTCCGGCCTTTGTGTCCCTGCCTGTAATCCTTTGGTATACTGGTCTTAGGGTGTGGACAAGCACCACGACTAGCTGGAGATTATATGAAGAGGACAGGGCTTGTGGCAGCTTGCAGCATAAGAGCTAACCATGCGCTAATTTTCCTGAACATCAAAGTCTGCTCCGAGTGACTAAGTCGCGACTGTCAGAGATGAACGCATGCATGAGTGGAGTGACAGGCCTTTCTCTCCCCTACCATTTTTGCTTTTTACCTTTCAGAACACACATGGATGAGTTTGTGAATGACCCCTGGCAGAGTCTCTCATTATGAAGTTTAATTTCCAGCTCTGCTCCCTCAAACACACCCAGGTTCTGCATGGCTTCCTCTGCTCTGACTTGCAACACTGCATTAAGGGATGTCAACCATGTTTCTACCCTCCTGTGGGAAATAACTCACTGTTTGGTTTTACAGCCGCAGTAATACCCCTGAATCACATGGCAACTTGTCCAGATATGCAGAAAGAAAATGCAAAAGAAAATATACAGCAGTTCCCCAGATGTTTTATATTCACCAAGGGTGTTTGAATCAAGATGTGAGCCAATCACAAGGGAGCGAGTAGCCCATATTTCCACCCAAACTGCTTGTAAAGTCAGAGGATGACAATGACTTACACAGGCTGATCACATAAACTCACCACAAGTTCATTTCATCAATCAGGGCAAAAATAACATTTTAAATGTCTACACACTGTCACAAAGGAAGGTGAAGCTGCCAGGTGGGTTTAATTTCAAAACTGGATCTAAATTATTATGTTATTATTTGTCAAAGACATAAAATAAAAGAAATGATTTCATACTATCATTATTTTTATTATTATAGTAACTAACAAATATGTGGTTCTGTTCTGGAAGAAAATAAGATCTAAAGGTCATTGTAACCTTCATCTGTGTCCGTGGAAAACATTAGGATATTTTGATCGAAACAAAAACTGTTTTCACTTTTACGAAGTGAAAGTCAGTTTTGTGATTTTAGAGAGCAGTTGGGTTTTGACAGCAGGCAGATGAATATTATTAATGACTAATCTCAATGACTCATTATGCAGTGAAAGCTTTTTGCTGTGTTAGTAACATATTAAATCATGTTGATTCCCAGCAGAATATGTTTGGCAAATTAAAAAAGAAAATCTAACATTCAAATGAGAATCTCATTTGTATCTACTGAAAGTGTCGTCAAGGGTTTAGAGATGCGGTGAGATGTTAAATGGAAATGTATTGCTTTAAAAAAACCAAGTTTCTGATCATTCACTTTTAATTACCTGTTTTGGGATCAACATCAAAGTAAGTGCGATGAGATTCCAGCATCTGGAAGGAAAGTTTCCCCTCAGACGAAGCGTCCACGTCTGAAGCCGACACCTGGACGATGGACTTGACCTTATCCACGTTCTCCGGGACAGAGGCAAAATACACCGGCTGAGAAAGTTCTGGAGCGTTATCGTTGATGTCCAGGACCTCCAGGAAGACGTGAGTCCAGGAGATCAGAGGTTCTGTTCCCAGATCAGTGACGTAGACAGAAAGCCAGTAGTGAGGCTTCGTCTCGCGATCCAACGTCTCCGTTGTGCGAATCACACCTGAGGCACATAAATGTGAGGAATTAGGAAGAACCATTCGGATACAACACTTTCTTCTCGTCAACAGCAGACCAGTATTTTCTTGTTTAAAACCTGCTGATGTGTATAATCAGTATAATCAGTATACTGTAATTTTGTGCTTAATAACTCTAAGCACCCTAAAGGAAAGTTCAATCGCTCCGACTTTCATTCAGCTCAAGGTGCCTGTCTGTCTGGATTAGAGCCCAAAAAGCACAGAAAAAGGGTTGACACATTTGTGTTGCCAAAACATGCTCAAATTCTTACGGAACAGAGAAAAGAGGATGCCACAGGGTAGTTATGGCATGCAGGGGTTCAAAAATCGAGGGAGACTGACTCAGAGGCGGTTTAAATTTGGTTGCCCTGAGGGAGAGTTAAAAAACCAGGAAAAAATGACAGAAAACTCTACAAGCCCTGATTATATCTGAGGCCTGGGTGTAACAGCGGACTAATGGAAGTCACTGATATGTTAAGAGTTGCATGTAGAGCAAATGCTGATGGAAAAATGGGAAAAAAAACTGCCTGATCCACTCCAAAGGACATGTCATGTTGTACAGCTGAATACATGTCACATCTGATTCTAAGCAAAGGGAAACTTGTGTGAAGAAAAATACTGGTGAAATCTCAACATCTAACTTTATCAACAACTGCTACTGGCTTGTGGTGAAAATGTGTAATAAAAATATAATTGCTCTCTTTGAAGAAAGTCTGACATTTTGGGAAAAATGCATTTTACCTTACTTGAGTTAGAAAAGAGGATTGAAGTTAATATGAAGCTGCAGTCAGCTAACATCTTTCACTTTCAGAACGGACAAAAAAACACTAAAAACAAACCCACATCTGGCTGTTGCCTTCAGTGTGAAAGGGTACAAACAGCCATCAGTTACAAGTGTTCAATGGCTCCAGTTCTGATTGACAGTAATGGAAACATGACACCCAGGTGGATACGCTAGTTTTGTCCCTTCTCTGGTGCACTGCTATGACACCCGCTGAATTTAAACATGGTTTGTTGCCTTTCACAGTCTGGGATCAACCTGCAAAAGGGATTCTGCTCTTGCAAAATACAGCAATTGAAAGGGCTTCTACTGATGGAGGGGAGGAAGAACTAAAGAGACATGTTAGTGGCACTGTGAGAGACACTGAGGTATAAAACAACTAATTTCAAGTTAAGGCTGTTTGTCAACTTTTTTTTTGCTTGTGCAACATCTACAAGCAACAACAAATCTGAGTCTTACATGTTGATCTAATTAACAGGAGCACCACCAAACCTTATCTAGTATATAATATATAGTAGTTTGGGATCAGTGTGTGAACAAACTAGAATTTTTTAATGAGTAGTGTAGATCTAGTATATCAAAAAAGAATTTTCCCATATGTATTTTACCTGTTTCCTCATCAATAGCGAATAATCCGAGACCAGAGCCCTCATGGATGTGATACCTCACAACTCCATCTCGACCCAAATCCTTGTCTGAGGCTGTAAGTGTGACCACTGATGTTCCCACTGCTGCATCTTCCATCACTCCAGCTTCATACACAAACTCTGAGAACACAGGCCTGTGGAGGTTCTCATTCACATCCAGAACCTGAATCTCCACATAGCAGGAGGAGGAAAGGGAGCGAGGGAGACCGTGGTCCACAGCCCGAACTGTGAGGTTGTAAACTGGCCGCCTCTCAAAGTCCAGCTCCCTCTCAAGGGTCAAGCCACCTGTGGAGGAGTCGAGATTAAAGATCCCACCCTCTGTATTCTTCAGGTTGTAGGTGACGAGGCCTCCGCTGCCCAGATCCAAGTCCACACTCTCAACCCAGACGAGGAGGGTGCCCACAGGTACATCCTCTGGAACTTTTACTTTGTAAACTTTGGGTACAAACTTAGGCGGGTTATCGTTTACATCTTGCAAAACCACCACAAGGTCAATCGTGGAGAACAACATAGGACCGAGTTTGGCTTGGTCTCTGGCCTCGATCTGGAGGTCGTGCCTGGGTGAGGTTTCTCGATCCAAACGGCCCATCACTGTCACCTCACCAGTCATTTCATCAATTCTGAACATGTCAGTGGACGTCAGAAGAGAGTACTGGACACTACCGCTTGTATCCACATCAAGATCCATTGCACGAGCTGTAAAAATAATAGAGTCCATCTCTGTGTTTTCAGGCACACGTATCACATATCGGGGCTGATCAAAAACAGGCGGATTGTCGTTCATGTCCATGACATTCACAGCAACAAACTTCCATGCAGATGTTTGCGGTGTTCCCAGATCATAAACAGTGATGTTCAAAATGTAGAACTCTTTACTCTCTCTGTCTAATGGGCAGACTAACTGAAGGTCGCCAGAGAAAGTATCAATGGAGAAACAACCATCCTCATTCCCACTCGATATGGCATACACTAGCATACTATTAAACCCAGTGTCAGTGTCCGTTGCCTTGAATCGAACAATGGTG
>JAPZDY010000026.1:23550824-23562040 GCA_029783645.1 Ctenochaetus hawaiiensis | reverse complement strand
GGTCGCGCAGAATTCACAGAGATTGGTTGAATTTGCGTGAATTGTTGCGATCGCAACATCGCGAATTCCTGGAGGGAGTGATTTTCAGTGATAATCAGCAGAGGGGATTTAAAAATGTCTGGCAGAAACTAACTTGGCAACACAAAATTTCAAGGGTTTCTGCTGATGTGGATGTTTCACTGCGACATCACAGCAGAAACTCCAGATGTGGTTCATCCTGAGTGGACGAACGAACAATAACTGACGGTTTCTTTGCAAATTAAAACAGTTGTCATAATCATTTTCTAATTTCTATTTTAAAGTGAAAGCTTTGAATGAATTCAATCTGAAGTTTTGCAGTAAAATTTCTGCAGATCATTAATGTTTTTATCTGGAGAAAAAGTACAAATGAAAAATTAAGAATTCAAATCCTTCATGATTAATTTTCATCTCCTGACTTTTAAATTAAAAGTAAAACCTTGACTTGAAGCATAATTACCCAGAAAGATAAACTTTCATCATTTTCCCCTTTCAGGTTAATTTACTTGTGTAATTATTACCTGAAACACTTTGGCTTCACATCTTCATAATTGGAATTTGTCTGTTAATCCGGCCTCCAGGATTTGGATGAGTTTTGTTTTCAAAAGCCTTGTGTACAAAGATTATTAATTAATTCTCCTTTATGTTTTCTCGTCTGATAAGTTCAGTTTCTGCAGCATCCTGCAAAAAAAACAGCATGAAGAAATGATGCACATAGCAAATGATGCTCCTTTAATGACTGTGAAGAAGAAGTGAATGATGAAGACCTCTGAATGATGGGAAAATTATGCATTTTAAAACAAATACCATTAATGGACATTTAATGATCATTATTGCTGACAGGCAGTAACCTCAGTTCTATCACAGGGTTACATAACATCTGTGGTTTGGGAATTTCTACGACTCCTCTCGGCTTCCGATCAAATCCTGGATAAAGTAAAAAATATGTGAATGGATCTTCTTCTCTCACATTTTTCTCTTCACAGACACACAGTCAATATTTTCTCTTCTGAAAGGTTTTTCTCTGGAGAAATCATGTGTTTCCCCCGAGTCAGGAGATACTACCTGCCTCCAGCTTCTCATCTCACACCCGCATACTGACTGGAGAAAATGAGTAAACAACCTCTTCTGGGAAAAAAAGAGCTTTCTGGAGAGAAAATCAAAGAATGAGAAAAGAAAAGTTTTAAATATAACAAATGACTTTTAGTGAATTTAAACCGTCTGTGTGGATTTTGTCAGAGAAACAGAATCAGAGACAATTAAGAAAAGAGGTAGAAAGATGAGAATAAAAACCCTAAAAAACATTTTTGAAGGAGCTGTTGGGATTAAAATGGATGAAAAGCAGAGCGAGAACCCCGAGCTGCTATTTACTCAGACACTGTGGAGTTATGAGAAGACGGCCTCGCTTCAGAGAACAGCCAATAAAACCTGTTCCAGCAGGCTGCTGGGGAGAACATATATTCATCGCTGACATTCAGCTGTATTAGCACGTCATATTAAACACCAGTTCACACTGCTCTTTTCACATCAGCTCAGCTCCAATGTGAGGAGACAGGAAGGCTGAGCTCTGCAGAGCCGACAGCTCGCCCAAGTCCCTTTAAACGCCATTTTGTAAGATTTAAAAATTCACGCGCAGTCAGCAAAACATGAAGTCTCCTCATAGTTTTTGGTTTATAGCACATTTAGGGTTTTGGTCCAGACTCAGCCTCCTCGTCAAGATTCATTTACAGCAGCAGCTGTTTGCAGTAAAATAAGCTTCGATAAAAGCCTCTGCAGCCTCTGCAACGTCTGACAAGCATCACATCAGACCAGTGAAACATGCAGGAGGCAGAGGAGACCAATGAACATCAGGCTTTTACAAGCAGGTGGTCGGAAACATGATCATCCAACCCGACACCAGCAGGATGAGCATGAAGATCCGTGTCTGGTTTGGTCATTTAGAATGAACCTGCAGATGTTGGTCAACACACGACAGCACAGAAAGTTTCTCTCAGTTAGCTTGTTTTTAGCTGAAATGCAGAGTTTTAAAGATGGAAATTTCAGTCCAGACTTTATGTCTCAGTAGCTGTGAGATGAATTACAATGAAGTTTTGTGCAGAAGACAGCGAGGCAGGAGAACAAGGAGACCAGAGGAGTTTGAATACAGAACTGACTGATGATGAAAGCAGGTGCGGGTGAGTAATTGGAAGCAGGTGAGGATGATGAAGGAGGGAGGAGATACGAGAAGGTTAAGACTTTCAAAATAAAATTTAAAAAATACAAAATGTGCAGATTAGCAGGATGTTATACTTTCATTGTTCCCACATGATGAAACCTAATGACTCTGATAATCCATCGACTTTCCACCAAGAGGTTAACATTTTTATCTAAAGTCCAGTGAATCAGGTGAGTTTGTGATTTAAACAATAAAAGTTCTCATTGTTTTATTACCAAACACTGCACCTGTAACATTAATCACATTCCCATCAGCCTCAGCTGTGATTTGTGTTTTGTTTTCTCTCAAAAATCCAAAGTTTCACTTGCTTTCGGTGTAAAATGTGTCTTCCACAACAGCAACATGTGGATGGAAGAAGAAACAGAAGGTTTTGACTTCTTCCTGCAGAGGACCAGCAGGGGTTGAATCATCATGAAACCTTTGTAACGGCGTTAATCCCGTCTGTCGGCGCTTTGAATCTTCTCAAAGGCAGATGAAACAAGAACGTGGAGGTCAACATATAGGAGGTCTGAACAGCTGAGAGCCTCGGGGAGGAACTAAAGAGCAACATAATGCCCGAGTCACGGAGCGCACTTCCATACCCCGAAGCACCGGCTGATTCACACACACACTGTTGTCTCCACACAGACTGTACAGTAAACACACACACACACACACACACACACACACACACACAGAGCTCGACCCTCACTGCTCTGCCCACAATACAAACACTAATGCATTATGGATCCTCCAGGCTGCAGCTATTCATAGTCCCCTCTGCCAAATGTCACGACGCAAGGTTATTGACATTATCATATCAAAGAGTTAAAGAAGCAGTCGGTAAAACAGACAGTCAGTCAGACATCCAGTTAACCAGCCGGGCAAACAGTTTCCTGTCGACTGGAGATCGAAGTACGTTCATCAGAAGACGTGACATGAGTAGCAGTAAAGAAAATACTCACGTTTCAGTGTCTCGACATCTCAGCTGTCCTGCTGAAGTGTCCTCGAGCGAAACACGTGATCATGTGACCCGAGGTCGACCTTGACCTGCTGGAATAAAGGAAGAAAAACAGGGATTTATTCCCTTTTCACACTGGACAAAAACACATTTTATCACTGACGACCCGACTGCAAACTTCCTGCCCAGCTTCAGGCTTCACTGAGAGGTTCCACACACGGACCTCCATGATGGTTCCTCAGACCTCGACGCTGTGGATCTGATTCTTACAACCAGAATAAAACTTCATGGGAAGAAAGTTCAGAAACATCAGCTCCAGATGTGGAGAGAGTGATGTGCTTTTTTATTACCTCAGTGAGGAACTTTGACTTACTGTCATAACTGGTGTTAATTTAAAGGTACAGAGTGGAGTTTTTGTCCACTAGAGGCGCTAAAGAGCAGGTCTGTGAACAATCAGGTTGTTGTTTTCAATTCACAAGCGTGTAGCAAACAAGACAGAGACAGTCTTTTTCTTTTATCTTCTGGTAAAAATGGACGTGACAACACTGGATTTAAAATACTTTCTAAATATCAGCTTTGCCTTCATAAATCGATACTTCAAATAAATCAAGTATCAAAGAAATGCAAATGAAAAAAAATCCTTTTTTGGAAATGATTAGAGACTTTATGCTAATTTCTGTTCTCAATAATAACAATTACATAATAATTTTATTTGTAAAGCACCTTTCAAACAGAGAAAGCAGCTCAAAATGCTTAATAATGATTAAATAAGAAAATAAAGCATAAAGTACCTGTGTAGTTTAAACAGTAACAATACAGTGAGTAAAAGTTACAAGTGAAATAAAATCAGTGATTAAGTAATAAAAGACATACATTAAAGACAAATTGATCTCTTAATTGAAAAATGAAGCACATGAAACCAGAAAGAGCGAGTTTAAAATCATGTTGCTTTTTGCATTTTCTTGCAGGTTTTATTTTATTCTTCCTCTCAGCACCTTTACTGATTAAGTGAAACCAAAAATAGAAAGGTAGGCGACGGGGAGAGCGAGGCTGAAACGGGAGGAGACAAAGGAGACGGAGGAGCAGACTGTGTGAGAAGGTACAGTGAACAAATCCAGGAGTGTGTGAGAGGCGTCCTGCAGCGACTGTATGTAAATCTGACTCATCAGACGTCCCAATCATCTCCTCCCCGAGCGAAAAAAAAATGGGAAAATTAAAAATGCAACAATTCATTTTCCTGCCTCTTGCCACCTACTCAGCACAGATGGTGTTTGCGAAGACATTTTTTACCACCAAAATACTTCTGGAGCAATCAGAAAATCTTCAGAAGTTCTCGGGGAAAGTTAAACCGAGTTGAGCTGCTGCAGCTCAGACGGGAAAGGCCTCCGAGTGGAAGTCTCCTCTTACCAACGCTCAATCAAACGTGAAATTCTGGCCTTTGTCAAACTCCCATACCTTCATCCTGCACTTTGGAGAAAACGAGCGCTCTTAAGTATGAAAATATTTGTGTAGCTGAGATGAAACGGTGGGTGTGTAATGGGTGAAAGATGCTTGCAGACGGTGCGGTCGGGGGGTAATTACACTGAAGGTAAAGAAAAATGAAGAGAAAAAACAAAAGTGTGTCTGTCAGTGAAGTAAACGGAGACAGCAGTCGTCCTCTTGGTGAACTCCTCATGCCGGTTCTTTAACTGCAAAGGTCAGAGGAGCACATTTTAAACTCTCTGAGCTTCTGATTAGTTTTGCTACTGAACCTGTTTTCTTAATGTTTGTGTATTTTAGAGAAATGAGTCTCAAACATCTTTTAAACAAAGTCAGTGTGGGATTTTCTTCACTGTCTTAAATCATTATGACACACACACACACACACACACACGGAGGGTCTGACAGCAGGCTTTGTGAGTCCATTCAGAACGATTATTAACACTTTCACCTTCAGACGCAGTTGGACGACATGTCAGTTTAAATCACACTGAGACCTTTAAGCTGCTGCACGTTCGGTTTGTGAGGTTTAGTTCATGAAAGATGCACAAAGGTGCAAAATCACAAGTTTAACAAGTAAACTTGACACCAAACATGGAAGTTACTATAAGAACTGAACAGTTGTTGCTGCTTTTACTGTAAAAATAAAATTTTATCCTCCATCACATGAGATTCATGCAGGTTTTTTAACTTAATTTTAAAATTTTTACAAAAAAGAACATAAATATATATTCTGTCACAGTGAAACATGTCAGTATTTGGAATAAATGGAGCACAAATCACATAATTCTGCTTCCACGGGGGATGAAATGGGAAAGAAAGCAAAAGAAAGGTGGGAAGTAAAAAGAGAGGAGCTCTGAGTTTTCTGTGTGAAAAGTAATGCAGCAAATCAGACTGAAGAACAGCAAAGAGGAACGTGAGAGTAAAGAAAGGTGAAGGATAAAAGGAGGATTGAAACAGAAAAGAGTGAGAGAGAAAAGAAAAAAGAGGAATTTGCCACATTTTTTAATTTACAGTGTTACTGCAGCCAATTAGTGAAGGAAAGACAGGAAATGTTAAACAAGTGCAGAAGAAGAAGAGACGCAGAGGAGGCTGATTTCCACTGAAAATTAATTACACCAGCTCATCACTCAGCCGACAGAAGTTTCAGTAAAAAACAACATTTTTAAAGAAAATAACTGAAGACACTGCTGTTGTTCTGCTTGTTTGTTTTCCAGACTGAATCAGTAACATTAGTTAGCTGCTCTGCTGCAGTCTGATCCGACTAAAACCAATTAAAGGGACACGTTTGCTTTCTTTAATTAACTTTAAGACGTTAAACAGTCTTATCTAACTGACAGTGAGTTGCTTTCTCTCTCTTCTCTTTTCTTATTGATCCATATTTTGGCTTATCTTCCTTTTGGCAACACACACATCAATTCCTCCGTCAGCCACCGACACTGATTGTTATTCATCGCTCCACCTCTGTTTTTCCCTGTGGACTCTGTTTCCTTTCACATCATGTGCAGCAGCTCGAACTCTCCAGGTGATTTTCTTTACTGTGTGCTGTGTGATTGTGTTCGCTTGTTCTCTTTAACAATCAGCTTTAATGATCAGAGCGTCTGTTTTAAGTCGTTTTAAACGGCTCAAAGTGCACTGAAGTGTCACTGCAGCGAATGTCATGGGACATTCAATTCAAAAAAATGAAAATAAAAAAACAAAAAGAGTGTAAAAAAGGTCGACAGGACAGAAGAAACTCTCCAGAGGAAAGGAGGAGCTCAGTGTGTGTGTGTGAGTGTGTGTGACCTTTTGGATGTGTGGAACATTAATCACCAGTCGATCTGATCGATCCCGTCGGCGTGTCGGGAGATTTAAGTAATCAATGAAGTTTCTGCTCCTCGTGCGTAAACACACACACACACACACACACACACACACACACACACACACACACACACAGCGTCTCTTCTGACAGGAAGAAGATGATTGTTTCTCACATTTCTGAAGCGAAACTCAGACGATTGAACAGATTTATTCACAGACATGAAGGAGGCTGATTAAAAGCAGAGCTATTTTCAGGTATTTAAATTTAAAACGTGATGAAGAGTTAGTCACAGTGTGTGTTTGTGTGGGTGTTTGTGTGTTAAAACAGAGACTGAGGAGGTGCTGAGACGATCAATACACTGATAAATATGACTTTTACCCGTTTTAAACAGTAAAAATGAGAAGGAGAAAAGGAAAATCATTGTCGCTCAGTGTTGAAGTGTCACCATGATCAGTTTTAAAGGTTTTAACATGCAATTAATTTGTTTTTTCTGGATTAATTGATCAGGATTCAGTTTTCTGGGAGAATTGATCATAATTTGCTCTTAAATGTTCTACATTTTTTGGGGTCTTCTGGTCACATGACCTCACAGCGAGCCTCATTTCACTCTGACGTGCTGTTTGTTGGAGTTTAATATTTTCATTTTGCATCACCAGAAGATTACAGCCTGCTTTTACAAAACTGCTTTTCTCTCTTTAATCATTACACAGCTGTCTCACACACACACACACACACATATTCCCTCACTTTGTGCTATTTACTACAACAGAATGTCCCACAGCTACTGAATCGACTAATAGGAAACATGAGACGGGTTTCTCCCAGCAACAAGCAACAGCAGGGAACCGCCGAGCTCCGTCAAATCCCTCTTGTTTCTGCTCACAGGCTCCGATTAAAGAGATAATTATGTTTGTGAGCAGTGTCCGGACACTCAGTGCACACACACACACACACAGAGGAATGCATGCAAACTCAATTTGGACTCACACAAACACACAGATACAAGGTGTGATCAGAAACTTTGGGGATTGTTTCTGTTCTGCATGAACACGGAGCTGCACACTGAAGTGCATGAGGCAGGTTGGAGCTTCTGTGATTATTAGCAGCTGAGGCAGATGCGTTTCATGAAGACTTGTGCATGTGCATTCATGATTTCACCATGAACCTGAAGCTTGGACCTACAGCTACGAACAAACCTGACGCACCTTCTCTTTCTCAAACTCTCCTCGATGCTTTCCGTCTCTCTGTCTCACAGGAACAAAAGGAAGAAAGTCGAACAGTTTTGTTGAAGTTTTGCTGCTGCTGATAGTCTTACTCGTTCCCAATTAACATCCGAAGGGTCGCTGGGTTTGACATTGTTCCGCTTGAGCGAACTGAGCACAGCCTGCTGCGTGAAGCAAGAGTAATTAGCTGGAATGGATACACACACACACACACACAGTTACAAAAACACACTTTCCAAACTCACACATCCACAACATAAACATCCTTTTTACACTCTCACCAGGATATTTTGTGCACAAAGTGTGAAAGTACAACAAAACACTGTCTGCTTTATAAAAAAAGAGCTGCTCATTATTAAATTTTGTGTTTTTTTGTCTATCTTTGTAACAAAAAAGGCTCCCTTACCTGCAAAAAAAACAGATGAATATTATACATTTCTTTCCAGAGAAACCCATCACGTTTGCATCAGTTTAAGTAACAGGAAGTAAGAATCCACAAATTGTTTCTTTCTTCTAAAAGTACCTTTGCTTCACGTTCATTTCCAGCTCCCTGCAGCTTCTGTCTGCTCCACATGATGAAGTTTGGTCTCTGTGTTGCAGCCGTGGACTCAAATTTCAGACTGATGGTGAAACTGTAAATGCACATGTACAAGTGGTCAGAAAAATGCAGATAACTCAGCTGCTGGTGATGGCCAAGTAATGTAACTTGGCACAGTTACTCATGAATGTTATAGCTTGTACCTGCTGCATGCACATCATTGTTTGTGCACAACAGGAACGGTCTTAGATGTTTCTGATCAAACCTCAGACAGCAGCAGAGCCTCATTCTTGGTTGTTTCAGATGTATATTGTTCTGACGAGAAAGTAAGTGATAATAAAAATCTGTGTTTTCTGCAACTGATCTTGGATTTTTTGTGAGAAGGAAAATAGTTTTGTCACAGCAAATGTGCAGAATCAATCCATTATCTGTGACGGCTTCTCCTCTGCAGGGGAAGGGAGGGGGGGGGGCACTGGAGCCGAGCGGCAGGGTTGCCAGGTCATCACAGGGCTGACACACACACACACACACACGGAGACAAACAAGCATTCATGCTCACATCCTGCATGTCTGTGGACTTTGGGAGAGAGCTGGAGCACCTGTGGGAAACTCCAACAGACGCTGCTGCTCGGCCTGATCTTCTGCTGCGAGGAAACAGCGCAAACAACTCCACCAATCCACCTTTATCATCCCAGAACGCCGCTTCAATGTGAAAACAGAGGATTAACATCAGTGTGAGCGAGGTCTGACCATGTGACCTCAGAGCTGCGGTCTGTACTTTCAGCCACGGTGGGCTGAGTGGGTGTACAGCAGGCGTCTGCTTCATGTGGTCACACAAACTCTGCAGATCAGCTTATTGCTCTGAAAGAGACGAACCGTATGATTCGAATGAGTTTTAACACCAACATGACGACTGTTTCACCAGCACAAAAGACATCAGCGCTGGAAAATGTAAGCTTAAACTGGAAATGATCTTTTAATCCTGACTGATGATGTCAGCTGCGGACCGGAACAGGTGTGCATCTGATGCAAAGTGGCAATTTTCAGGTAAAACAATCTCCAGAATGGATATTCCATTAGGAGAAAATTTGCTGTGTCCATTTTGGCTGCTTGCAGTCAATCAGTCAGCATGAAGCGCAGATGACTTTGTGCACAACAACATTCTTGCTCTGCAGTAAGTGAAAATTTCAACATGACTCATGACCTCTCAGGTTTAATCTGCTCATTACTGACCGAGTTAACCAGCAGCTGGAAAAGAGGCTTGTAGCAAAAAAAAAACCTGCTGCTGTATGCTGTCGGATAACAAGGCAGAGGAATTTTCCTGAGAGGGAACAAATGAGGCTGCAGCCTGTTTGTGCAGAGAGCATCTTCTCTCCGAAATATGTTTTAATGTGTTTTAATGTCCACGTAAACTGATCAACATGCAACTGACAAATTATTTAATTAACTGACAATTTATGTCATTAAAATGTCAATTTTTTTTTTGCCTTAAAGCTTTGTGTTAACTGATATTTTTCAGTGATTTTAAAAATTATTTAATCTTTTTTTAATAGTTTGTGTTATAAAGTTTATTTTCTTTAATCAATGTTTTTAAGAACAAACATTATGTAAGTGTTTTGTGAGGCTTTATAAATTTATATATAAAATCATTAAGTCTTGTCACATTAAAACATGCAGTTTACACAGTTCATAAGAAAAATACATAATATATACCAGAATATTTTTGCTTCTTAATTTTATAACATGTTTTTAAATAATCATAGTGTTATTTGTTTTAATTGTAAAAAAGTGTAAGAAATTTTTATGAAAAGTTCTTCCTCAACCTTGGAAAAATAAAGTTTTAAGGGAAAAATATCATAAATGAGGCTTTACAGACTGAAACGTCTCCTTGAAAGTTCTGAAAAAAGGCAACCTCAAATAAATTCCCTTTGACAGACTAGTTTGTATATTAAAAGTAATTTCTAGCGTATATATTTATATTAATTTCTTCTTTAACCTGAAAGCTGAGCTCTGAGGATGCAGCAGCGTTAAGGAGAAGTTATTGTAAAAGCTGAATCATCGTGGAAAATAAAATTGGGAGAGGGAAGTGGGAGGCAGAAACAAGGTCAAATCAATATTCTTTCCCAAACAAGATTAATTTTTTGTTCATAACAGAAATGCTTTCACACGCTGTTGCACACAATTTAAAGCTGCGATGGGAATAAAAAGAGCCGTGTGGAGGGAGGACAGCAGTCCTTTCCTGTAGTTTTGACACTGATATGAGGGGAGGAACCAGACTGAAGACAAGACACAGAGGAGTGAAAAACATTCGGACAGGACCGAACCAAAATAAGATAATAAATTGAAGATCATTTGGCCTTGAAAGGAGAATAAAAACTGCTGGAGTGAGCGACTCCGTGGACTCTGTGGAGTCAGAGATGCTGAGCCGAGCAGGATGCTAACGAGCATCAGGCTAAATGCCCAAAGACCAGCAGCTGACACCGAAAACCACAGAGACTGTAAAGAGCACAAAGCTGCAGCCTGAACAGCTGAAATATTAGCACTTAAAGCACTGTTTTTTATTGATTCATATTAAATAGAGACATAACTTAGTGAGCAGAGTGCTGCTTTATTTTTTGCACTGGCTGTGCTCCTAACATTAGTTTTGTAAGATCAGATTTTCAGCCTGATCTCATTCCAAAGTCTTCAGATAACACACTTAGTCTCACTTTTTCTACTAAAAAAGTCATTTTAGTGCCTAAACCCCAAAAAACTGAGACTGTTGCACAACTACAAGCATTTTGCATCAACCAAATGTTATTTCAAGGTTCCTCATGCATCCAGACGAGATGGATGAAAATGATTCATGTTTGGACAAAAAACAGCCTCGAACTTTCTGATTCTTTCTAATAAACCTTTATTCAGTCCCTCCAGGAATTCGCCATGTTGCGATCGCAACAATTAACGCAAATTCAACCAATCTCCGTGAATTCTGCGTGACCTTGCAATTTTGTCCAATC
>JAPZDY010000026.1:23513695-23523695 GCA_029783645.1 Ctenochaetus hawaiiensis | reverse complement strand
TATTAAAAATAATCTTTTCATCATCTTTTCAAGGAGATTTTGCTTGATGCCTTGACTTGTACACAGAAAAGTGTGTGTGGTTGTTTGTGTTGTGGAGGATGAAACTCGTGATTCTCGTCAGGAGAAGGAACAGCATGCTGATTTTCTTCCTGATGATTATCAGGTAGATATGACTGACATGTTCAGTCCAGCTGTGAAAACCCAAATTGTTTTTTAAGCATGTGGAGACACCAGAGAGACATTAGCATGAATGGAAATGAGTGTTGTGATGGAGACGAGGATGCAGCGTGCAGATCAGAAGCTCAGAAATGCACCGCTGATGCCTGTAAGCTGTCAAAACAGCAGGAACATTCAGCTGAAATCTGGTTTATTTGTATAATTTCTTTGTTACGTTTAAATCTTTATTCTGCAGCAGCACAACAAGACGAGTCTCTGTACTTCCTCTGAAAAAGGGAGGATCTGATTGTGTCTGAAAGCCTTTTGCAGCGAAGACAAAGAACTTTAAAAGCAGGTTTAGTGTTTCTTCAAGACATGACGTTCGGAAACGGGACACCTGCTCTTTTATTACATGATCATGATGAAACCGGAGACGAGTGCCATGAACCAGATCCTCTCTGCTGACTCTGTCGTTCGTTTAACCACTCGAGTGCTTTTGGCGCCTCTTGGCTCGAGATGTTTCAACATTTGGTTCGTCCTCCGCTGCAGACTGAATGACTTGAGTCCTCCTGCACCTGCCGTCTCTCCTCAGCTTGCCTTTTATTCCTCATGCACTCTCACACACTCGCACATTCTTTCTTTTCTTTTATAAATTATGAGAACACAAAAACCTTGATCTTTGCTTCCTTTTTGCTAATTGAAGAACTGAAGCTGCTCAGCTTTGCTCTTGATAGATAAAAAATGAAAGTCTGAAATGCAAAACACTGAACATTTGTGTCTCTGAGGGACTTTAAATTAATCACACAGCTTACACGTCGCTGTTCCTGAGTGGAGGATTCAGGATCGATAAAGAAAATGCTGTCATCTGCTAAATCTGTCTCGAGGCCTCGATCCACGAGGACATGAAGGCAACAGCTGAGGAGGGGGACTTTTCTTACAACGTGCTGAAGAAACAGGATGTTGAATTCAAACGTGGCATTTAGAGAGAGACGACTGTGTGAAGGACGATGCTGCTCATTTTATGAGACGATCCTGATTTGCACTTCTCAATAAAGTTATTAACTTCAAACTTTTCTTCATCGTCACTCAAAGACTCGACTTGCACACGTAATGAAAGCTGCATAAGTCGTCTCCTTTTTCCTCAGCTGGAACTTCTTTGTTCCCTGTGCATCTTTAACATCCAGTTCTTCCTAATTCTGGAAGAAGGAAATAAGACTTATGCATGTGCAGCAGAGATTAAAATCACCAGGACACAACTTTCATAACCTTCAAATTCATACTTTATGATTTGACAGAATCACAAAATGGCGAACGAATAGAGTCCCGTGTTTACAGCAAAGACTCGAGAGGATGCTCAATAATTTGCATCAGAGTTGTGTTTTCATGCTTTCACGCTCTTTGTGTGAGAGCACTTTGCAGCCGAACGTGTCAGTTTTTTAAAGCGATGAATCTCAAAGGCAAATTTAATTCTTTTCTGTCGTGGAAAAAAAAGCAGCTGAGTTATTGACCAGAAATTAAAGCTCATTTTTCAAATCTATTTAAATTTCCTGCAGGGAGGAAAAGTGAGCAGGCAGGTCGTCCTTCATCTGGAGGAGCAACTTTTAAAAACCTGCTGAAGTGTCCTTGAGTGAGACACGGAGGTCCGACCGTCTCAGGTGTGCTGCTCTGATAAAACCACAAACACAGGCTGCGAGAGCTTCAGCATGAGTCATCAGAGTGATTCATAGATTTGTTTGTTTGAATTTAAAGTGAGCAGATTTTTTTTCTGTCTCAGTAACGACACAAGTTGTCGTCTCATCAGGATCTATTAGTGTCATTAACTTTTTGTAAATAAATAAAAAGAAAATTACATTTTTTTCAGCCGAGAGTTGCCACTAAAAAGCTCCGACATTTCTGAGGATTACATAATATTCCTGGCAGTTTTGCAGCACCTCCATCTGTCTGTGTGCTGAGCCGGTTGCATTGCATCACATGAGTGAAGTGCAGAATTCCATCAGATATTTCGGTCGTGTTCATATGAAAATTTCACGCAGGTAAAATGTTTTAGTGACGTGTTTCAGATGAGCAGCGTGTGAAGTCGCAGCTTTGGCCCAGTTTGACAGACAGATGACAGATGTTGACCAGAAGTCTGCTGATTAAAAGTAGCTTCAAAAGCAAGTTTGCTGATTAAACTGGTTACCTCTGAATTTTCTAATCTCCCAGCATATTTTTTTAAAAAAAGCAGTAGATGATGAACCCTGTAGGGGGCGCTGCCTCGTGGCTGTGCGGTGTGAGTGAAATACCAACATCACTCGCTGTGTTTCTTTCATAAACAGATGAAAAACTTGTCCATCTTTTCTCATCGATGATCAAACAAACCTGTTTAAAATGTGAAACGTTGTGCTTCATTCTGCGCTGTGTGTTTCTTCTGATGCTCAGTCTGAACCTCTCTGCCGTACACACTCCAGGTTTGTTCTCACTGCCGTCTGTTTGGTGACTCGCTGTCAGCTCGGCTGTGGCTGGGTGTGTGTTTGGGGGGGGGGGGCGTCAGAAGGCATGGAGCTGCAGGGAGGAGCTCTGCTGTCGGGTTGGTCCCGCTCGCTGCAGCTCAACATGCACAGTGCAAAGTGCAGCTGGACTCTAACGGATGTTTTCATGTCTTTACAAAGTGACACACATGAATACAGAACCTGTTATGAAGCTCACTGACCCTTCATGTGGATTTTTAGAATTATTTTATGTCGTAAAGGGACCAATATGAGACTGCTGAGCTCTGGAGAATCTTCAGCAGTACAGAACTCTCTGCTTCCTAATAAGCTAATTGGAGGAATTGTATATATTCATTTTGTATCTGCATCGATCTGCACATGTGACACATTTGAATCAGTTTATTCTGCGGAGACGCACACATGTTCAATCAGCTCCTAACTGTTCTCTTCACACATCACACACTTGAGAACGGAAAAAAGCAAAGAAGCAGCTGGTATATCACATTTTGCTGATTAGTGTATTCTTAATTTTAATTATTGTCTTTATGTTGGCTTTTTTATATTAAATCAACATATTTTTCAGCATCTCTGATAGAATTTATAGAAGGAAAATGTTTCAGAGATGTCAAACATCACATGGAGTTTATTTACAATCCTTTGGGATTTGAATGTATAACATGTAACAATGAAATGTAAAAAAAAATGAGGTAACACCCGTCAGAGTGAGGAAGGAATTCAACTAACAAGACTAAATGTAACATAAATCAAATTAGCAGACAAAAGGTTGCAGAAAAATGTTTTTGTATTTCATTTGTCCATGTTTGTTGCATCAAACTGGCCAGAGTCAGTGGACAGAAACGATGGCCTGTCTGTGAATACAGAAAAAAACTCTAGGTACTGTTTATATATTTTAGTCATTTACCAATTCTTTTATCAGATGTTTCACATTTTTAAATGCATTTTTCATATTTCTAAAGTTTAATTTCTGCAGACAAAGCCTGTGTGTAATTAAAACTGGCTGCAGAATGAAGCCTTTTTGATTTTAAAAATATTTTGCCTTAAATTAGGCAAAGCTTTATTAATAAAACTAGGCCGAAGTCAAATTGCCAATACCAACTTGGCATTGAGCTGAAACAAACACAGTCCCACCTACGACGGGAGAAAACGTCCATGAATCATCTCAGACTCGTCATCATTTATGCAGCATTTAAAAACGATGCAGATCTTCTTGAAGTTAATTATTAATGCAAACTGACTCAACACTACAGACGAGTTTACTGCTTCTGATTAATCAATTATCTATCAAATGTATCAACAGAAGAAAAGAAAATAAAGATCACAACATTAAACAACACACACCGTTATCAGAGGACGTCACCTGTCCAGGTGTTAAGTGAAACCCCTCTGACTTACATTTCACCAGCTGCATGAATGTGTTTTGTCAGCCGCTGCAGCCGATTGGCCGGCTGTGATTTACCAAAGAAAACAAGTAACCAGGCAACAGAGACGACTCGTCTGATCTGCAGCAGAGGC
This sequence comes from Ctenochaetus hawaiiensis, assembly GCA_029783645.1. Lineage (NCBI taxonomy): Eukaryota > Metazoa > Chordata > Actinopteri > Acanthuriformes > Acanthuridae > Ctenochaetus > Ctenochaetus hawaiiensis. The sequence continues at coordinate 23,519,538 of JAPZDY010000026.1, read as the reverse complement.
AGAAACAAAGTGCCGCGTGTGTGTGAAGCAAAAGTCCTCATGAGGAGAGAAAAACGGCTCAGGTTACTGTCGTTTGTGACAAAACTCTTCATCAGTCTGCTGTTATCACCTGCCAAGGTAATCGATCAGTGAAGACAGTGGAAATTATCCACTGGAGTCACATATGTTGATACAGTGAAAACTCCCATTTCACTGTAAAATACTATCATTCAATTCTTGGAAAAGGTGGGTTTGCTTCAATCATGTTAACTGTTGTTAACTGCAGTTCATAACAAGGCATTAAGTTGTATTTTGCACATCCAAACACTGGAACAGAATGTCCACAGATCAAAGTTTGATAATGTTCTTAGAAACACCTCATTACTTAAGTTTTTCCAAGTCAGAAATCGACTTCGCAGTCCTTCAAGTAGAAATTATAAAACTGAGAACTTGAAGATTCAAGTTTAAATGGACTAAATGGAATAAATTTTACCATTAATTCAATCCAACTTAACAAACCACAAACTGTAGCCTTAAAATATTCCACAAAGATGGATGATTAAAAGCTTTTTTGAACAGATTTGTTGCATTATGCAGTAAATGTGTGTTAATCAGATTTCTGCGTTGCTCAGCAGCAGGTCTGTGGTCTCTGCAGGCGGTCGAGCAGCTCGCATTGATCACCGTGGCAAAGCTCAGCCGCCACACGCTGCGAGTCGACGTGTCACGTCGTGTGCAGCCGCCAAAAGTCTGATGTTCACCAAACAAAACCAGACCGACAGGCAGCCGAGCCGCCGTCGCTGCGTCAGTGCACCTCGTTCATTTCTGGAATAATCAATCACTCAATATGTCATATAAGCAGATATTTGATAGATGAACAGCCAGTCTTACAGTCCATAGAGAAATAAAATAAGTTTATGTTCAAGCTTTTCGTGGACGTTTATGGTGAATTTTAGCCGAAGAGTCGAGCTGCACGGAGAAAACAGCCGTCTCACATCAGTTTGACCCTGATTCTTTTTGGCCAAAGTGCAGTTTGAAGCTGTGTGATGATGAGTCTTCTGAGTGATGGATGAATGTGGGTCAGTCGTACCAGGGTGAGATCTGGACAAAGTCTGCAGACGCCCCTCCACCTCTCCTCCTCCTCCTTCTTCTTCTCTGTTTGTTCATACGTGGCTTCTTCAGCCATCTGTTTCACTCAGAATGTGGTCGTCTGTTTCTTTTTTTGGGTTTCTGTTTTTTTCTTTACTCTCTGTCTGCTTGTCTTCCCTCTCCTGTCTCTCTTTAACCTGCTCACTCACTTCTCTGAGCTCAGTGATTTCACTGTGGGAATCCCTTCAGCTCGAGTCGATATTCCACTCATCCTGGATCCTGAGAGTTTTAGCAGACATCCATCTTCAGGCAGGAGACACACAGAAAACCTCCAGAAGTCCTGAAATAGACTCAAGATCCAACAGAATCAAGATTAAGTTCAAATGCTCCGGATTCAAATGCTGCTTTTTGTCTTTGCTTCATATCAAACTCAGGATTGTTGGATTTTTGTGGTCTAAAGCTTTCAGCAGTTCAACCAGAGTAAAGTTTAACTTTACTGAGAGGAAGATTTAAATTGTCTGACAAAACTTAGCTGAAGAAGAGCTGAAACTCTTCTAATTAAGCCCATTTGTACCAATGTAGACAACAACGCCCTGAATTTTGTGAGAATCTGAAATAAATATAGAAATCTTAAGCTGATGAGACTTCAGATTACAGTCAGTTGTGTGATTCAGCTGCAGATTAATCACCCCGTTTCAGCTCGTCTCTGCCTAACATGTGATTAAGTGATGGAAGATACGAAGGAGGAATCGCTGCCTCACATCACTGTTTTGACAAGACGTTTTGACAGCGCGTCTGCAGATATGATCTGTTTATGCTGACGAGACGGTGTGTTTTTAAAATGACACTAAACTCCGACTGTATTAACGAGTGTGTTGTGATGAAATCCATCAAGCTGGCGATGTAAGAGAAGCTCTTTCACCAGAAAGTTCAGAAAAAAGTGAATATTTCTGGCAACATTTCTACATTTTAATTAGATGTTTGACAACAAAATGAACAAATCCCATGATCCCAATTTGCTCGACAACTTTGCTTTTCTGTTTTTATTGTTTTGATGCAGAGACTTCAAGCTGCAGGAAATTTATATTGCGCCTTTAAGCAAAAGATCTGAATGTTTCCTCCAACACTGGAAACAGCATTTTTATTTTAAATAGTAACTGCCGATGTATTTTTACAGTTTTTTATTAAAGGAATCAATCAACTGAGGTTATTTTAAATTTTTAATATATGTACAAGAAAGATCTTTGACCTTAAGCACTGAACAAACTGGATTAACCAGCTTTTTAGAGGTTTTTTGCCTGTTTTTCCACACTGTTTCTATAAATGGCAAGTAAACAAACTTTTTCAGCACTTTGTACGCTGTTTTGGCTGCTTCAACTAAAGTCTTCCTGAAGAGGAATCATTCACAAAAATGACATTTTGTCGTGTTTTCATTAATCACTCGTACATAACAGGCGAGTGGCTGGTCGAGAGCCGCTGCAGTCATGAGAGCCGCTGCAGTCATGAGAGCTGTGGAGTTCAGTTGTGTTTACGTCTGAACGTCTGTCGCAGCGATACAGGAACGAAGGACGGACGAGGATAAATACCACTTCTGTCATTATTCACAGCAGACCGAGCTGAAAGAAGCACAACTCTTCTGATAATGATCTGTTTTATATAAACATCTCTGACATTAGCTTAACACCTTTTTTTTATTCTTCCCTGGTGTTTACGGTGTAAAGCTAATCACCAGGCTGCTCTGAGCATCCGCCTGCTGCTGTGATGGGAATCGAACAAAAATCACTGTCATTTACTTTTATCAGCCAAAACATGTTGCCAGGAAACCAAACCGGTGTTTCACTGCTGCCACCAGCAGCCTGAGTTTCCCTTCAGGAGCCTTCAGACGATGAACACGTCGCTTCATTAAAACCAAAATATTTCCAGTCAGCCTGTCGGTAACTTAATAACACCGTGTTCCCTCTGAATCATGGACTCCAACTGGGATTGTTTGAAGATTTTAGACTTTAAACTGTGTTCTCCTGAGGTGCAGTTTGTCTTGGTGCAGGTAGGAGCTGCGTGAGTCAGCCTATAAGTAAATGTGATTATTTCTATTAGTTGTGTTTAAGTGTGTGTAAGTATTTCCTGCAGCCGATCAATGAGGCAACAGTAGGGAAATAATGCCATTTTCACACTCTTACACACATGCACACACATATATTTGTCCTGTTATATTTGTGAGGACCCACAGCTCAGCTTTGCACCCACATGTGAGTGTCAAACATGTCATTTTGAAACTAATAACATCGATATCCTGGTAGGAAAAGCTGCAGGGACTCTTGTTCATCCACATGAGGCTGAACACTGTTGGTGAGAGTTGAGGCCTGAGCTTTTGCACAAGAGCCACATGATAAAGTAGGACTTTCTTCAAACTGTTGCTGCAAAGTTTGAAGTACATTATTGTCCAAAAATGATCACCGGGTACAACCAAAAACTTCTAGGACATTCAACATTCATCTGTAAATATTCCATGTTTTACTGCTTGATCATCATCAGCACTTGAGTTACAGGTGTGTTTTCTAACCACTGGCACCTGTGCATTTGCAGTTTCACAATAAACCTGAAGCCAGAGACAAAACTTCACATCTGGGAACCAAAAGAAGTCGCAGGGAGCCACAGTTCAGTTTGTTAAAGCTGAATGTTTTCCCTCAGACGTTACTGGACAGTCAGTGTGCACTCCTGACCGTGGAGACTGTGGGCGGTGGTCACAAGACTCATGCAGTTCAGGTGTTGACGATGACGTAACCTGGAGTTCCTCCTCCTGAAAGTCACTGTTTGCACCTGTTGAATGCACATCACTGAGCAGGTCTCATGATCGTTTTGTGCATCCTTTTTTTAACATCTCTTTATTCATGATGAGTGCAGGATAACCAGCTCCAGCAGGTAAACACAGAAGCATAACAGGACGCTGAGAACACTCGTGTTCCCCGTGTCGTCCGTCCGCCTCCGCACGCTCGAGTAGACGAAGCAAAACAAGGAGACTGCCATGAAAAGTGACAGCTGTGAGTCATAACAGTCGGTTTGAAACGGAGCAGCGAGGTGACACACTTCCTGCTTCACCTCGTGGAAAAAAAAACAGACTTTTGAAATGACGGAATAAGTTTCATGAAAGTGGACGTCAGTCACGTTATTTGGTGATTTGGCCTCTGGAGTTTGACTCAGTCTGATGGTGCTGCGGGCGGGTGGAGGTGAGAATGTGGTCGTGTGGTGGGTCACATGTCAGTCCAAATAACCCACTTCGGACCCCCCCTACTGGCCCCAGGTGCAACCCATTTTCAGGATTTCCCCTGATGCATTATGGGCAAAGCCGACATCAGGATGAGGCCAATAAATTATTGATAATTTGAGGGGAAATGGAGGAACCATCAGAGGAACTGGTGTAAGTAACTGGACGAAGCTGCTGGAATCACCACCGGTGCCTCTGGGAAATAGTTTTGCAGGTAATTAGCCTTAAATAACTCGCAGGGCTTCTCAGCCCACATTTGGACCGACGGTTGTCCGAAGCTTCACACTGTTCTGATGCTAATTTGAATCAATCCGTTCCCTTCGCTGCTCTGAGCTCTGAACTGTGACTCACTCATGTTTGTTTTCACTGGATTTCTAAGAAATCACAGAGAGGAGACAGAGGGAACGGGAAGAAAAAAAAGCCTGAGCCTCATTATTTCTCTGCTTTTAAAGGCGCGTTAAGTAATCTGCGACCTTTACTGACCTCTTTCAGTCGGTATTCACAGACCTCACAGCGTGTCGTCGTCCATGACGCAGAACAGTTACGATACATTAAGAAGAATACGGAGGAAAAAAGAGATTTATTAAAGATCAGTGTTACAAATGATGAAAAACTCTGTTCATCTTTTATTTTGTGCCTTTAAGCCTTTTTGAAGCTCTAACAAATGAGGATAATTCAGTCTGTTGTTCATATTGATCAGTTTTTGCACAAACTTTGATCATCAGAGAAAAGAAACTTGTTCTTCTCTCTGTTTTTTCTCCAAAAAACTTTAAGTCCAAATGAAGTTAAATGCACCAAACACAAACCTGTATTCAAGTCTGCATTCAGTGTTTTTTAGTGAAACTGACCGGCCGTCCCAAATGTTAATAACACACACACACACACACACGGCTCTGAGGTCTTTTTCTGTTCTGAAGCCTCTCTGGTTGTTTTTAATGTCAGGACCATTTGTGGTGCTGATTGTCGTCCTCTGTCTGAATCATTGGTCACACGTCATTAACTGGACCGATCAGGAGGGCGGGGTCACCTGACCTCGTTCAGACAGACGCCTCACCTCGTTCAGACAGACGCCTCTGAATGAGCTTCACCGGGCTGAAATGGGCTCAGCTATTCCTGGTTCATCAGTGCATCACACTGTCAGCAAACAGGAAGTCTGCAGTTTGTTTGCAAACTGGAAAAAATACGATCCGACTAACTCACTAAACTAAACCTTTAGAGAAAATTACAGTTTTGAATCAATAAGTAGCCTAAAGTTCTTCAATACAAGCTGTAGTACTACAAGTTTAAAGACAAGTTTTCCAGAGTTTGGTCCAATCAGATTGAAGCTCATTTGTTATTCATTCCCTCCAGGAATTTGCGATGTTGCGATCGCAACAATTAACACAAATTCAACCAATCTCCGTGAATTCTGTGCGACCTTGCAATTTTGTCCAATCACTGCCACTTTTCCACAATTTCGGCCAGCCTCCCGTGAGTTCCACCAATCATAGCAGTCCCCAGCGCAAACGTAATGCAC
>JAPZDY010000026.1:23410723-23420933 GCA_029783645.1 Ctenochaetus hawaiiensis | reverse complement strand
TCTGCATGCTGCCTTGTGTTCCTGCATCACTGACATCACTTGTTAGTCACAGTTATCATAACTAAAATCCATCTGCAGCCTCGTCTCTGCAGGTCGCCTTCATTCTTTGGTCAATCAAGGTTGATATCTGTTTGCCATTTGACCAAGTAAAGGCTGTTTTATCATCCACATCTGCCTCTGAGCCTCTTTTTCAGTTCAGACTCTGTGCACAGCTGTTACAATCACCGTATCAGAGGCAATGGCTCTCAAAAGTACATTTGGTCAACAGTCCCTGGTTTGATGTGACACAGAAAGCCTCCATGTTAGTTTGTAGGAGTTACTCATCTTCAGTACCTGCTTGGACCACTGATCATGTTTGACTTTAAACAGAGTGGTTATGACGTCAGTGACGACCTCATTTGTTTAATTTGTACAAATCAAAGGTTTGTCACGCTTAAAGCAAAGAGACAGAAATACATGCAAACACCTTTTTCCCTGTTTTGTTTTCATGCATTTGGGATAGAACAACCCTAACCCTATGAAAGGATAATGTGGCCAGAAAGCCAACTGAATAGACAAAAATGTAAATGCTTTTCAAGGAGATCTTAATATCCTCTGAGACACAGTTTGATCGTTCTCAATAAAACATGTCATTGAAAACTGGCCCAGCAGCTTCAAATGTGAGCTAAAAGTAGAGGCAGTTTTTATTCTTAGCTCCACATTGTCTGCTAATCCATCAGACAGACTGACAGTGGGCCATTATCCCTTCATCCACATGAAGTCTTTTCATTTCAAGCCCAACATGTTAAATCGATTTTCACTCACAGTGTCCATTTGCAGCCGTCTCTGTAATTGTTCTGGTTTGAGGAGGCAGTGAAGAATTAATATTGGATATTGGAGAAAAGAAGACAATCACACTGTTGTTTCTTGGCCTGCATGTCTGACATTTAAGGTCTCGTGGTTGTGATTAGCAGATGAGGAGAACAAAGGCAAAAGCTCTTTGTCATGTGCACAGTAAATGAAAAATGTTAAAGTAATGGAGAAATAAAGTCACACACTCTTCTGTCTCGTGCTGGTATTTCCTGTGAGGTCACAGTTTACGGGCGAGTTCATGACTTTGCAAAGCTTCACGTCAAGTTTCAGGACTGAAGATCTGAAAACACACAAAGTCAAAACTAGAAACTGAAGTTTAGAAATCCAACACTGTCCATCAAATATCAGTTCATCCCTGATTCCCTGAAGAAGAACAAAGACATTTAAGTAAGAAAAAACTTCATTTAAAATTAAATTTTGAATATATATCTGTTTCTTTTCTTTCTCTCATCTTTGTCATACTTGAGTGAGTTTATTTTATTACATACCTCCTTGAAAATAGAGTGAAAGAAGAAGAATTCAATAATGTCTTGACTCTGAGTTTCCTTTCAGACTGACTCCAGACTGGAGTTGCCTCTCAAGCTCTCGCGCTCCGTGATATCCTCACCTTTAATATGCCACTGGGAATAAACTCATGACCAACTACATCATGTTTAATTTTCCCAATAAGACAACTCCCATCGTGTAAACCTACCTCTTTATTTGATTTGAATCTGTGTCTCTTTCCGAAGTGCAGCTGCTGTTGGGTGTTTATAACATCCAGAAACTGAACACAGATGCTCAGCCAGCTGATACCTGCACTCGCCCATTTATCTCCTGCTTCATGTCCAGAAAGCAACAAACACACACAATGGACATTAAAATAGTAATTTTCAAAATGTTCTTTAACATCGCGGTAATGTTTTGACCTCTCTGTATCTTTTTGCACTCTTTCAACATGAATTAAAACAGAAACCTTATCTAAAGGGTTTTGCTTTTTCAGAAAAGTACATTTAGTTTACACCTTTTGAAATATTTTTTTTCTCTCTGCTTCTGTATCTTAATGTTTCCCTTTTTGTGACAGCTGTCATTTATTTTTTCTCTATGGCCTGTTTCCCCATATAATGATTCCTGATATCTTTCAGCAACATATTATGTTTTCTGTATCTTTATATAAATAAGTGTCCTTGCCTCTTACCCAGTGTGTTCTGGGATGCATAAAAATTTCTAAAGTCATAAAAGAACAAGTGAGCACAAGTTATTTAAAATGTAAAAAAATAAAAACATACCCTTGGTTGATCTTTGAGGGCTTCATGGACTTCATGGAAGAAAAAAAATTGTACGTAATGTTTCTCCATTGTAAGTAATTAATCTAATGAAAAGATGCCATGTAATGTTGCTTATTATTTTCACTGAGTTTACATGGACAGGGACAAACTCTGCTCCCCAACAGGATACATACAAACAATATAAACAACACAAACAAATAATAAAAATCATAGATAAATAAAAAACTAACTGCAACTGTCAATGAAATATAACTTTTTTGTGTTAAGACCTTGACTTATCATTTCCTGCTGCTGCTATTAATTGTTTTTTTACCAGCTGGTGTCTAAATAGACTGGAGAAATCATCCCGTTACGTTTTAATTACAATCAGACAAACAGGTGTGAAGAATGGCAAACTTCCTGCCTACGCGCAGTCTGATTGGTCGAAAGCTGGCCAGTGGCCTGATCAGAACGCTATCTGCAGTAGGACTAACCAATCAAATCAAACCTCCACTGTGGAGCAGCCCAATCAGTGAGCAGCTAACGTGCTACAGTGCGCAGGACGTTCGGTAAGAAAGTTTATATATGTACAAATATAATATAAATATTTAAATATTCACGTTTCTTTCACGTTTTTATGACTGATAAACATTAGCTTAAAATCTCTGACATTAGTCGGCGTGAAAATAGAAGCTCTTTCACCCGAAGTAGCTCAAAAAATTGAATTAAAAAATGAAGGAACAGTTATTCGTTAAGCTCCCGTTAGCTTAAAAACTCAGAAAAGTTAGCTTTATCATTGTTGTTGCTAGCCGAAAAGAGACGGACAACTGAATTAAAACTTGTGTATTGTGTAAGTTAGACAAAGCCGTAGCTCCTTCAATGTCAAAAAATTCAGAAGTCTGTTGCTAGTCTGACCAACAGTGGTACATTTGAACTTGTACATTAACAGGAAAAGCACAGGTGAAACATTTATAGTTAATTAGCTCATTTTAATCCCTGGTATCAACTGTTGTCTGTCTCCTGATGCACTGCATACAAATCTCTCCCACCTTCAGAGTGAATGGCTTCTGTTTTGTTTTTTGAAACTTTATCAGCTGTAAGAAACTGAAGTATTGAGCCTCTGGAGGAGATTCCCTGACTAATTCCCATGGCAAAAGGCTAAAGTCATCAGATTCATGACTGAAGTCTGACTCAGCACACATCAGGCAGTTCAGAGCTCAAATGGAGGCTAACAGGATCAGACAAGGATGCATTCAGATTGTGCAAGATGTCACATTTGAGCAAAGCAGTGCAGGTTTAATAGTTCTAAAAAGGTATAAAAAAGATTAAATTTGGCCAAAAAGACAATTCTGTTCTCTTGAAAGGAATTAAAAAAAAAAAAAATGGATTCTATTAACTTGAAACTGAAATCTTTATGTGAAATGCAGCATGAATTATCCATGGAAGAGTTGAGCCACTCTGCCAAATGAATTTGTGCATTTTACAAGTTGTGAAAAATGTTCAGCATAAACAGTTGAGAAGTCAAACCTTCACACTCTCAACACTGATGAAGGTCTGTGATGGAAAGTAGCGCAGACATGAGTGAGAATTCAACTTTTTCATGTTGTGAGGAGACAAAACTTTCTGTCTCAAACTCAAGTTGAAAAACAGAAACTTCTGTAGTGCAAATTGTGTCGTATAATTAGCTGTATCTCATCTCGGGCGTTTATGTAACTGTAAATGGATGTACAATTACTTTAGAGTGAATCAAATCACAGTAAAATTGCAGTGATTTTTTTTTTTTTTTTTTTGGTTTAACTGTTACATTATCCGCTCGAAAGCACAGTGCCTGAATCATAATTTCAGCAGAAACTGAATTTTCTGCTGCCTTTAGCACTGATTTCTTTTTAATGTGTGTGGGTTTAAGTTCAGTAATTATGGTAAATAGTGATTGTGAGAATAGGTTTTCATGTGCAGAAGTGTCTCTGTGTTGTTTCTTTGTGTCTGGTAGCGAGCACAATGTGTGAGTTCGTATGTGAAATTCCACACAAAAATGTAGTTTCAGCTTCATGAAGCCAAACTCATGAATAATATGCTCATGAATATTTATGCCTCTTTTTCTGAACTGCACTGACTTGGTCTCTAATAGCTGTTATTGTGGCTATGCTACAGTACATAAGAGCCCATACATGTGGGCCTGCTGTGTTGGTTATAGTTTAGGAGCCTCAGATTTATATTTTTCTAAAGTCAAAAATAGTCTGAAAGGGGAGAAGAAATGGATGACATTGAGAGGAGGAAGAAATGTGGAAGATGGGAAAGGCCAGAAACAGAAGGCAGCAGACAGAAGAACCATAAGGAGGGAAGATGAATGTTCTCAGATGAAATAAAAGAGGTTTCGGGTTGGATGTCAAACTGAGACGGCAGCCGTCTGTGCTGAATTAAATTCAGTGGCGAACAAAGGGAAGAGAAGCATTTAACACTCTATGGTAGACCTTCGCTCATTGTTTTCTTCATGGATTATTTTGAGACTCAGCAGGCATTCACTTTCAAAACCACAGTGGAAAAGTTTACTTTTGTTGCATATTTTTGGTTTGTTCTGGTTGAAATTGGCTAATTTAAAAGAACCCGGCTCTTGTAAACACAATTAACATGGACTCTTCAAGTAGCTTGTTTACTGTGTGGAGTTTTGACTACCTGACATCCAGCCGGGTTAGAGGGTTTGGTGATGATGAGGAGTCTAAACAAATTGTGTTTCCTGTCTCTGTGTCTTTAGTTCAGCATGTTAGACAACTTTTTCTGTGATTTCATATGAGTTCACACATGAAAAGTTTTCAGTGCAGGAACTTCTGGCCATTAGAAGTCAATATCCAAACTATATCAACACAGAACTTTAGTTTGCTTTCTGTACTGCAAGAGAATAAAACAGTAGAAACACCATGTTAAGGTGTTTTCTGTTCTGGAAACAAAAGGGATGGGTCAGCAGTTGTCATAACATTTAGGTGGTCACAGTCTACAAGATGAGTGAGCACAGAACAAGCTGAAAAGTAAGCAAAGCCGGAGTATGTAGTGACTGTTTTGACTTTGAAAGATGAGGTTTGTCCCTACTGAGTGAGCAGCAGGGTTTCATCCAAGCAGTATCCTCTGTTTTGACAGATTATATCTCTTGAAGGAAAAACTCAAAGGATGAGCGGAGTAACTCTTTTTGGAAGTGCAGTGTCATCCTGTTACATTTCAAATTATGTCAGGATAACCTGCACTGAGAGCGTGTGTTTTTATCTGAATATCCCCTAACTGTGAAAAGATGTGAGTCCAGCTGTCAAATCCTCTAGAGGAGCATTAACTGAAAAATATTAGCAAGCACAATTGTAATCTGAAAGTAAAAAATATTCTTTTAAAGCATTAATAGATTGGAACTTTTACCTTCCAGCTGTACAGGCTAAGTAGTTGAATATCTATGTGGCCTTTGAATGTGTAATGTTTTTGAAAAATGCGTGAACATAAATGCAGAGTGACATCTGAACAGATCAGATGAAGAACAAGAGAATCATAACTGCACTTTTTCTTTTCTTTGGTTGATCATTCCTTCATCTGGCATTTGTTGGGAGGCATAATCTATTTTTTTAATTAAATGTAAATGACTGATTTGAATGAAGTGAAGTGTTGCATGGTGTATGTGTTACTGCGTCTTTGCTTTTCACTTCCATGCTGAGACGGATCTGTAGGAGCTCAGGTGTTACATGCATCCATCAAACACACACACACAGGGGATGTGTGTTATTATCATGCTTGCTATCACTGATGTGAAAAAGGCAAAAGGCACATGCATATGTGTGTGAGATGTTAAACCCACACTTTAAACCACTTATAGATGCACGTACATGAAATTGATAAGCATGACTCACAGCTTGTGCAGATGCATGACTGACAGCTGCATGAAGGCTGAAGGAGGCTGATGCTGTTTATTATGAAATACACAGAAAAAAAATGAGCTCCTAATTCCTAATCAGATACCAGTGGGCACAGTATTCAAGGTTATGCTGATTAAGTAGGTCAGAAATCTACTTGACCAAAGTCAGTTTTCACCTGCACTTATACAAATATTGCATTTCGTAGCTGTGTCGGCAGCCCTTTCAATTACCATGCAGGTCACATGCTGTTGTTTCATGTTATGGCACTTGAGTGATGTTTTCAGAAACTTAATGTGCTTTTGAAAAATGACCCCATTTTATCTGCTTTGCTTTTAACCTTGTGGAAACACTGTGGAGTTTCGCCCACATCCTCTAACGCCGCCAAACAGAGCTCCTGTTTCCAGGATAACTGAAATATTTTAGTACTTTGGATGTGTGACTCTCTACAGAAATTAAAATGAAGTAAGATTATGACAGTCCGAGGCTCCCTTCTGCATCAGTTCTGTGTTTTATTCCTTCATAGTGAGTTGTTAAATTTAATAGCCCAATATTGCAATCAGGGACTGTTTGTTGCTGAGCCCTGAACACATAACAAATCTGAGATGTGGCAGATATTTCAGAGGACTGAAACCAGGCTGGAGTCTGAATGTATGATCATTATGTCTTGTTGAACAGTCACCATGTCAGGTCTGGTTATTATTTTCCTGTGAAGTGTTAAAGAATACATGTAAGACTGAGTATTGTCTGGTTGAGGTGAAGTTTATTCCAGCTGTCTGAATGATGAAGCTTTATTTGATGGTTTGATTTTCTCACATCACCGGCTGCTGCCAGCCTCAGCCTCAACACTCCACAGATACCAGCAGCATTAAGTCACAGTTTGTTAACCGACAAGCACAATCTTAAAAGAGACAAGTTAAGGTTTATCTTTGTATCTGTAAGCAAAGTCTTTACAACACAGAATACACAATGTTGAACCCACAAAAGTGTTAATTTGCAGCCTTTTGAATATATGTGACATGCAAATGTAATCAGGCAGAAGGAGATGCAACATTTTGTCTGATGATTGTTTTGCTTTCAAACTGCTATCAAGAAAGTTATTTTCAAGGATTTTATCTTCATGCTGACATTGTGCAGAACTTTTTGGTCTTCTCAGTGTTAGCTGTGTTTAATTTGGTGACGTGACCACAGTGTGAAAGTGGTGTTTGAGGGGGGGGTCAGATTGACTCACTGTCAGTAATTTATAGTCTGTTTGTAGAAACCCACACATGAACCAGAGGAAATCTCAGAGATGAAATATCTGGATTATTTGTATGTGTGAGGTCACTGACATCCTGCTGTCGGACTCGCTCAGGTGCATGAGAAGACCCCTCAGAAGGTGAAGAACTTTGGTATCTGGCTGCAATACGACTCGTTGTGGCACCCACAACATGTACAGAGAGTACAGAGAGTTCTGTAGCTCCTGAAGCCAACATGAAGGCTGAAAAACAGGAAAACACTGTCAGGGACAAAATGATCACTGAGGTCCTCCTGTGAATTTGTTCTCAAAGTTTCATCCTCTCGTTCCATGAATTGTTCAAACTTGACTTTATTCTACTGAGGCTTCATAACTGTGAAGGAAACATGTGGTCAAAGATGGGCTGGAGGAAACGAGGAGGTCAGGAGACAGTAGATGTCTCACGCACAGGCATTTATTGCAGAAGTCAACGTTGAGGAGATCAGTACGAACAACATCCACAAGCCATCATGAGCATCAGCGGCAGTCTGAGGCCGTCCTGAGTGTGACATGTTAGTGCAAAGAAGTATAGTGACTACATAACTGAACTGTACCTGAATGCAACACCTGTGAAGGACTGAAACAGCTGCTGCTCACCTGCTAATGTGCTGCTGTCACTTCTCAGCCTGTGCAGTGACGGTGTGAACAGTTACTGAGGACTTTCTGCAGCACAGCAGGAGCAGCTGCAGACCTTTTCAGTGGCTAAACTGGGTCCAGCCAGGTAAAATCATTGTTCATTCAAATATGGGTGGACTTTTTTTTTAACAGCAATGCTTAATGGAAGAAGTTACAATACACCACTTTCACAGTACTGTCCAATATACAACATTTAGGGATGCAAGTCGTGGATTTTTTATGGTAAAACCAATAACTGATAATTACCTGCTTGTCATACTGACAGGATAACTGTTATTTTTTTGTAATTTGTGTTTTTGATTAGATTTTTTTTGTTTATTTTTTGATTGACTTGTATTTTATGCAAATTTATGAGCAGAGATGGATGATTTGATATTTCTGAGCTCCGATCTAAAGTCATTTTGTTTTATTGACGCTGTGGACGTCACGTCGACATGTTCGGTAAAGATCATCTGCAGCTGAAGACAAGACAGACTGTACAACAGTTCTGACACCAGACTGTGTGTGTGTGTGTGTGTGTGTGTTTCAGATGATATCACATACTTCAGCAACAGACTGCATGTAATCTACTGCTGTCATCTATGACCACAGTGTGTGTGTGGCTTCCCCTGATGGCACAGGGAATAATAGGGGGTCCCAGGGGTAAATATATCCTGACAGGGGGAATAATGGGACGTCCCAGTGGGATGTCTTGGTAAATGGGTTCTTGTTGATGTTCCAGGTAATTGCAGGGTGCTGCTGTCATTGTTCTCACTCCGCCAGTCGGCTGCCTTGTCATTCCCGTTGACAAGGAAAGACGTTGCTGCCTCTCTTCGTGCAGAAAATTGTGCTTTCTGTGCTTGACTTTGTCTGTATGGCTGATGGGTTGTGTGTGTGTGTGTGTGTGTGCGCAGTAGTTTGTTTAAAAGGTGTGTTCAGGGTCTCATTGAGTGAGAACAAGCGTGTGTTTTCTGATAGTTATTTTGTTTTTTGTGTCTGAAGATTGGTGCTGTTCTTTCTGGATGTTTAGCTAATGGAAAAAAAATTATCGCCTCAGGAATGAAATTAGACGCTTGAGAGCAGATTATGTAACAATGATGAGGTTTCACAGGTTCTACATATAGTTTTTATGATTGCCATCTGAACGAGACCCAACCGCTGCATCGTATGCAGAGAATGTTATGTACGTTTATCATCCTTTAGCTTGTTTTCTTAACTTACTGAAGTGCTACTCTGGAAAACTGAATATAAATGGTCCTATCTTACACAGGTGCTGCGAAGTAGTATAAGATAAATGATGTTTTTCCAAAAGCTGCTGTGTGGACCTGAACTGCCTCGCTCATGTTTAATTCACAGTCTTGCAAAACATCTGACATGAGCATAAAATCTTAAATGAAAATTAATATTTTCATTCAAGTCCTGCTTAATAAATAATTTTCCTTCTTTAGTTTACTGTGTTTATGCAGTTGTAGCAGTAAATTAAAACTGCTGATGTGGTGATACTGTGTTTTGTGGATTGTGTATTAAATCTGACGCATTTGAGTGTAAACGTCTTTAGATTCTTTGGTTTTTTATCAGGATTGTTCTGAAGGCTGAAGAACAGAGAGGCTGGATGAAAAGATTTGACCTGCAGCAAACAGTCCTGCTGATGCTGCTGCTGCTGCTGCTGCTGCTGATAAATCCGCAGAAAAGGCTGACTCACTTTGGACTTGACTGACAACAAGTCATTACCACTATCTGCAGAATACGTCTAATGACTGGTAAGTACTTATTTTGCAAACTCTTGCAGATTGTAGTCCAGAGGAACAACATCCCTGCCAACATGAATCGTTTGTGCCACATTAAGGTGACTGAAGTCTCCCACAGTGTGACTCTCAAGACCATGAATCACACCAAAGCCTGTAAAAGACCCACTGGACCCACCAAGCCAGTGTCACAGAGTCTGAATGTTATTGCTGAATGTCAGAATGTCCGCCATAATGGTTCCAGTCAGCATTTAGCAACAACAAATATTCATCTTCTCACACAAACGGACATAGATTTGCTCTGGGCAGGAAGTAGAAGTGTGTGTCTGCAGGAGTTGGTGTGTAATGCTGTGTGTTGCAGAGTGTCTTCTTGTGTAAAGAAAAAAAAAGATTAACATGATTACCGAAAGATGTCCTCATTATATGTGTCTTATATAACTCGACAGTCAGGTAAACACTTTCTTAACATCAGGACTCTGAAGACCGTTACTCTCTTGTCCACAGGTTTAATGATGTTGCAAAGAAAGGTGAAACTAAAACACACAGAGAGCAAAATTAACTCTATGCTTGATTTTAACATGAACTGATATT
>JAPZDY010000026.1:23388150-23401196 GCA_029783645.1 Ctenochaetus hawaiiensis | reverse complement strand
TTCCTGATGTGACTGAGGTAGAAACTGCGACTATTGTTTGTGTGAGGAGTTCATGAGTAACATGCTGCCGATGTGGGTATCAGTCAGAACAACATCACTAGTTCAGTTATTCATAAACAAATTTATTTCTCACAAGGATCCATGGAGAAACTTCCTGAGGATCTCTGACAGGCAAACTCAGTGTCTTCTTCTAATGTTCTTAAAATTTAGATTTGCTTAAATTGATGGGCTTTGTTATTTTCTTTTTTATTTTTGAGTTTTAATTACCTACAGTAGCAGTTTTTATAATTAACATTGTCAAACTTTTTTGTCATGTGCTTCGACAATAAAGCTACTTTTATTATCTTTAATACCAATAATATCACTTGAACATCAAATTGCACACTGTTCATATAATTTATGGTAAAGAAAATTCCTCCCGCAGTTATATTCATGTTTACATCTTAAGATTTTTTTAAAGTTAACATTTATTTAATTAAACACTTCGGATATATATATTAAAATGCAACTGGCTTCATTGAGGATTAAACAATTGCACCCCATGTTGTTGTCAATTCCACCTGTTAACTTCCATAAAATCATTCTTAACCTGATTGTTTGTGTAACCAAGCAGCTAAAATCAATAATGTTTTTTAAAAATCTTTACATTTTAAACAATATTTGTGCTTTATGAACATTAAAATCCATGTTTTGCTGTAGTGTTTACATTTCCACAGTTGCTCTTCCACTGTTTGGCCACTAGATGGCGACTTGACACCACAGCGTCCCTCCCACTAAATCTCTCCAGCCAAAGCCAGCTCAATCTCATTATGGCCAATACCTTTGACATTTGAAAATGGCTAGCAAGCTTATTCCCATGTTCATGTCAGGTTTTTCATGCCACTGCAGGTCCGCTCGCCTCCGTCGCCTCCGTCGCCTCCGTCCTGCACAAGCTGTTATTGTGACATTTACAGTTAATAAGGCAGCGGCCCACTCCACTTAACTGATGGATTACAAGGCCTTCTCGGTATCAGTTCAATCACTTCCTTTCATGGGAGATTAGAAACCCTCAGCTGCTGAATACGAACAAAACAGACCCGGGTTGATTGTTCCCGTTTCGTTTCTTTTTCTTTTTTCTTTTTTTTTTTTATCTCATGGTTCTGCTGCCAGGCGGGCAGGCCGGCTGTGCCTTCCCTGTCAGCCACTACAGAACAAACCTCATCATGCTTTTCAAGCCTCTGAGCGAGCGTCACGCTGCAGCCTCACACACAAACACATGAAAGCATGATGGGAAATGTGGCAACTGTAAAAAAATATCAAAGCTTCCAAGCCTCAGTCTCCCCGGTGGCAGCGGAGGAACAGCTAATGTTTCCATATAATTGGTTGGCTTTATGATGCTAATGCAGTGAGGAAGGCCTTTCAGAGCGACACACACACTGGGAGTCACTGCGTCTCTGTGCTCCACTTCCAATCCCAGTCCAATCCAGTGCAGGCCGCTCAACCAGTCAGGACTCTTGTAGGTGGAAGGTGGGGATTAGGTGTTGCTGGGATTATGTCGTAAGCAACAGCTGGCCTCTCCATCCACCCCGTTCTTTTTTTATCCATGCCAACTTCAAAGTGTTATTTGTCACGTAATTTTTCAGACGACTCGCTGTGTTTTTTTTTGAGGTGTGTTTTACCGGAGGTGTGTGCGTGTGAGGAACGTGCAGAGTGTCGGTGGGGGGAGGCTGCAGATGAAGCCGGTTAATCCGTCCTGAATTAGAGCGATCCCAGATTACTCCCAGAGGTCACACAGGCCCCCGCGCCATTTTCACAGACTCAGCACTGTAATACACCTTTAAGCTATCAGCTGCACTGAACTGCTTCTGTTTTTTTTTCTTTACCCTGAAATCCACTTAATATGTTAAATACCAGAGAAGCTAAATTGGCCACAGAGGAGGTTAATGTCTTTGTGTCTGCACACGGACGGTAGATTACATTATTTACATTGATACACATGTATTTGTCCTTTTTTTAAATATGTTTCTTTAGTTGCATTTATTATTTTTTTGACAAATTTAATTTTATCCAGTTAATTAAAGTGAGAAAACTTTTCTAATCTCACTGCTTCTTTTTTGCATTTTTATTAAAAA
The DNA here is from genome assembly GCA_029783645.1 of Ctenochaetus hawaiiensis. Lineage (NCBI taxonomy): Eukaryota > Metazoa > Chordata > Actinopteri > Acanthuriformes > Acanthuridae > Ctenochaetus > Ctenochaetus hawaiiensis. Next base: position 23,399,085 of record JAPZDY010000026.1, on the reverse strand, counting down.
AACTGAAGAATAAATACAAAATAAATGAATTTCTAAACTCTAATTTAGGATTTTCTGACCTTTATCGACAAACAGCTCTAACAAGTTTAACAAATGACTTGATGAGTTCATATTTTTCAATATATATGTGTTTTCTGTCTTCATGGTCATTTGAATTTTAAACAACAAATCCCTGCTGAAAAGGATTAAATAATAATAATAAAGAACTGCACACATGAGGAGTGGATATAAATATATAATTTGTCTTTTTTATATCAAAATACTTACTGGTACTTAAATTTTGCTTGTAAACTTTAGAGCTGCTGGGCAAAGGTCAAGGCAAAGCTTTGGCCGATAAGCGGCAGGATGAAGTCTTCTCTGGGCTTTAGGGGGTCAGAGGTCACCCACTAACAAGCTGTCAAACTGCCCAAGTCTTTAAAACAGGTTCATGTTTAAGCTGCACAAGAATCAGCTTTTGTATTGTAGCTGACCCAGGATCAGCTCTGTGTCCGTTATAGTGACTCACTGCTGCACATCAGGCTGACCTCTGCTCGCAGAGAAGAAGAACAACTTCAGACGACTAATGCAAAGGAGGATTTACTCATTCAGTTTGTGATGTGAGACGAAAACTGCTCAAATCTCATTACTGATGCTCAAACAGATGCAGGAATTAAAAATAAAAAGCTGAGAACGACAGCAGGCAAGTCTGCACTGCAGAGGAACCTGTTGAACTTTTTATTCTAGTGTATTTAGAGCCACACAAAAGGCATCAAACCCATGAAAGCTTTTTTTAGAGGAGAATAATTGAAGACCCCCTGCTGCACAGGAGGAGCTGCAGCCTGAGTGCAGCAGAAAGGGGCTTTGTGTTTGCAGATCATGGAAAGTTTTTGCTGGCAGGGTTTATGGTTAGAAATGATGCTCATCAAAGTTGAGTCAGGAAGTTTTTAGTGGTGAAGAGGCAAAGAGCAGGCAGTTAAATACACATGAATTCCCTCTGTCTTCCCCCTCGTAGAGCCCTCATTACAGTGACTTTGTTGACGAGCTGACTGAGTATCACACCAAGAACGTCCTCGCCATCCCCATCATGAACGGCAAAGACATGGTGGCCGTTATGATGGCGGTCAACAAGATGGACGGACCGCGTTTCACCGAAAAGGATGAAGAGGTGACATCTTACACTGCCTGTCCTCTTTAAGTGGTTTAGTAAAAATCATTTTTAAAATTTTGTGCAGCACTTTTTAAAACCAGTCATAAAAGTCATATAAGCTGAAAGGAGAAAAATCTCAAGTCAGACTCGTGTCTCGTTTCAACACAAATGCAGCTGTGACCCTTTGTGCCGTTTTCTTTCAGACTCTGAACAAATATCTCAACTTTGCCAACTTGATCCTGAGAGTTTTCCACCTGAGCTACCTGCACAACTGTGAGACCAGGAGGGGACAGGTGAGGACGCAGAACATGCAACATGCAGCACCTAGAAACACTAGCACTAGAAACCAAATCCACATTCCCTGCACTCCCGATGACATGAAGATATGATGCAAAGGAAAGCGTAAATAAAGATGGAAAGTGAAGCTGTGGCACCTGATTGATCAGCTGATAAAAGAATATTAATCGCCAACTATTTTGATAATTGACTGTAACAAAAAGCACCAACTGTAACAAACACATGTTGCAGGTTGTTTCCATGTAAACGTTTTTTTGTATAAGCTGTGAAACTTTGAAAAACTGTGTAAACCAAGCTTCATATCATTAATCTGTGTTGTTCAGGTGCTGCTGTGGTCGGCCAGCAAGGTGTTTGAAGAGATGACAGACATCGAGAGGCAGTTTCACAAAGCTTTGTACACAGTCAGAGCTTTTCTCAACTGCGACCGTTACTCTGTGGGTCTGCTGGACATGACCAAGACCAAGGTGGGTTTCCAGAGAGACACAGCAGGAGGACAAAGGAAACAACCGATTCTGAGATTCTCAGCTTCCAAATTTACACGACACTCAGTGACCTTTGAACTTCTGAAGATGTTGCATCAGATTTTTCACTCATTTCCTGCTTTAAATAGCAGGTCACTTGAACAAAGCTCAGTCAAACTACTTCAATTTAAATGTTAAAGCGGATTTTGGAGCGATAATCTGCATTCAGGGTTTAATTTTGTTTGTAAGAAGCTTGACCGCAGCAACAGTGCTCCGTTTCACAAAACACTTGAACCTTGACCTCCAGAAAAAGAGGAAACTGCTGCGTTTTACAAGAAACCTCACGAAGTTTAAACTGCGTGTGTTTGTTGCTTATAAATTATGCACCGTTTGTTTGTGCTTCTCATCTCCTCTGACTTTTGATGAGAAGCTTTTTTTTTTTTGCATCATCCTCGTCTGGGAAAAGGTATTTTCAGAAATTCTTTTGGGGTTTCTTTCTCTAATCTGCATGATTTTTTCTGTCTCAATCTAGTTTTATGCTTAAATCCCCTGCGTCAGTTAAAAAAAAGTTCTCCTCAAAGCTGTCTTCTGATCAGTTTCTTTCATCCCTCATGGATTTGAGATAACCAACATATTGTCATACATGCTACTTATTGGCTGTGGCTGTCACATAATTACAAGCAGCTGCCGGTTGATTCCCAGCACCTGCTATCTGAGCACAAACACATGTTGTCTGCCTGCACAGATGGCTGTCTGGTGACAACACTGGATTTCATGAATGCGGCACTTAAGACTAAACAAAAACTAGCCGCTCAGCTTTGAGCTCAGGTTTTGGAAAGTGTGCACGCACCAACTCCTGAGAGGCTGCTGGCATCGACATTTTCAGGCAGCACGGCGACGCTGGCTGCACCTGCAATGTGCAGAAGTGCAACTTAAAAAATAAAACAACAGAAACACCCGTAGCCGCCATGTTGACCGGCTCTGAATCTCTTTCTGTACATGTGTGTGTGTGCAGGAGTTCTTCGACCTGTGGCCAGTCCTGATGGGAGAAGTTCCACCGTATGATGGACCCAAAACTCCTGATGGCAGAGTGAGAAAACATCAACCTCTTCTACTACAAATACTGCTCCTGTGTGTTTACTCTAGTGCCCCCTTCAGGTCAAAACGTCTCTTTGACTGGTATTCATCTAAGAGGAGGAAACTCTAAAACTTAAAACAGTGAACATTTCTCATCCACAGAGGATAAATCTTGTTTTTTGGTGTTTCTGACTTTCTTGCACCTTCAGGCCGAATTCTGCAAGTTATAACAAACTAGAGGATTAATAGATTTCCTTAACATCCACTGAGCAGCTCGTGCTGTCAGGACTGTGGAACTTTTGGATGCTCAGCCTTCAGAATGACTGCTGGCTGAACTCAGGAAACAGCTAAATCATCAGTATGTTGTTTCACTCTGTGGGAAGCAAAAGGCATTTCAGCCTCGAAGGGACATTAGTCAGATTTCACTCGAGTCCACAAATGTGTGAACATCTTTGCATAAACACTTAAGAAATCTCATAAAATGTGGCTCTACCTCTGACTATCAGAATCACAAAAGCAGCTACGAACTGGCTTTTCTTTCAGACCAACAATAATAATCTGAATCTCCTCACTGACTTTGTTTAAACATATTTAGAAAATACTCCTGTAGAGTCGAGTGTTTTAGGACAAAAGGACATTTATTCACAATGAAAAAAGGTTTCTATAATTTTTTAATCTGTCTTAAATTAAGGGTCAACATTGTCATGCAAAATTAAGTGAAACTTTATGAATGGGTTCATTTAACTGATTTTAATTCAAATATTTTTTCCACACAGTAACTTACTGTTGTGTTTTGTGTTTTCTAAAGGAAATTATCTTCTACAAACTGATCGACTACATCCTGCACGGCAAAGAAGACATTAAAGTCATTCCGTAAGTCCTCAGACAGATCACAAGATCCGCTGTGGAGTTTTTGACCTTTAATTGTGCTATAAAGCAGTTTTTGACTGTGTGGGTTCCTGTTTTATGATGCAAATACATGCAAACATTCCTGCCATTGTTTTACACCGTGTCACTGATCTACAGGGCGTCATAATGTGCAAAAGACACAGAACAATTTGTTAACAACAACGTAGGTGGGAAGGACACTGCTAGCAAGTTAACATTAAGGTTTCAAAGTTTTAGCGATAAAAAGGTTTTGCCAGTGATTTATAAGAAAGGAAACGCATGAAAAATGTTTGTTAGACCTCCAGGATGCAAACAATATAAATTTCATTTCCAAGACAAATTCCTCAGGACACATGAAAGTGTTTTGTAGATGGTTATCAGAGAGAGAACAACGGAACAAGTCGACTTCCTGCCTGAAAACGCAAAAAGAGCCACATTTTACTGAATAAAAGAGTAAAAAAGGGAATCTCTGCTTTTTAATCCTGTTGTTTTCTTGTGATAAACGCTGTTTCCCTTCACTTAAAACAATAACTTCTGTCCAAATATTTCACTGCAGAATAATCTCCCCTCTGTAAATTAAAAAGTTGTTCTTTTTACCTTTTAATGTTTTAACAGTTTCACTTTTAATTTACGTTGGCAAAATCCAATTCTTATTAAAACCGAACAGGAAAGTAATTAACTTATTTTGTTTTCCTGCTGTCGATAAAAGTTATTATTACGTGTGTTTCCCCTCAGGAATCCTCCGGCGGACCACTGGTCCCTGGTCAGCGGTTTACCGACCTACGTGGCAGAGACGGGACTGGTCAGTTTCCTTGTATCGTCCTTTATCTCAGTTTTGCTCCGAGATTTAGAACAAATCCCACACAATGTTTTGAAATGAGCACAAAACTCTGAAATCGAGTTTGTTTCACAAGAACATTTTCACACCATGACAGAATTATCTGGCAGCTTCATGAGTTTCACGCAGCATCTTTTACATATTTCTCATTCGACAGCATTACATTGATTCACTGTCGAAGAGTGTAAATGAAAAGTCCTAAAAGCTTCATTTGTTAACTCGTCTGAGCAGGAAGTGTCCTCGTGTTCTCTTCAAAGGTTTCCTGTGGAGTTTTAGACTTCTGGTAACTTGTAAAGCTGTTTTTCTACAAGTGAATCCCTGCGATGCTCCAGTCTGAGTCAGTAATTGGGAGCCAGGCAGTGCAGAAGAATTTTCTGATGGTTTATAAAAGTTTATGTGGACTAAAGCTTTTACTTAGTTGTATTTGGTGTCAGATTGCAGATAAAAAATTGACGATGTATGATGAGACTGTTTTTAATTAAACAGTTCAGTTATATTCACAGCTTTGTAACAGCTTTCAGTGCATTTTGCAGGCAAAAATCTGTCAAATCCATGTTTAACTAAATGAATCTGTTAAAATCAGTGAGTGCGACCAAAAACTTTTAGCTTAGAATAAAATTCTGCTCCTCATTTCTCACTCTGACTTTCAGAGAATAACTTTTTATCGCTGTGCAGGCGTCCGTGTGAACCAGAGGCCTTTAAAATATCTTATTTCTACATCTCTTCATTGGAAACTGCAGTCGGTCGGTCGGTGGGACGAGCAGAACACCATTAGGTCTTATTACACAGCTGTCAGCCTGCACACAGATGTGGAAATGAAAAGTGCTCACCCACATGCTGCTGGGATGTATAATTGTAATTTTTAGACTCCTTGTAATTAATCACAGTGTGCTTTTTCCCAAACCGCCCATCCATCGATCAATCCATCCATCCATCCATCCATCCATCGACCTGCCTGTCTGTCTGTCTGTGTCTCCCTCTCTGCTTCATCCCGTCTGTCCTCCTCTCGTCCCGTCCTTTCTTTGTCTTTGGAACTTGTCATTTTTCAGCCTCACATCATCTTTCTTCCCTCGTCCTCTCCTTCCTCTCTCCTCCTCCTCTTCATCATGTATGAGGTGAAACTTTTTCATAAATTGAGGGGAAAAGACGTGTCAGGTGACACTAATGGTTTCTGATGTGACACGGGAGGTTTTGGATGGAGTCACTGTGGAGCAGTGAAACTTTGTCTTGATGACACATGAACATGAGGTTCTTTATCACGAAGAAAAGAAGCTGAAGGTGGAGTTTATATGAGAACATGTGAACGAAGATGTCCTTCTTTTCTCGTCCTTTTTCTTCTTATTATTCCTTCAAACCTGATGACCTTTTATTTTCAGAAAATCTACCTTCACAGAAAACACTGTGAACAATATTGGTTTCATATTGACTGTTTAAACATGAATTTTACATCATAGAAACTCCCGTCAAACGTCACCATTGTCAGTTTAAACTTATTCCCATTTTTTCTTACAGATTTGCAACATAATGAACGCAGCTGAGGACGATTTTTTCGACTTCCAGGTAAGATGGAAACACCTTTATTTTCAGTAAGAGAGTGCTGGTTAGGAGACAAATCAACAAAACGAAAAACACTCAGATGCAACAAAAGTTTAACATGAGATCAGTCAGACACCAATTGTGCAATATTTAACATATAATATGCAACATTTCTACATTAAAATCTCTAATTTGAACATATCTGCTGCTAAAACAACGAAAACAAGTTTAAATTTGAGCCTCTGCTGTCTGACACAGTTGTCAGTGAGTCTCCATCCTCTTAAAACGTCTATAGATTCTGTGATTTATGAAACTCTGCTACTTTGTGCTAAAATCACATTAATATGCAGATAAATAAAATGTAATGATGTGATTATTGACTTTAAGATGATTAGTTGACGTAAACATTCACAGACTCTTTTGTCCTTGGCAAAGTGCAGATTTAATCATCCACCACCAGGGTCACATTATTTTAATTCACATTATTTATTCCTGTTCATTGTTTTTTTGTTCCTGGAGAGAAAAAAAAAAAACCCACATTCAGCACCACCCAGCTTCATATTTACATCTTTATGTACGTTAACAGCAGTTGTTGCTGTGAGATAAGAAAGCAATTTTTCCTCATCTGTAATCCTATTTTTATGTAAATAGATGACATTAGCATTTTGCAGTCAGATTACAGTTATTGCATTGTGTGCGAGCCTCGACTCCTGAGGAATGTAAATGAAATAAAACTTGATTTAATTTCGCAGTAATGTGTCGTAAAGCTCAGCTATATACTGAGATCTCATGTTTCTGTAAGAGACCGCTGAGAACAATCAGACGGAACGGTTCTGCCATACAGACCGAACTGAATAAACGTTATGTTCCTCATTTTCTGCTCCTTTTTGCTTTGAATTAGTTTCCTGAGGGCCATAAAAAAAAAAAAAACCCATTGAATTCATCCTCATTACACTCTGAGTCTGATACAGTGGTGAACATCCTGCTTCTGCACAGCTGACAGTCAGTGTCTGCATGTTAACACGAGAGTCAGACCTCAGTTTGATCCCCGTCTGACGTTCTGGGATGATGTGTTGACGTTGAGCTCATGAACGGGCTCAGGAAGGGTTGAGGAGGTCACGATGCAGTCGGTGGTCTTTCTGCTCCTCGGTCTGCTAGTTTTTAATGAATCCATACCGCACGCTAATTCTAAACAGGATATACAACAAACAAACATCTTTGTCTGCTGTTCAAGCAGTAAGTTGTTTACCATTTTATGACTTAGACGACCAACTTCAGATGTCGATCAGAACTGCAGCTTTGGAGTCTTGCTGCCAATTAAACACAAAGTTTGTTGGTTTCTAAATATGAGTGAAGATGTTTTCCAGCTGCGATCAGCTCCTCCTTTTCCTTTGTGCATCACATTATTGAGGAGAAGTCAACATCAGCAGCATGCTCGGATTTTTGCTGTACAAGTTTACTTTGTTTAGTCACTTTTTTACTTTCCCTGGATTTTTAAGTTTATTGAGCTACGCAGTTTTTCAATGATGGTGGAAAAATGTTTTAAAAGTGCTTTATATCTCTAAACATGTTACAAAAGCAAATCCTGTTATGCCTTTATTTTTAAAAACATTTTAACTCTGTGATAAAGCCAAAGTGCAGCCGTAGTTCACCAAGCGCCCGCTTTGAAAAGTGAAACTTCTACAACTGCTGCTGCTGCAGGATGTTTGGATTTTAGGGGCAGCGAAGGAGGTGAATTATTGATTCTCTCACATTTCCCCTGAACGTAGAAGATCACATCACGTTTCTGTAGCTTCCTGCTTTCTGCTGTCATGATGAAGACGATGTCAGCCAAAAAAGGAGCCGCATAATAATGAGTGAAATACATCTGAGTAGCAAAACAGATGAAGAAGAGTCTTATTTATGGTTATTGATGTGTGTGTGTGTGTGTGTGTGTGTGTGTGTGTGTGTGTGTGTGTGTGTGTGTGTGTGTGTGTGTGTGTGTGTGTGTGCGCGCGCCCACAGAAAGAGCCTCTGGACAACTCCGGCTGGACCATTAAGAACGTCCTGTCTATGCCAATCGTCAACAAGAAAGAGGAGATTGTGGGTGTGGCCACGTTCTATAACAGGAAGGATGGGAAACCCTTTGATGACATGGACGAAACGCTGATGGAGGTACAGTGTGTGTGTGTGTGTGTGTGTGTGTGTGTGGCAGCACTGAGTCATTGGTTTATAAATACACTCGGGCCATTTTGAGCGTCTGCATTATTTATCAGCGGGCCTGGAGGCTTTTTACTGAAGTCTCTCTGCCTCGCTGCTCAGAACTCCATTAAAAAACACACAACATGACAGTTTGATCTGCGACTCTGTTACTTAAAATCCAATTAGATATAAAAGCAAATTTTAATTTTGACTTTTGTGAATAATTTGCTTTTCATTAACTGGTTTACTCCAAAAGTTATTTGACCAGAATCCACAACAGAAAGCTGTCAGATTAAATGTTTTAATGTTAAACTTTTTTCTAACAAACTGACACTGATGGAAAGTAACTAAGTACTTTTCCTCAAGTTCCTGTTTTGGATACCAGTACTTGTACTTTACATGAGCCTTTACACAACAAACAGGAACTAGTTACTATTAACTTTTACATATAAAATACACAATAGAAATATAAAATACACTAAATTACTCCATACTCAGGTATTTTTTCCGATCGAACTGAATATTTTATTGTGACCTTAAATGCAGAACTTCACAGTTTGATGTTTACTTTGAACTTTTTTCCACCACTGACAGGAAGTGATGCATTCATGTTTTCACCTGCTTTTGAACTAAATATAACAGCCAGTTTGAGCAGCGACGGCCACTGTGAGTGAACGAAACATGGCACACCTGCCACCAGTGACAGGCCATGAGCTCTGTCTGTCTGTCTGTCTGTCTGTCTGTCTCTTCCCTCTTCGTTCACACACACGCCTGTTTTCAGTCTCTCACCCAGTTCCTCGGCTGGTCGATGCTGAACCCCGACACCTACGACAAGATGAACAAGCTGGAGAACAGGAAGGACATCTTCCAGGACATGGTGATGTACCACGTCAAGTGTCGCAAGGACGAAATCCAAAACGTCCTGGTTAGTAAAAAATGAACAGAAGAGAAATCTGATTCTCTGACTGCGACTGAAAAGATGGAAAGATCACTGAAACATGAACTGGATTAAAGTTTCTGTACAAACAGTTTACTGTTGTTTTCTCTGTGTTTTCAGTCTTAAGTGAACTTGAGAAAAAATGCTTATGGAAAAGTCAAGAATTTTATTTTCTTTATCTTGTCTTGCAGCTGTACTTTTCAAATTTAGAAAAACTGAAAAAACCTTAAATCTTGTTCTTTTCTTTTCTCTGTCTCTTGATTTTCCCAAACTATTTAAAAGTGATTACAATGAAAACAGCACATCACCTATGAACAAATGTGATGAAAATGACTTTGAAGATAAGTTGGAAACAGAAGAAAATATATAATTCAGAAAAAATTGATGTTCAACAACAAAAGCATATTTTAACATGTTTTTAACGTTTTTTATTCTGTTTTTCTATTTTTGTTTTGTCTCATTAAATCTGATGCTCACTTTTGATTCATTAAAGTTTTACTCACTCTGAATGGAATATTTTAATAGTTTGGTTTTAATGTTGAAATCAGGGGCAGTAAAAACACATTCAGTGCTTCGGGGATGTGATGAAGAGTTTATTTACAAGTAAACAAAGAGAGAGACAGAACAAACTGGTTTCATGGGAAATGGAATTTTCTCAACCCAGAACAAGTTAGTGCTATTTTTCTGATTATTCTCTCACATTATTCTTAACCAGTCTGTTTCAAACCAGGTTGGTGGATGAGGAGGAAACATACAGGAAGCTGAGCATCGTTTATAAACCGAAATAAGCTGTCAGGGTTTCTATGAGGCGATTCATCAGCAGACAGAGAGAGAGGGAACAAAAGCAGAGAGATGACCCACTTTGACCTCAGATCAGGAGTCAGTTGATTGATGCTGAACTGTTTCATCCAAGGTGAGTGTTGATGATGTGTGTTTCCTCCCCAGAACACCAGGGAGCGATGGGGGAAGGAGCCCGATGAGTGCGAGGAGGAGGAGCTCGAGGAGATTCTGGTAAACATCAACAAAAATACAACCAGCCTGTTTATTTTTTTCAGTAAACTGCATGAAATGAGCAAACTATTTTCAAATCCAAATCTAGTTTCTTTGCACAAACAGAAAATACATTTTTCCTGAAGCATCATGAGTCTGTAAAGTGTAAATTTGGTTAAACTAGTTTCAAAAGTTAAAGAACGTAACTGTACATGGAGTCCAAACCTTTGACTTCCTGGTCAAAACTTCAAGTTTCTCATTACTTCACTCTTCTACTAAGCTGTGACTATTGTCTAACATTTTTCCATCTCTGTCCACAGTCTGAGGTCTTGCCAAGCTCTAAGAAAAGCGAAATCTTCGAGTTTCATTTCTATGACTACGAGCACAGTGAGCTGGAGCTCGTGAAATGTGGCATTAAGATGTACTACGAGCTGAAGGTGGTGGACAAGTTTCACATCCCCAGAGAAGTGAGTGTGTGGTTAGTTTTCTATCAATCATGGCTGCCTCATGTGTGATTTTTTTATTGTGGTATCTTCTAGTAGTGCTGTGAAGATGCTGATGAAGAAATCTCCGCTGACACTGACTTGATTGCATATAAAGAAGT